>WHYT01017288.1:698782-785258 GCA_009806455.1 Tetrax tetrax
TTCCCCTTTACTGCGCACAGGCACATTTTCCATCCTGTCTCTTAAATGTATCCCTTTATATATCCTTCCACCTCCCTCTGCTTTTGTGTTTCAAACACAGAACTGCTTAGATTTCATTTTCTCTGGTGAGCAAATACTGTAAAAGCCCAAAAGATGCATGTAAGAAAGAGATTAAAGTGAAATTATGCTAGTTTGGCGTTTTGGAAAACTGTTGCCCACAGAACACATAGAGCACAGTCGGCAGTACCACAAGTGTGCCCACATCAGTCGGCTCACGCACTGATCTGGACGAGAATCTCTAGAAATGGGGAAAACAGTTCAGTCTGCAACTCAGTGGGTCTCTGTCCTTCTCGTGGATTTCTCGTGGATTCTCCTTGGATTTCTAGTGAAAGTGCTAATCAAAGTGTGGCTTCTGGACATAAAAAAAAACCCCTCATTCCTCTTAATCCTGAGACACAGTTCTTAGACAGTTGCAACCTCCAGAAGCTTTTCATCTGAGCTCAGCAACTTGGAGATGAAAGGAAATACGCTCCTCTGTGATATGTTCTGTGAGCTATCTAGGTGATGCAGCGTCACGCATTTTCGCAGCTCGTTTGACATACTTGCCCAGAAGTGGAAAGCTGTTATATTTCTTTCTTCTTAAACTGCATTTTTAAGATGTGCAGAAAACAAGCTTGAACGTGAGTTACGGTGAATTCATGTGCAAGTCCAACTACATGGAACAATGCGATCTCAGCCACCTTAAGAATGTCTGTGCTGGTTGAAGGTGAGGGGGGAGAAGGTTTACTTTGGAAACGTCTTTTGCCTTTATGTCACTTGCTTTTATGAAAGGGCATATTTGGACACTGCACGTTTCACACTTGTACATATATGGAGATTAAGTAACCGTTTGGGGTATTTGTAATGCATTTGATTAGGTGGTTTTATACAGGAATGTTGGTCAGCTGTGTGTGATTAAATGGTTTGAAAGGAATGCAGGTCAGCTCCAGAACACAATGTCATATAGGAGTACGGCCTGCTTGACGAACGGAGTCGGTGAAAAAACAAAAACAAAAAAATCTTAATTTAGAGGCTATAAATACCATCTGTATGCAAATACAACATGTAAGATAAAAGCTTGCCAAGTGTCTTTGTATGTGTTATATATGATAGTATCTCAATTAGAGCCGATAACCCTGTTTATATGTCTACTTCTGAACTTGTTGCTGGAAGTGTTGTTTGCATAAGAAGTGCTGATTAGGCTGTAGGACTGTACGAAAACTAAATTATGATATACAACTTCAGTTCTTGTAAGAATTTCAGGATTATTTTTTACTGCCAGTTACATGGCACCATCATAATTTTTTTTTTCCAGAATAAAATCGTAGAACACTAGCTTTTGTCTCACTGTGTGCAGAGATACAACATTTTACTGAAATAGGCACACCTTCTCATTGGTAATCCTACTCCCAATGGAGTAAAGTGGTTCGAAAAGGTGTTGCACGTTGTTCTTCTAGTACGTTTCTCCAGGATCATTTAATGGTTTGTTGAACCTCAGTATTCCTACTTGATGAAGCTGAGGCTGGCATTTGTGTTGGAACTGCACTGTATTTTTGGGTGCATGTGGGAGAAGACAGATCTGTGGGCCAGCAGCACTTGCAAAACTGAATTCTGTGGCCCCTGTCAAGGGCCCATGGCAGGCAGCAGCAATCACAGCATCCATCAGTGATCACATCCGTCAATGTTAATGAACACAAGAGAAAACCATCAATTACTTTTGAAACTCCTTTAAGAGATGATGTTGACACAGATTTAAAAGTGTGGTGCTTGATAACACTGCATATGAAGACATGACCACATTTTAGCTAAGGCACGAAGCCCTTGGATGTATGTCCTGCAGAAGCTCTTGTGTTCCTGTGCAGAATCATCTCTGGTGCCTCTATACTTGTTCCTGGAAATGCACAGAGGTCCAGCAACAGACAAGGTGAGTGGGAACAGAAAGGAGGCAGGAGGAGCCTGGAGGAGATGAGTCTAGTAAGGTGCAGTATGTTGACATTTTTTTTCAGAGCAGCAAGGCTGGGAATCAGTGTGGTGCTGTACAGGTGACTTGAGGTTTTTTAAGTCCTTCATATATAGACACAGCTTGTGGACTTCCAGATGGTGACCTAGGACTGCTGACGTGTGATATCTCCACCATGGAACATCACCAGCAGTATAATATTAAACAAAACCTAGCAATTACAGAGTAAGTGTGTCTCCTGAAATAACAAAGAGCAAGCTTTAACTCAGCCGTATGATGATCCGTGATGACTCACAGTTGTTCAAAGCAGTCATTGGGGCACTTAGATGTTCTTTTTTAAAAAAACAACCCATTCAGCTTTGAGGGCCAGTAACAATAACTACCATTTTTAGAGTGTGATAGAATCTATGTACTCATTTCAAGAGTGAGCCCAAACCAGGGGTGTTGTCCCTATCTCCACCTTCAGATTCAGAGCAGAGATAAATGGGGCACAGATCAAGCCAACCTTGCTTCTGACTTTTAAAAAGCATCATTCTTTGTTTTTCTCACCTCCAATTTGCCCTATAACATATTAAACATTTCACTCAGTTTGGGAAAACATTTTAATTCTGAAAAGTATGTAAAAATATAGCAAATACAGGTATAGACATAGAATCATAGAATGATAGAAAGGTTAGAGTTGGAAGGGACCTTCAAAGGAACGACAACAACATTGCATAGGCTGTTAGAAGTACTGACTTACTGTTCTGCTTAGATTACCACAAATAGTACCGCACACGTGCTGATGGATAAGTGTACCATCTTAGATTAATGAAATTGCTACATCTGAAGGAATCATGAGACTGTGTACCTGGGAATGTGACAAAAATGAATTATTTTTCTGTTGTGTGTTTTTGTATTGTTTTCAGTGTATATAATATCTGAACCAGAACCGCTAGCCCACATTTGGGTAATCTGTCAATAAATTTCAGAAGCAAGAGATTGCTTTAAAAGGAATGCATATCAAATCCTCATCCGTAAAATGAGATAGGATTAAGAAAACTAGAATAATTAGTTTGAAATCATCTTTCAGTGCATGCAGCTTTGTGTCTGGGATTGGGCAGGAGGGTATTTTCTGCAGTCTTAAGAGGCCATTTATTTGACAGCTAGCGTGAGGGAAGAGGAGTCTCAAGCCGAGGCTTTATTAAATGCTTACAGATTTGATCTATTCTGTTGGGTGAATCCCATGGAGAATTTCACAATGTGGCATTCAAGGTCCTGCTCACACATTCAGCACAGCTGTGTGGAAGAACTGAACATAGTATGTGTGGTTGGAAAGCTGGTACATGGCATTACTGGATCAAAAGGTCAAGAACAATTACTGTAATCAGCTACTCCAGCTTCTGGCGTAAAGCCCCGTAATTCCTGGTTGAACTAGAGAATGTTTTTCAGAAAATGATCTAATCCTGATCACTACCCTCTGACCAATTTTGTGTAATAGATAATTAGCTTTGCTGTTAAATTATGTATGTTTGGTCCAGCTTCTCATCCAGCTATTCGAGTTTTGAAATTCTGACACTGGCTTTAGTTTTGCCTTTGCTTGCTGTAAATAAGAACCTCTCCATTCTCACAGATTTTCTTACCATCCATCTATTTGTGGTATAATTTCAACCCTCCTTTCAAAGTTTTTTTTGGATTTGTTTGAATTTTCTGAGATTTTGACAGTAAGGCAAGCCCACAACTTTGAATTCTTGAATATTTGACATCACAGATTTTCATTTTGAAAATTAAAGTTGGCAAATTGGAAAGCTGTGGTCCTCCCAACAAGTTACAGATGTTAATATATCTTCTTGTTTTCTATCTGTTGTTCCTCTGCTATATGTACAAAGACCACCTTTGCATATGGCCACATAAACAAGTTGCCACAAGGTAGGATGGACTTTGAAGCAGCAGCTTAAATTCTCCGCTCTGTAACTGCCCTGGTGTAGCTCCTTCTCCCTCCCACGCTGAAGTCAGATCACTTGCTAAGGGCATGTGCTTTTGTTAAGGGGCAGGGGAGCTTGCACTCCTCAGAAGGTGAGAGTGTGCGCAGAGGCAGATCCCTCAAAGTAGCCCAACCCCGCCACTTCCTGCAGTAGCTTACAGCACCGTAGCTTGCTGGTGGGATTACTCAGCTACTGTTTTATACCGGGAACATGTGTAACTGGCTGTCCAGAATTACACTCCACTTTTGTCTCGTCCTGTATGTGTGACCTGCATTCTTTATGTGACCTCATTAGACAAGAAAAACAAGGAAAAAAGGAAGAGTTGTTTTTTTATATGATTAAACTATAAAGTTGTCTTATGGTGCCAATTTAGACATAAGATAAAAAGTCAAAAGTCTTGAAGTTTAAGTTCAACATTGATTTGCACGTATCCTTTTCAATTCAGTAGGGGTATGAATGAGTCATTAGAGGAAATCCTGACTGGGCAACACATTAAATTGGATTAAGACCAAACATTATGTTTAACTGGAGCCTTAAGGAAAATCTGTACCACTGTAAACTTATTGTAAGACCTAGAGGTGAATTCTAATCACAACAACCATATGAATTAATAAAAAACTTTATGGCCATAACCAATGCATCACTACTAATTCAACAGTTTTAAAGCTGCCCCCATTAATAATTAGTGTGAGAAATTTTAAACCCATGCTTATTGTCAATGTTTTGGCAGAAAACTCCATCTCCTGAATTAGGTCAAAGCAAGACATTTCAAACAATCTTTAAGTAACTGCTAAAATAATGACATGAAAAACCCAGTCTGGAGAAATTTCTGGAAACCAATTGGCTGTGTAATAAAAGCCTAAAAGGAAGGCTAAGTAAGTCTTCTATGCTACATCACAATAAATATCTACATGAGAAAGGAAGACTATTTCTCATTTAAAAGTCAGGACGGAAAAGCTTCAGCCCCCTGTATTCGGGCCTGGTACTTCTCTGCTGAGATGAATAATTCTGCAGTAATTCTTGGTGGAGGCAACTTGGAGGCCACAGAAGCAACAGAAATAATTTCTGAGCAGTTAGAGACCTGGCTGTTTTCTGTTTTCTTGTCCCATTGGATCTCAGACAACACGTGCAGGCACACAGATGCACAGACACACATATATTATCTACATATCTACCTATGAAATTAACTGGTCCCAATGATAGCTAAAACTAGCCCTGAAAATCAGTCCTTGGAAGTAAATACCAATTCTTTATCCCTCTTAATTGTCTATGACTCACTTAGAAGACAGGATTTATCTACTGGGTTAGCTGGACATGTGCGAGTATATAGCGATCTGCTTTGCTTCTCATAAAAATGAGGGTGCTAACAGTGTCCACCTACACAGTTACAGGCCACTCTCATTGTGATGCCTTCTTAAACAACCTCTCAAAATACTCCCATCAAGATCAAAGGCATTCCTTTGTGTAAAAATAACAGAGTTTCAATATACTGAGATGGATGATAGCAAACAAATGCAGCAGTTGTACAGAAGTTGAGTACAAGCATTTCGTAGGCCACAGAAGGCTACGGCCACGTTCACTAGAGGTGCTGCTTTGTCCTGGAAAACAGCCAGATCACCTGCAGCATCAGAGAAAAAGGAGTCTCATTTTTGTGATCAGATGTTGGAGGTTTTTACCTCCTCAGTGGCAGACAAGATGCTTCAGAACATTTAAGTTCACATTAAGATGAAAAATTCCCATTCACATGACTTCTTATTTAGCAAATCTATGTTCACCAGAGCTTACTAAAACCGCCTCCCTGTGTAAGATCCAAAATAGTAACGTGAGCAAAGAAAAAATATCACAAGATAATTGTGCTTTCATTTACCATAATGAACATTTCAAATTAAAGATTTTTATGGGGTATTATACATTCCTAGCAGATAAAGTTAATTGCTTGTGTGTCTTCAAACTGACTTAACCTGACTGCTTGATGACTGTATAGGGAAAGCCTGTTTTTCTTACCCTTGTACAGAGGCAGTTACAAATAAGCTTATTTCAGATAGCATTTTCGCCTGGCTATGCTATGTTGTATTTCACTGTTGTTTTCTTCACTGTTGGTTTTTTTCACTGTTGTAATTATTTATCTGTTTGCCATCTCTGATGTCTAGCACATAGCTATTTAAAGTACTGTGAACTAAAGAAGAAACAATTTATGTTTTGTTTTTTTTTTTCTACAACTCTGCAGTGGCCAGTAAGTAGTATGTACTCCTGTTTGTCTGCAATAAATTATTTATAAAAGAATCACAGTTATAAAGTGTCGTAGTTCAGCCCCGATCCGGACCAGACTACACAGTCTCTCTCTCACTCCCCCCACCCTCCGAGAGAACAGGGAGAGATAACTTAAAAAAACGACTCGAGGTTTGAGATAAGGACAGGGAGAAATCCTTACCATCACAGGCAAAAACAGACTCGACTTGGGGAAAACTATTCATTTATTACTACAACTAGCAGGATAATGAGACAAAGAAACAAGATAAGCTCCTCCCACCCCTCCCTCTTCCAGAGCTTAACATTATCTACCTTCCCCCCCTGAGCGGCACAGGGGGGAAGAGGGAATGGGGGTCGCGGTCAGTCCATTATGCGTTGTTTTACGCCGCTGCTTCACGGTTGGGGGAAGAACTCCTCACATCCCTCCCCTGCTCCAGTGTGGGGTCCCACCCATACGCCACAGTCCTTCATTAAACTGCTCCGGCGTGGGTCATCTCTTCCACGGAGTGCAGTCTCTCCAGAACGGCTGTCCCAGCGGGCCCTCCACGGGCCACAGCCACATTCAGGCATCCACCTCCCCCAGTGCGGGGTCCTTCACGGGCTCCAAGCTCCAAGTGGATCTCTGCTCCTCCGCGGACCTCCATGGGCACCAGGGGGACAACCTGCTCCACCATGGTCGTCACCACAGGCTGTAGGGGAATCTTGGCCAGGAGCCGCATTACTCCTCCCCCTCCTTCACAGACCTTGGTGTTTGCAGCTGTTTCTCTCACAAGAAAAGTTCGTTCTTCACAACAGGCTGGCAGAAGCCTCTCAGGATCTCTTCACGTTATTCATCCCATCTCATCTCCTCTCCACCTCTTGCAGCCGGGCCGGGCTGAGTTGGGCCCAGTCGGCTGCCCAGCGGGAGGCCAGAAGGTGAGGC
Organism: Tetrax tetrax; assembly: GCA_009806455.1. Lineage (NCBI taxonomy): Eukaryota > Metazoa > Chordata > Aves > Otidiformes > Otididae > Tetrax > Tetrax tetrax. Next base: position 705,918 of record WHYT01017288.1, read on the forward strand.
CTGCGCCTCCCCCTCTGCACCTCTGCCCCCGCTCAGCTTCGTCACATCTTCCTTTCTCTTTTTTTTTCTGTTTTCCCCTTCTTAAATACATTATCGCAGAGGCGCTATCACGGGACATTCTGCTCCCAATCAGCTCGGCCTTGGCCAGCAGTGGGTCCGCCCTAGGCCCGGTCGAGTCCACTGAACAAAGGGGAGCGACTTCTAGCAATTTCCTACAGAAGCTGCCACCTTAGGCCCCCCTCACTAAGCAAAACCACAACATAAAGGCATATTGGATTGTGAGTCTCTTTTTAAATATCCTTGATAAGCAGATAAGGACTGTGGGCAAAATAGACCAAAACCTAATTAAGAAAAAACATATTTTTCTCCATAAGGAGGAAAGCATGTTTCAAAGCAAAAGCTGAACTGAAGTCTAAGATAAGTCTCCCTGAACTCAGGATATTAGTTCTCCTGACATGGTCAATGATATAGAGTTTAATTTCTTCCTTTCCGAACATGCAAACATGCAATTATGAACGAGCAATAACACAATTTGGTAATTATCATTTGAAGTCATCATTTAGTTGTTCTGATACCAAATAGGGTTTCTGCCAAAGAAAACTTTGTTAGTTATGCAAATAGCATTGCATTAAGCATTCAAAAGGCTTAGAAAACTCAAAACAGCAGATATATCCCATGGGATTCACAGCTCATATTGTCAACCCATCCTCTGTCCCATGATCATCACTGTGATTTACAAAAATAAAACCAGGAAAAAAAAAAACATAAAAAACAATACGGGCCATATAACAGCTGTTCTAAATTGTCATAGCTTTTTGCGGTCAAGGAAGAATGATGCTGTTTAGATCCATGGAGATTCCAGCTCTGATCTTTCATTTTCTTCCTTCCAATATGTCAATGAGGATCATAATAGTAGCCAATGATAACACATCTTACATAGTGTTCATATTTTCTTTGTATTTGTCCTCTTAGTATTGTGTGCTACACTGGAGTTATTTTCCTCTTTTCTCCAGACGTTTCCTTTTCTCCTCCTCTTTCTTTTGTGTCTTTTCCCTTGAGCTGTTATTGTTATTTGAACTGGCAAAGAAACATGTTCCAGTTTTTTTCTCCAGAAGAAAATAGATTTATTTGAATCTCTCTTGGTAGAGTGTTCCCCACCAACAGGCCTCCATGGGCGTAACAGCCTCTGTACTTAGTGGCAACTACATTGTTCTAGGTATTTGTTATTGTGGTATGCCTGCATAACGCGGACAACTCCAGAATACTTAGCCTGTTGAGAGCTTGGAAAATGAAGATGTGAAGTTCTTTCCTTCTTCTAGTCTCTTTGCCATACTGGAGGAGTACAAAGTGGCTTGAAATTTGTCAGCTACCAGGGCAGAATTTCCTAATTTCTGAGGAAGCCTTCCGTTAACAACTAGCTGGTTTCTTACACACAATTTGTCCTCCCAGTGCAAGAACTGGAAGCATGACTACATTGGGACATGCTAAGCTGGCATATGGCTCTTCTGGAGCTGCTAGCAGCTGGTGTAGTTTAGAAATGCCTTTTGGTCGCTTTAAACTGTCTGGAGCTGGCATTGAACTAACAAGAGAATCAAGCTATTCAGCCCTCCTCCCCACACACTCCTTTATGTGATTGCCAAGTCCAAATTGAACGCCTCAGAGAATCTGCATCAAGAACTTCAAGTTTAACCCAAAAAACCTACTGGATCAGATACTGTATCTGTACTATCAGAATTTGTACAGCAATAGACTGCCACATCCTTCATGCTGTGGGAAATTATTCTGGGCCCAAAATGGTACACTGCAATAATGAAGCCTGAAGGCTCACGAGCTTGTTAGTCATCCTAGCCAAATCTCCATCTGCCAAAACAGGCTGTCTCCTGGCCAGTTACAAAAAACAAGGTACTTTTGCCAGCTATTGCTTTTTAGGTATCTAGTAAAGGTGAAGCATGAAAAGCCCGAGTTTAGAACCAGACCTAAGAGTCTGACGTCAGTTCTTTCACTTAAGGATGATATCAGCAAAAGTAAAATGTAAATCAAAGTTCAAGCATTGAAAATGATGGAGGCAACTGTGAATTAGCTAAGAAGGATTTGTGAATTTTAAGGATAAAATAGACAAAAGACAAGTAATTGTGATCTGACTTTGATAGGTGCCAGCATCCCTCATCTCCCTTTGAGGCGATCCCATGTAAGGAAAGCAGAGGGAATTTGCAGTCTCAGGACCTTCCAAAATTAAACACTCTGACTTCACAAAATTTTTCCAAATGTAAGTTGGAACATGAAAGTGGAGAGAATCCTGAAAGCAGAAAAGAGAGGCACCATGAATAGAGAAAAATAGAAAGCATCCAGGAGAGGGATTATATTGGGTCTAGTGTGAGTGGGTGAGAACTTGATTATGTCATGTAAGAAGGTTGGGAGTAGAGTCAGCATATCCAGCGGGAAAGTAGGTCAGAGCGTGTTAACTGCAAAAGAAATACCTTCAGCAAATTTCAGATCATAAGGAGTAATCATAAAATGTATTGCTATTTTGCTGGCAAGAACAGAGAGTTGTGCCCACCCAGGTGCCCAACTGACATTTATAAGGGAGAGGAGCTCTTCCATGTGTTCTTTTTCTTTGTCTTTTTACAGGAAAATCCAATGTCCTTGCCAGCGTCAGCTCATTGTAAACCATCTGATCTGGCATTGCATAGAAATAGCACGTCCCTGGACGGGTGGATGGCTTTTCAATGCCTCATTGACTTATAGGAAATAGTAAAACATTTCACGCACTTGAACATGAAGTAATCCTGAACCAGCACTGAGATGCATATCTCTGGCATTGTTCTTCTCCTTGCCAAACATTCTCCCAGCTGGCTGCTATTTTAGATTTAATATCCTTGACTTGACATATCCCTTCTGTTTGCTCTATTTGCTTATTTTTTTTCAGTTCATTTTTCCATATGTAACACTAACCGAGGATAAACAAGAAAAGATCCTCGACAAGAGTATCATCAAGAAAAAATGACCAAACAAAATAACCTCATCTGATCCAAAATTCTGTATCTACCTACACAGGTAATTGTTGTCCGAATGAAATGAAAATATACCTGCCATATCTACTTTCCCTGGGGTGGATGTGATCTATTCATTGCTGATCTTCTCTTGCCTTCTCTTACTTTACCTCCTTGCATTTTGATACATCAGTTGTGGAAATCTTCATTTCCATACTTGTGCTCAATAAATTTTCCCTCATGGTCAGCATTGTGACACTATGGCAAGTAATGACAAAGTGCACATGCTACTTAGGGCTGAATCTCTGCTTCATTCTGATTTCAGAGTGGCTTAAGATAAGTGTGCTAGGGATGCACAGAGTGTCTGGTGAGCATGCTGCAGTGGAATTAATTTAATTTCTAACCTGCTTCAACTGTCTCATCAGCTATCCCCTCAGTAACAGACAAGACAAATTTGTCATATTTTTAGATACTTATGTCCATTGGAACATACTGTTCATTATCACCATTTCTCTCTGAGTTAGACCCAAACTAGACTTCTGACATAAGTAGGAATACAGAAAGTATTACATATATTGTGAGCATAATGATACACTGTAAAACTGTTGCATTAGGTAAGTGGATGAAGGTTTAAGATCAGAGTTACGGTTAGTCACAGAAACATCACTATTTTTAATATTTCAAGGAAAAAGCAAGTATACAAGAATAATATAAAGTTTCTCTGAGTTCTCTTCATCAGTACTTGGTAAGTTTTAGTTCACTGTATTCAAGCTTGAAGGTAATGGAATTTTTTTTTTTTCTTCTTCTTTTTTTTTTTTTTTTTTTTTTTTTGGGAGTGAAACATATAGTAACATGGCTCCATCTTAAAAAATGTATGGACCAATTCAACCTCTCAATGGCAACTTACTATTAATTTTATGTTGTTAATTGTTTGCTTTGTTATTTTGACACAGCTGCTCAGAGTAAACTGCACACCATCACCAAATCTGTGGCAAAGAGGAGTCGATCAACTAAGTTAAAATAATCATTTTCACTGTGCTTCTCTCTTTCTTTTTCTTTTTAAAGATGTACACGGCTCAAAGTGGATTGTAAAAGTGTTGCAAGCTCCCATGCAGAGTGTAATTCTGGCTCTAGTGAGACGAAAAAGACAAAATTTCCACTGGCTTCACCAGGATCAGGATTTTATTAGAAAGATGCCATGTTTCCATATTGCAAAAGTCCACTCATTTGGCACTTAACCTATGTTTGCTTTTTGCATATCCTGTGAGGCATAAAGTTCAGATCTTTTTGATTGGTTCAGAGAGTGTAACAACTGCTAAATGGGAAATCTTTTATTTGATGTTATTCTATACTTCTGAAATTAAACTGTTATCACTGTTTAAAATAACAAGATACATTCCGGTTTGTAGGAATGGGATTAGATTGCAGATTATTCCTGAAGTATCAGATTGCTCAGTTCTGCTAGACAAACAGTTGTAAAAGCAATGCTTTCTTTCAAGGTGGAATAAGCCTAGACTCTAATTTATTTTTTTTTTAGACTTAGGGTGGATGTGATGTGGTAAGACAAAAATGTAGATAGTTGATGGAAATAGACACTTATTTATTCCATGAAATTATCATTCCTAAAACCAAGGAATAAGTTCATCACCACGACATATTTTTGTTCACATGCCTTTAATATTATTGTGCATTTTCAAAGTACATAATGCAGCCTACAATGCCACACAACTACAGTTATAAATATCTATGTGCCTTGTGTAGCAAAAGCAAATTGTTTAAAATATGTATACTTATGAAGTTTAACAAAGACAAAATAATAGGTGGGTGTTGTTCAGAGATATGAATGTTGGAGAAATGCTGACAGATTTTTAGCTATAGGAGTATTAGGGAACACTGCCATGGTAATAGTATAAGCTCTGCTAACAGAGTCTATAATAGGATCAAGCTGGATAAACCTTTCTCCTTACGCATGAAAGAACACCTTTATAAGTCAGTGTTTTTCTCAGTTATAATCTTGGAGGCCTAATTCATGAAAAGTTTATCATATAAGATTTTCACTCAAGGAGACTAGCATAGTCTGAAAAGTAGGGCAGGAGTTAGATCTATCAGCTCATATTTGAGCATGCAAGTAAATTTTTTGTTTCACAAATAAAATTTTGTGGTAAGTAAAGTTCAGAACATCAGACCAGTCTTTTATTTTGCTGCAATTAACTTTGCTTGCACATAAGAAGAGCAAACTCAAATACTTGTACTCTGATGAGCTGAAATATTTGAAGACCCTTATGGCTGAGTGCATTGCACATATTCTTATTGCAAGTGATGAGAAATGGCAAAAGGAACACAACCACCTCCCCCTCCAACTCTCCTCCTGAAACGTTGATCCTCCTGAGTGTACAGACGTGTTGCAAGCACAGCAGAATTTACACACTTTCTGGTCAACTGTAACAACCACAGCAAACTGTTGTGCCTTTGGAAAACAAAAATACAATAATGGAAAGTTCACCTCTCCGTTGTGATCGCATTTTCTGGAAGTATCAAATACCCAGCAACACTATCCAACAAGTCACTCATTGTATCTTTCACTGTGTTCTCCATGAAATTTGATTCAAAGTGAGATCCACGAAATATGCAGTTGCAACTAGGTTACTGTAGACTGGAGAAGAAGGGCTCCCTGTTCACAGGATGGTAGAGAAGACTAAGGGGATAACCAGCCAAAGTAAGCAGGCTACAGGCAGAATGGGTAGTAAAATAAGGGAAAAGATACCAAACAAGAAAGGCATTATAGAAGAACTGAGACCAGGTTTGGACAGTATGGAGAAAAAAAATACCCACATTGCTGGGGGTATTTGAGAATTTGTCTTCAAATTATATGGGGGAATACCCACATATCACCCTTTGGCATGTGGAATAACTCTGGATTGAGGAATGGAGGTTTATTCTCTGTTTCTGCCACCCAGTTTCTCTTCGTGCCTGTAACTGGAACAAGTAAGAGTCTTTCCTATTTCAGAACATAAAGCTCTTTGCTTCTGGAAGTCTTTGACATGTTATCTTTGTAAATTAAATCTCTCAAGTTATTTCCCCATTTACAAGTGCAAATTTAATGTGTTTTTTTTTTTCTGTAAAGGTTTTAATGCTGCCTCCTTTATATGAACAAAGAAAAGATGATTAAGTTTATCTTTCCTCTGCTGCTGTTGGACAGTCTCCATTATTTATTTACAATAAATAACCATCAAATTCAGCTCCTTTTTTGTCGGTGTGAATATTCTGTTAAAAACTCTATGTGAATATGCCCATTGTTCAAACAGTAATTAATGTAAAATATTTTATAAAAAGATACTACAGCCAACAGTTTGCCTGTGACTTGCCCTTGTAAAGACTGCTGTAAGCATTTGACCATCACAGTCTGGTGTTTGAGTTATGCAATCAGTCCATTCTTTTGTATTTCTTTTGTACTCATTCACAGAGAGGTCTAGAGCATTTAAGTGAGACACAACAGAGATAAGAAAGTACCAGAAAGAATACAACATGCTTTTCTTCTGCCTTTTCTGCAGGTGTACTATATGCTGCCTGACAATGTGGTTACCAGAATCAAAAGCACCTTTCTGCTTCTCAACTGAGAGAGACAGAAAGCCAAAAATCATTGAAAAAAAAGATGAAAAAATATATATAGAAAAAATGTAACCAAACTTTTTTCTATTGTCATATTAACTAAAACGGGTACCTTTTTCTGAAGGTATTTGGTCGTTTTTGAGGGAAGCACTCACCAATTGATGTGTCTCTTGATCTGTCTTTTCAGTTCTATGCATCTGGCCAGACACTGGGATAAATGGTATTCTTATGGCTATGTAGGTTAGTACATGGTTGCTTCATTGAAACTTTCTGTTCCTTCCACTGCTTCTTCTGAAAATAGAGATATCTGTATCTATCTGTCTCTATGTCCAAATTACTTAAAGCAACAATTTCTTAAGAGCTGGCAAGCCTAAAAAAGTCTTCAAGTCCACGTCCAGAACTCACTTCCAACCTAAATCATTCTCTGTAAACTCTTTCCAATATTCAAATGGCTTCTGTCCTTTCTTACTGCTAGGAAAATCTGTAATTAAGTAGTTGAAATTTCTTAAAGTTAAAAATACCAAATGAAAGGAAAAATTAGGACTACACTTCTGAGTTTGACTCTGAGAACATGCTTATATGAGAGCCTGCAAGGAGACCAATACTTGCTCTGGTTCCTCTAGATGGCTGAAGCTATATGGTGCTTTAGCATGGCAGTGGGCCTGGGATAATGTTTGCCTTTCAGCAAAACTCTCAGCAGGCCCTACTGAATTAGTTACAGCACTTGACTACTACTCCTAAAATCACTTCCAGATTGGAACAAACCCATCACCTTCTACCTTGGGGCACAGACAGTGGGGTTTGTACCTGTGTAAGAAGACACACTTCTAGCTTCCTTTCCAATAAGCATTATAAGCATCTTCCTTTTCCATTTGCTACTTTTAGCATACAGTGTTATAACACTTTAACCCTATAGTAAACACTAATTAAAACAGTTCATACAATTGTACTACTATTCTTTTTGTCATAATATTTGCTGAAGACAAATTCTCAGGCTTAAATAAAAGGTATTTTGAAGGAGTCAGAGTTTTGACTAGTATCATTTAAGGAATCATGAGGACCATGATGAAGAAAGTGGTAAAAAAGCACAAGAGCAACTGATCCATCTAGTACCTACCTTTTTCCAAAATGGCAATCCTGAAATAATCTCTTCATTATTCGGGCTGACACTAAAAATTCTGAAGCAACTCTTCAACCTAAAATTCTCAAATTGTGCTTTCTTGACACAGAGTTGCCTTGTCAGCTTAATTTTCTGCCATTTCTATAATACAGGGATTCCAGTTCTGAATATGTCATTGCTGAAGTAAGTCAGACAACATATGCAATGAGGACAGCATTTTCTAAATTCTTTCAAGAAAGCACAGTTGGCCTGCCCCTCTCACTCCTTGGCTTTACACAGCTTGAACAAATGTAAGAATCAATGCCATTTGTATAACAATAACAGCCTGATGAAAGTTTACAAGTTGAAATGGTAGCAACAGGTTTTCATGAACTGTGCACGATCCTTGATTTAAAAGAAGCCCAACTGGATTTCACTTCTTAATGTTTGATATACTACTGAAAATTTGATTACTTTAAAAATTTGACTTGAGCTGACTTGTAAATCTTATAACAATATCAGTCACCAGTCTATTTATATAAGGCAGAATTCCCAGTTTACTCTTTAAGCCTAGTTTTGAGGGCTAGTCCTCTAGCCATAGGTGATGGGTACATTTCAGTCTCATGAGTAGCTGAGCAAGCACATCAAATGAATTCTAAAGACAGAGGCCTCCATTCTCTGCTGACTAACCTCTGCTAAAATCTTTTCACATGGCACAGTGAAAGCAATCAGCATCTGGGCTTTACTGATGTTTGCAAAGATGGCAAGGCTTTTCACCAAGAGAGGACTTGGATGGCGAGGTTGTATCTATAAGCTATTCTCAATCTTTTTAAAGCTACTGTCCTCGTTTCAGCAGGGATGTGGTTTGGGTTTTGTGTGTGAAGAATGTTGATAAAACACCCTGATGATATGAGTTGTTGTGAATGAGACCAAGGACACTGTTCTGCTTTCCAAGTCTCACTAATGTGCAGATGCAGGAAGCTGAGAGAGAGACAGACAGAATAACTGACCCAAACTGGCCAAAGAGAGTATTCCATGCCATAAACGTCATGTTCAGTATATAAGTGGGGGTTGGCCAGGACGGGTATCTGCCTTTCTGGCATCCATCCCTCTCTCTCTCTCACTGGCATTCTTCTCTCTACCTTGCTGGCTCCCTTGTACTCCTTTGCTTGCCACTTGGTTTCGTTTCTGTGGTTGCTACTTGGGACAGGCTGTATCAGTCATTGGGAGATTGGGTGGTGAGAAAACCTACATTGTTCGTTTTGTATATTTTAATATCCATATATTCTGTTATTATTGTCATTTTCCTTTGCTATTCTAGTGAAATGCCTTCATCTCAACCCATGAGTTTTCCTTCCTTCCCAGTTCTCTCCCGTGTCCCACTGGGGATGGTGAGCAAGAAACTGTGTGGTAATTCGGGCTAAACCATCACAGCTACCTTGTTGACCTCTTGCTTTATCTACAGACACTGTTGGTATAATGTGGATAACCCCTGCCAGTAAGACTGTCGTATGAAAAAAACCTGACCTGCATTGGCTTGCATTAGACAGAGCCAGGGATGCTTTAGGACCGTGGATTCTGAAGGAAAGGAAACATTCAGATCCAGACTGCATCCAGAAACAACATGCTTTATTTGAATTCCTGGGGGAAGGGGAGGTGGGGGGAAACCATGACCTTCTGCATTGCTTGCTTCTGTACAACCTAAATTCAATCTATAAGAAGGAATGAAACAGTCAGCATTTCAGAAGCTTACCAAACAAATTACTGGTGCCAAGTCTATTTGTAATTATAGGTCAGTTCTTAATACTGTTGTGAACCACGCATTCCAGGGCTTTGCAAGCACTTAAAAGCGTATTTTAATCTCTTTGGATAAAAGAAGCTGCCATTGGCAACAATAAAAGAAATGCAGACTTGGTTCTTACTGTGAAATGATGCTATTCACTACTTTAAACAACTCCCCCAGCACACAAGCTGTGTGCACTCACTTGCCACCCATACTAAGCTATTTCTTGTGACAGCCGCAGCTACATTATGGAAAAATTCAATGACACACTGTATCACAGCACCACACTGTCAGCACTCTCATGATATCATGTCTGGGGAGTCTGATAATAGTATCAGAGGCAATGTCTCATAAAAGGCACTCACTGTTAATGGCTCCACACATATATCAGATCTTAAGAAGCTGCAGGCAGAATACATTGTCAGTAAGAGGGGCTTTGCTTCCTATGGATATACCTGATCCTTTTGGATTTTGGAAGTTGTACAAAGACAATAAGAGTTTGTTTTGTTTTACTGTAGGTGCTGTGTTCAAAAGTAAGGAAAATTTGTATAAATTAAAGGTAATTTATCTCTTTTAAGCCTAAAAAGGCAAAACCATATCCTTAATTCACCCTGGTCTGGCTGGGTGTTTCAGTATACACACTATATAAAATGACAACCTAACTGAGACAGTTTTAGTGACAATCATTCAGTACATCTAGAATATCTACAGTCCCTGGTTATATCAGGGCAAGTTAAAGCACCTTTTACTTTCTATTTCTGTTACTGACAACATAGAATGATAGAAACATGGAATGGTTTGGGCTGGAAGGCACCTTAAAGACCATCTAGTTTCAACGCCCCTGTCATGGGCAGAGACATCTTCCACTAGACAAGGTCACTCAAAGCCCTGTCCAGCCTGGCCTTGAACATTTCCAAGAACGGGGCAAATACGTTATTGTTATAATTTGTAATGTTTTAGTGCCTCCAACACAGCATAGACCAAAAATCCCCCTGTGCAGCTGACACAGGGACAGATCCATAGATTAAGGAGAGTGGGCGAAGAGGAGGTGGACTGTATGGGAAGCACAAAGCAACAGCAACAACTTCCTGCTGGTACACCAAGACTTTGCTTTGCCCTGAGTTTCCTTACCTCCTAAAACTAGGTGTGGGAGGCCACAAACTGTTTGTTTCTGGGCTGCTTGGTTCTGTCAGGTGCTGCTGTCACTTGTGGAGAGGTAAGGCTGGAAGGTGCTCGTTATGCCCACCACCTTGATGAGGGCTCTGGATCCTCAGTGCAGCTCTGCCTGACACCCTTGCTGCTCCCATACCTGGAGTCAGTGCTCTGTGTCTGTTGCCCAGGTCTGCAGCTGCCCACCTATTCCTGGTGTGAGGCAGCCTCCCAGCTGGGCTCTCCGTGGCCAGTGGGCATGGGCATGGTCTCTGCAGGATGGCAGGCAAGGCTTAAGTAAGATCCTCAGCCTTTGGGTTGAGAGAAAGAAGTACTAAGTTGATGTTCTGGCTCTTACGTTAGAGACTTACTGAAGCCCTGAACACAGGAAATGAAGAAAAATATGGACCTTGACATTTTAAACATTCAATTTATCTATATATATGGTATATTAAAAAAAAATAATAATAAAAAAGGAAAATAATATTTTTTTCAGCTGTGTTTGGGATCGTGCAAAATCCAAAGGAAAAACAAAAGGCAGAGTACTTTTCTATCCTTTGTTCGATCCCTGTTTCCAAAGTTTGTTGTTTCTTTCGAGCAGCCTTGCTGCTGCTGTTACTGGCTGGTAAGTCAAATTCTGGACATTCGGTCAGTGGTTACAGTGTCACTGTGTGGCACTAAGTGAGTAGTACCATCCTTTTCCTTCAAATATGAGATAGCTCATCCTGAAATGACAAGCTCAGCTTGACAATATTCAGGCAGCAAATAGATTTTAGTTTGGGTCCAGCTCAGAGGGGATCAGCCACATGAGAAAGTTGGTCTCTTCCTAAGGGAGACCGTTGTGTTGTATGAAATGCTTCCTTCACAAAGGAGGATGCAGATACTGTTTGCATTGATGGATGCATTTGACATTCTTTTCGGGGGAAGAACCTGTATCAACCAGCAACTATTTTGTGCTTTACATGAAGAGGAAAACGGTAAAACAAGACTGTTCACAAACCCTTTTTCAGCCTTCCCAGGTGTTGTACTGCATGGTGGCTGGGATACATTAAAGGGACCAGTTTGTTTCCATCCCCACAGGCAGATGTGACTGAACCTGGAGCTGCCATGTTTTGGTGGATTTTCTGATAATTGAGCTGCCATGAAAAAAGGATGCTGTCAGCCAGCCCAGCCTATCATATCTTTTCCTATTTTATTATTTTCTAAAAGTCTTCCAAAATGGAAACCCATTTTTTTTCTGACAAATGTGGGGTTTGGGGTTTTTTTTTAAGCCACAAAACACACCCTGAAATATTAAACACTGAGTATGAAAGGGTTTTTTTTTCAAGAAAATTCAAAATATTTTTACTTTTTTTTTTTTTTTTTTAATCTATTTTAGGTCCATCCAGGCTATGATGATATCAAGTCTTGCCTATCATTCTGAAGTACTAGAGGTTGGGCTAATAAGCTACAGCAGCTTTAGAGCTATTTTGTATCAGTACTTTGGCAGAAAGGAGCTGCAGGACAGATTTTACTTCCAGGCTTAATGGCTTATGCAGTAAGTCTGATTCTGTTCATACAAAATGCCATTGCCAATCCAGGGGAAGACACTAGCTGGAGAATAGGTAACTACATATGTATTGTAGCTTAAATCAGGGTCATGGCAAGAATATAAATTCTCATCTAGCAGTCTTGCAAATGGTTTCCAAATGCAGAAAGAAAGTAATTTATTTTTGTGAATTATTTTCCATATAATCGTTATTGAAAGTTTGCAAAATATAGACATTAGTCACAGTTACAAAACTTGTTATTCATATGCTGTAAATGGAGTGTTTCCGATATGACAGACTAATGTCAGTGCGCAATATTGCATGTAGAGAGAAAGGATGCTATGGCTTCTGCTGTGCTAACTTTTGCTTGTGGGATGGTGCCTGAACACAGAGAGAGCACTGCAAAACTGAGGTCTTATGGGCACAAATTCAAATCAGAAGAACAGAACATCTAAAAGGCATGAGTCAGGATGACTGAACAGTGAAATCAGGCACTTTCCACAGAATGTTTGTATTTTTATTTTTGTTGGTGCTGCTTCCTTGAAAAATTTTGCTGTTTGGTTTGCCCACTTCACTGAAGGAAGGACCAAGTGCCATTACCCTTTGGAAACAAGTATGCTTTGGGTAAACATTCCAAGACCACATAAACACTATACAAGCATAAAAGGAAAACAAGTCTTATTCTTTTCCATGGCTTTAATGAATGCAATTCCTATACACACTGATAAATTAGGAACATAAAAAGCCTAATAAAAAGGATGAAATCAGAATTGTATTTTACAGGCTGGCATGAGTCATAAAGGGCACTCGTGCATCGGGATAATGCTGAGATAATCTTTCACCACCCCTTTTCTTGGTTTGCCTTTTAAAAATGTTCTTCTTGAACCTTCTTATTGTGCTGCAAAATAATTTTACAACAGACCAGTATTTTACATTTATTTCACATAGCAGTGACTCTTTTGTTTGCGTTTTATTACAAAGCAATTTAGACATTGTAGCTGTAAGTGTCACCAGTTGTTTTATTCCTCTGCCATGAAAGGGAGAAAACTAACGTGCATGAAATATGTTAGGCAATAAAGAGAAGAAAGGAAGATTGATCAAAGGTACTGAAAAATCTTTTGCATAAAATGCCAGAAAATAATCAATATAACTCACCGTCTGTAACAAAGAAAAGGGCTTGAAATTCTGATTTGATTTGGAATGAAGAGTTGACGTGATGCTGTGAGGATTTGAATTTGCGAGCCCTCCATCGAGCTAAATCAATTGTCTTTTAGAGGTAAGATAATTACAACAATTTTAAAAAGATTGATTAAAATGATATGGCAAGAAATCTGGACCCATAGGAAAAAGCAGAATTTGAGCCTTCAAAAATACCCAGATTATGGGTATTGTTTTGCAGATCTAAAGAGTTGTTTCACTTAAGCATTTATTGTTAACACATCATAACTTTTTTTGTGTGTGATGAGCCAAGACTGTTTTGCAATTCCATGCCACAGAAGAAAATGACAACTACTTCCCTGCTAGAAACATAGAATATTATTTTGACATTCACAGAATAATCAGCTAATACAGTACAACTCAATTAGAGAACTATGTCAGGTAAGTGTCCCAGAATCTTTTGGCTCCAGCAAAATCAATGGCAATTTTTTTTTTTATTGGCTTCTAGGGTGAGGATTTCAACGTTAAGGTTTTTTTTTTTTGCTACGAAGACTTATTTACACAAAGGCACAACAGATACAGAGATAAAATTCAAGGCCCTAAGGAATGGAGAAGGTCATTTCAGTGGTACCAGAAAGTGGTTGGACTTCAGTTTGTTATGCTTCATGACTAACAACAGCAACACTGTAAACAGAACTGTTTAATCCCCTCAGTAATGTAGATGCCCGAGACAGTGAAATATTCTCACTGAGAAACTGAAGCATTACATTTCTTTAAAGTTACACAGCACACTAATGACAGAGCTGAGATCAGAGCCTCCTGGAGTGCTCCAAACAACCAAAACTCAATCCTACCAGTCTTTTTCTTGCCATGAAGCTTTTGTCCTTGTTTCCAAACTACAGTATCCCTTCCCAGCAATGGCATACAGCTCACGTTCCAACAGAGCGAAAATAAAATGGAGCTGGTATTGTAAAAATTAATCCACTAGGGAACGATAATCTTTTGGCTCCTGATATCTTGCAACTTGCCAGGTCTGCCCAGTCCTTGTTTTTGATAAAAGCCATTCTTCTGGCATTTCCTGGAACTGTGTATCAACTTTTAGAGAATGACACATTTGTGTTGCACCCATAATGGTGAGCACATTTCATGCTTTGTGAAAATGTAGTACATTAACTATACAATAAACAACCTCAGAGACGCTGAAACAAAAGCCTACCATATGTATTTCATCTCCTTAAATAATTTCTGAAGTAATCTTTGGTTCCTCCCCTTCTTTGTCTAATAGATACACCTACACAAACACACAGAGGCACAGTACTGTTGTGGATTAGCTTGTTTACAAGTGTATAGCTATAAAGTCTAGAAGTTGGGTGATTTTCTCTTTAGGTATTTACTGGCTTTTAGCAATTATTAACAAAAATATAAATCTTTTAGAAAAAAAAATTATAACTGAAAAGAAAAAGTATTTCTTGGGCATGAGATAAAGAACACAAAATAATACTTTTATGTATTTCAAAGTATTTATGAGAAGTTTTCTGTATACTCTGCAGATAGTAAATACATTAGTGCTGCATAAAACCTGCACTTTGTTAAGTATTATTATTCCTTGAATGTTTCACAGACACAGAGATTAGAATTTGGAGCTTGTGATGTGGACAAAGATAAAAGGCAAGTGTTTGGCAAAAGCTAACTGGTAATTCAGGATTCTTAATTTCCGGTCTCCTCAGTTGGTCCTTTGCAAGATACTGAACTGGTTATCACTTGTAAAACCCTGACATTGACCATTATATCTGCAGACATGTGCTTTCTTTGGGAACACTTATGATGGCGTTAGAAGTATTCGTCACTGCATTAGAGGATAGGTTTTGTTCACAAATGTATTTTTAGTGGTTAGTTCACATATAGTCACCATTCTTGTGAAAGAAGAGGATGGGTTTTATTTTAAAATATTTATTAGTTCTCTTTCGGAACAACTTTGAAATTTTATAACTTTTTCCTTTTGTTTCCAGGTTAGAAACTTGACCTGAAGACTCTGTCCCAGTGTTGGGTCATCACAAGAGCACGTGGAAACTGACTGTTGGAGACAGAGCCGGGCTGACATGTGTGCTGAGAAAAAAAAAACAAAACAAACAACAAAACAGCTGAAACTGACATACTGGCTTTAGCATCAGGGCAAGGTTAATGGAGCAGATCAAGGAGGGTATTAGTTCTTTGGACACCTAGTGAATAAGACAAATGTCACCTCCTTAGAGGAGACTCTGGAGTGAAGAGAGGGTCTGGCCATTATCCCCATAGAAAATGAGGATAGCTCTCAGAAGTGAAGTTGGTTATAGCATGCCTGTCTCCAACAGCTGCAGCTGCTCTTCCTGGCATCCTGAGACACTGGAGAGGAAGGGAATACAGGAGGACTTCTGGGAATTATCGCTGATTCAATATCTAGCAGTTACTTCTTCCAGCTAGATAGTAGTCCAGTATTTAGGCTGTTCTTCTCCAGATCCAGCTTCAGGGGTCCCCAGTGTATGTGCTCAGCTTTTTAAAAAGTTTGCATCTATATTCTTGCTGAGTCTAATGCTCAGCTCAGGGTTTGTTGCAGGTATTAAGAGGTGAATTGCGCTGCTAGGATAAAAATCTTTATGCTTCAATACAACACAAACATTTTCTTATCTTTTTGTTACTACTCAAGATGTGCTGTGTTTCTAGTAGTAGCTGAAAACTTGCAGAAGAAAATATCAAGTGCATAGAGGAAACAGTAGAAACGTGATCATCTTTAATTCTATCCAGTTGCTAAAAGAGGAGGTATTTCTTTAAATGAACTATGTGTAATTTTGTACTGGCTTGCATCAAACTGCACTATGTCATATCTGATATTTACAGTAGTTTATGTATTGAAAAAGGGCGAGGTGAATTTAGGGTCAGGAGGATACTGTAAATGCTATTCCTGCTGCTCTCTGTAATCCTGAATGCATGTGTGGGGAATAGTCCAACTTCTTTTAACACTTGTGAATACTCACACTGGGTCATACTTAAATCGGTGCTGAGCACCTGCAGACATTTGCAGGTGCCAAACATCTTCCTGCAATCCATTTCTGCTCCATATTAATTAGATGAGCTGAAACCTTATAACCAAACCTTCCTTTCCAGCCCCAGCTCTTACAATCTGGATTTGAACCCTGTGGTTCGTTGCTGATTTTGACCATTAATTTCTTCCTCATTACAGAACAGCTCATAGAGACTGGGAAGTCTGCAGACCTAGTAAGCTGGATACTTGGGGAGAATAAACACATGATATGACATCGCACCACCTGCACAGGAAAGGCAGCCTGATGGTTATACAATTGACTATTATCCTGAAGGTGGCTGTGGTCTTCTGCCTTGGACGGAATACATCGCTGCAGCCAAAGTCTGATCTCAGTTACAAGCGCAGAATAATTTCACTGTATTCTATGATGTAAACAGGACCATGTTTAGGGCTTCAGTATCTTTTTTTTTCTTTTTTCTTTTTTTTTTTTTCCTTTTGCAAATACAATATTCCACCAGGTTTCTGACTCACAAACATTCTGGGTCTGTGGTACAGCATACACAATGAAACTCTCTCCTTCAAGATTTGGCAATGTTTAAAGAGTGTCTACTCTTAAAGCAAGCTAACAAACAAACTTAAAGCAAGCTAACATAGATATGGTCAGATAGATAGATAATAAATGAAAACAGGAGGGAGAAAAGAAGAGATGAAATAGAAAGGGCTTGAAGAATGTAGCAAGAAGATAAAATGAATATGTGTTAGAATCCAAAAGGCTCACCTTGTCTGCATTACTAGTATGTCTTTTTTTTCCAGTGAACACCCAAGTTTTTAAACAAATGTAGGTCGGGCACTGAGAAATTTGAGCCTTATGACACTACTCCAATGGGCATGACTTGGATTTCCCCTTTTAGGAAGGCTAATCGATGGACTTCATGATCCTGCAATGTATTTTGAAACTTGGGAAGCCGAATCTCTCAGAGATGCTCATCCAATCCCTTGCGACTGCTCCCTGTGCATGTGGGATCGGTGCCAGGTCTGCGGCAGGCTGCAGATGCATGCAAGGGCTGTCAGGGAGCCCCGCGTACAGCGGGGATCATCGCTGTCACTGTGCGCATCATGCATACAGGGCTGGGGGGAGCCAAGCGGCAATGCAGCAGTGGTGGTTCTGGGCATGGGAAGCTGCCACTGAGCCAGCAGCCTCCTCCACACAGCCTGTGGGTGGGACACAGCAGGGAGCAGCGATGTGGGAAAGCGCTGGAAGCTGCTGACAGTTCCCATACTCCACCCAGCACCCCCCAAATGTGCGTCTCCCACACACCCACCTCCCACCTCCTCTTTCCTCAGGTTGAAACACGTATCAGCCAAGCTGCATCCTCATCCGTGCAGGGCTGCTGCCCAGTAGCTGAAGGTCCACATAACATTGGATAGCCAGGAAAAGAGACTTCTTTGTCCCCAGCTCTTACTGGGTGGCCTCGCTTGTGATTTGTTTTCATCAAACACAGATTGTGATGGTGGGACAGAGCGCTGGTGCTTTTCTTCTGCATAAGTCTATGTCTGAAGGCCAAGCCCTAAGGCCAGGGAGTCACAGACCACAAGCAGCACCATGACCCAGTGCCAGCAGGAGGCTTTGACTTGTTGGACTGTGGTCTCTTCCCATGAGGGGCTGTCAGATAGTCTGACTTTTAGAAAAAATGTGGTCCTCATCTCTCTCACTGACAGGGCCTCAGCTCTTGTTGTAGCCAGCAGAAGCAACCTGCTCAGGTTCCCGATGCTGCCTCTGGGAATAACTCTGAACTCATGAGCTCTCTACTGTCATAGCCTGGCCAGAAGGCAGACAGTGATCGCCTCTGTACCCCATGTGTGACTAGAATTGGGACTGGGCCTGAGACAGGATGTTTTTTCTTCTTTTTTTTTTTTTTTTGAAAAGGAAAGAGCAAAATAGGAAAGAAAAAAATTCCCATAAATAAAGGCAAAAGAGCAAACAGTGTATCAGAATGCTAAGGGCCAAATGTTAAGAAAATTGCTGTGCAGCATGTCAGATATAGGTATTTACAGCATTCTCTGAATTATTCTCACATAGCATAAGGATAGCTCCTGGCTTCCCTGGCACATGGTGGGTTGGGAAATCATTCAACAATTCCTTCCTGAGATGTAGGGGCATCTGGGACTCAGGAGGAATGCTTGGGGTGCACTGGTCTCTCGTTCATACACAGTTTGTCGGCAGTGAAGGTGTCTTTCACTTCAGATGGTTGACATGAGTGAAAGTAGCAGGTATTACATGAATATAACAGAGGAATAAAGGAACTGTCATTGAGCAGGGTACACATTTCTCAAGCAACCGTACCACTGTGAGCAGAAGCAATCAATTCTATTTTCCATAATCCCCGTTTGAGACCGCATTTGGAAATATCTGTTTCTCCTCACCATTACAAAAAATGCCAAAGATTTTACCTAGACAGATTGGTCTCTCTGCATTTAACTTATTCTAGAACTGGTCTTGCAATATTAAATATGAATTTTAATTTCTAGTTTGTCTGCTGTAGTTCAGAAAATCAGGCTTCCGGCAAACCTCAAGTTCCTAGCAAACGGCTTAGTTAGGGTCCATTTCTTGGAGGTCAGGGTAAGCGGAGGAAACAGGATTGATTTGTAACATTGCACTCCAGCAATCAGTTCCCCAACTTTAAAATGGCCTTAATGAGCCTTGCCTGGCAAAGGCTGTAAGCCTTAACTGATGGCTGGTTTTAAAGTACTTGGAGAGCTCTGAATGGAAGGTGCAATGGGACTGCAAAGTATTAGAGTTATTAGAGTCTGTCAGATCTCTTAGCAGTCCTTGCAGGCTTCCCAGAGGCTGTCCTGCACTTTTGGTTCTTAATTTCACCCTGCGGGACTCTCCAGTTACTTCAGTACCCAGAAGCCCGGAAGAAATCTTGATGTCCACTAGGCTCACTTTCTTAAGATATTTCCCTAAGCATATACAGATATTCAGGTCACTTTACCAAAGTAGTTTATAGCTAGAAACACCTTCTTTAAATATATCCTTCATAACCTACACATGCCTTTTTCCGTGAGCTCTTTGTTTGAGTCTATTCAGAAGTCAAATGTTCTACTCCGATCTCAGATATTTTCACTCATCTCTGAACAGTATACATTCATGTACAAAAGTAACTGGCAATCAGTTAGCTGTCAGGAGACTTGACCTTGGAGTTGTTCTGAGCTTTTGAAGGAAGTTGGTTAATTGCAGATAGAGGAATTTTGAAACCTTAACCAGATGAGAATATTTACTTCATGTGACTCATATGTAAAACCCGCTTAGAACAGCATTTCAGGAGAAATTTCTGATTAGAGCTCACTCTGTCAAACTACAGAAATAAATAAAATATCTGAGGTGTGTTTCTAGACATAATCTGCTCTCAGTGACTGCAAGACACTGTGTTCAACCTGAGGTGAATGTAATAGCACTTGGTAAATCCCAAAGACACAAGAAGGATCCAGAGATGGAAAGAACGCCAGACTCTTACACATGGAATTGACATTATTTTAGTGAATAAAATCACAGTTAGTGCTGAGGCCTATTTTCCATGCAAGTTAGAGCTATAAATGACTAAATCATAATAATGCTATTGGAAGACAAGGGTTTAATGATTTCAAATTCCGAGAAGTGCTTATATTGCCACCTGCTGGGCTTTGACGATTAACGAGCAAACAAGGCAAACCAACAAGGTCTTTCACAAGTGTTCCTTGTTTTTCAAATGCCTTGTGCGGGTACGGAGTGGTAAATCACTCAAAGTTGAATGAACAAACAGGGTCATGGAAAAAACCCCAAACCCATCAGTGTTAATGGCTCCAACAGACTACTTCTCACTAGTTTATATTTGGGCTAATCCCCAAACATCAATTCCTCCTCACAAAACTTATAATTTTTTCAAATTGTTTTTTGTTGAAATGCAAGTAAACCTGGTTTTAAGGTGCATGTTTGGCAACTCTTACTACATGTGAAAGTGTTTGTTTACAAGAAGGGACAAAATATATCTGACTTACTGGATAGCGGAGTGTTCTTGCTACAGTACATTATCTACAAAAATAAGGTAACAACAAGTACCTGAATCTTTTTTTTTTTTTTTCTGGAGTAATTGACACCTTCTCTATGCTGGGTATTTCTGTCACTTCTGTGGTTATACGAATATTGTAGAGTCCTGTGTTTGCTTCTGTGAGATTACATCAGTTTCAAAATGTAGTCTACTGTGTTAATGCAGTCATTGTTTAGTATTGTTTGATGCAATGCAGCTCATCTACAAGGTG
The DNA here is from genome assembly GCA_009806455.1 of Tetrax tetrax. NCBI lineage: Eukaryota > Metazoa > Chordata > Aves > Otidiformes > Otididae > Tetrax > Tetrax tetrax. The sequence goes on from WHYT01017288.1 coordinate 726,553, forward strand.
ATGCAGCAAAGTCAGTGTAGATGTAAGAGATGGCCAAAACTGGTGATAAGTTTGCAGCAAACGAAGTGCTCTCTGAACACCTTTTCTCTCTTTAGATTTAGAAAAATCACTAGAGTGGGGACTAGTAGAAAACTGCTGCATATGGGACTTTGCTATTAAAGTATCATAGGCTCTGTAATAATAATATTCATTCTTCCACAAAAGTAGCTTTTAGGAAACAAGTGAAATTGAATCTAAGGATGCAATACATTTGAGGAATTTTTTAATATGAAAATTAATCTGAAAAAAAAATCAGAAAAATGAGGTGGGAAAAGATATTTTTGAAACTCAACCCCAAAGTTGTAGAAATGGTTCAGTCCTCTGTTTGTTTTTTTTTTTGTTCTAAATTGGTTTTGCTCCTTTCACCATTATGCTATTGAACAGGGACAAACAACTTCCTAAAACTAGAAAAATACTCAACTCTAAAAATATTCAGTTTTCATTTGTGTAATTGCTTTGTTTCTCTGACTCCTCTAGGTTAGATGACTTACAAATGTTTATCTTGAAAAAAATGTTTCACATATATGTTTGGCATTCTCCAAAGGGTTCTACCTTGCTAGTCCTCCTAGTCTTAAGGTGATGCACACTGAGAAATGAAACATGTCTGCAAACAGCTGGGATGTTTTTAAAGGAGTTCAGGCAGACACAGTTCAGAACTTGACCTTAACAGCAAGGAACATCACATGTGCTGCAAAATCTGTGTGCAAACAGAATAATTTAGCCTATTATTTGGACCATCATGTTTAGACTGCTTCTAAGGTGAGATCTTACTAAGTTGAAATTAGCTGGACATTTTAATGCAATGCTGCAGACTGTAGCATAGCCATGTTGTTGGTCTGCTTCAGTTACAGCTTTTCCTCTCAGAAAGTCCCTAATCTTCTCGTTGTCCGAAGTGGAACTGATCAGAAACATCTGTATAACCACAATCTTGAAAAGCAGTTGGTATGTACTAGAACTCTGCTCTCAAAAATTGTTGTCCTTTTCTTGCTCCAGTCTCTATGGAGTCTCAGTCTCAACTCAATGTCTGAGGACACTGAGGTGCTGCAACATGTCCAGAGAAGGGCAACAAAGCTGGTGAAAGGTCTGGAGAACAAATTGTATGAGGAGTGGCTGAGGAAACTCGGATTGCTTAGTCTGGAAAAGAGGAAGCTGAGGGGAGACCTCATTGCTCTCTACAACTACGTGAAAGGAGGTTGTAGTGAGGTGGGTCTTGGCCTCTTCCCTCAAGTTAACTAGCCATAGGCTGAGAGAAAATGGCCTCAAGTTGTGTCAGGAGAGGTTTAGATTTGAAAAATTTCTTTACTGAAAGAGTGGTCAAGCATTGGAACAGGCTCCCCCAGGGAAGTGGTGGAGTCACCATCCCTGGAGGTGTTAAAAAAAATGTGTAGATGTGGCACCGTGGGACATGGTTTAGTTGGCATGGTGGTGTTGGGTTGATGATTGGACTTGATGATCTTAGAGGTCTTTTCCAGCCTTAATGATTCCATGATTCTATGATTTATTCATGACAAACACCTTGCTTGCATTGGAGACTGCCATTTTCAATGCTAGCTAAGCTGAGTTTTCAGGATAGTTTTCATTAACGAGGAGACTGAAGATTTGACATAACTTCCTGCTGATTTTATCAGTCAAAAATATCTCTAAATGATTCTGAAAGGGTTGGTTCATTTTACTGGTAGGGTACTACAGCTTTTGGATGTCAAGGAATAGCTATTTCATATGGTTGTTTCAAGCTAATTAGCTGTATCTGTGTAGCTGTACTGTGCAGAATTTTCTATGCAATTTTATTTAAATAAAAGAAAATACATGATGAAAAGTAAATTTGAAAGGAAAATATGAAAATCTACTTCATAAGTGAGCCAACCAAGTCACCAGCAAAACAACCATCTATGAAGAGAGGTGTTGTAATCAGGTTTTAGGCATGAATACAACTGCAGGACTCAAATGGTGGATGACACAGACAGACAGAGGCTATAAATTGGACTAGGGAAACTCTCAAGAAGCAGAGAAAACAAAATAAGGGCTGTGTTGTGTTAAACATTGGCTTCAGATAACTATGAGTTGATTTTTCCCTGTACCTTAGGCTGGATTGCTGGAACCATGTTATAAAGAAGTGCCAGCTGTTAAGGATAAGAGTCCTTCTCCTTGAGCTTTATGGAGTGCTATGAAGCCTCTAGGCTTGCCTGGAATGCACTGACATTCAGTGTGCACTTCAGACATGCAAATTATCACTAGCATTCCTAGTGTGGAGTCACTGACCAGGGACCTTGGGATGTATGCTGCCATCTCCCCTTCTGTGCACACAGGTTTGCCTTAGAATAGCAGAGTCTACCAACATTTTTGGAGGGTCACAGCCAGGGACAAATCAAACTATAGCACTGATAAGACTGCAGAAACATTTTCTTAGTTCTAATAAAAAGCCGTAAGACATCAATTACATATTGATGTGAGCTCTGCTGGATGGGAGCTCCCTTCATTCTTCACCCTTAGACTATGCTGCGTTATACTTGTCATTTATTCATCATCAAGTCTACACACCATCTTCAGCTCCTTCCTAACACATAACAAAACTTTGCACAAGCCAACAGCTCACTCCATCACTTAGACAGCTTGCAGTTCTCTATTTATCACAGCTGGATCTCTTGGGATGTATAAGCACCTATCTCCTTTGACCAGAGACTTACAGGTGAAGTAGAAAGGCCTCTTACCCACCTTGAAAAGAAAGCGCCTCTCCAGACGACTTCACACCACAGCCACATTTTTACCAGCTGGCTGGGGCTGGTCTCTCTGGCATTCAGGTCAGCTTCACAGACCATAGTGTATGCAAAACACTGGAGGACCCCCAGTCACCTTCCCGTGACTGTTTTGAAAGAGCTTAGTTAAACTGGCCTGGGGATCGTCTCTTGTCTTTTCAGAAGTGTAAGTTTTTGCTAAACCAGATATTCTGAAAATTGTACTGGGTATTTTTAGTGCCACATCAGTAAGAAATTTGTGTCTAGGCAGTTATGTTGCCTACATGAGTTAAGTTTGCAGGACATGCACAGGATCCTGGGCATGTCAAGGTTAAGTATGCAGAACTAGAACTCTGTGATTTTAAGTGTTCATTTCTACACTTAAATTTGGTTTTCTTTTAGAAATTCAGAGCTGAAATATGGCATGCATGACAGATCAAACAGCCTTTCTGTCTTCCCTTCGATAAGCTGAACAGACTGAGCCTCTTTATTCTCACAGCCACGACTGGGTTTTTCAAGATGTATGTTCTTTTTAAATCTTATCTTCCCAGTGATATAATGTAAATACTACATGTGAAGGGATTAAAAACCTCCATGTGGCTCCGAGTGCATCCAGCTTACCACTTTGTAACATGATGTTTGCGGTGTGATCCATGTTTCTGACTCCTACTTCTTCTGTGCCGCACGTATTTTGCAACTTCATGGCAATATACTGAGAAGTGTAACTTCTCCAAGAGGCATTCAGAGAAGATACTTCTGTCCAAATGCATCAAATAAGGTTAAATGGTGGAGGAGGAGATGCAGGGAGAAAGACAACTTCAGGGAAGGCTATGGTACCTTTCTTACAGTATTTTTTGTACTCAGCTGAGTCTGGTCTGCACAGACCAGGGTCCATGAAGTTCTCTTTTATAAGTGAACTACTTGTTGCCCAATGGACTGCATCACTACCAAAGTCTGACACCATAGTCTGTGCTTCGCTCTTGCTCCTGAGACATCCTGTCTACCTCCTAGACCCTGAGAAACCTACCACTTGTGCAAAGACAGAGTGGACTGGAGAAGCAGGTCTTGCAAATCCGCTTTTATCACAAGCTGCATCTGGCGGTACCCTTTTTTTTTACATCTTTCCAGCCTTTAAACCTGGTATAAATAGAAAATAGTAAGTATAACTTGTTTTGAATTGGCTGTGTTACAAAAAAACCCCAGTGTGAAACTAACCTGAAAGAGCCAGTTTCCTAACAATTTAGATTTACAAGTCCTATGAGCTAACCTAGGTAAATCTTTCTCCTCTTAAGGCACCAGAGAAAGCAAGGAAGGCAAAGCACTTATTTATTTTGAAATCAGTCTCCTCTTTCTGACTGACTGGCAGCTTATCTTCCATTTGAAATTGCATCTCAAAATTTTGTGTCCAGAGATCACTGCTGCTTCAAAAACCTTCTTATTCCAATCTGACTTTGCAGTCTGATTCAACTTCCAAATCCAGCTACAAATCCTACTCCAGATCAACAGTTTGTGCCTTCAGAAGTAGTTTTCTCTTGTTATTTACATGTTTGATGGCATCTGCATTCTTGGAGAAATGGGGCTGCTGCAGATGCAAAGACTTTTAAAATATATGTATCCTTTAGCTTCTACTTTTTAATACGTACCTTTGAAGCCTTAACTACCTTATTCAGAGATACCATTGACTACTTGTAATAAATATATTTTTTAGACTTTGGTAAACTGCTTTTTTGTCCTGAAAATTATGTCAATTATTACATTTCATTACTGTGGAAGAGTCTTCCAGTCCTATGTTCCACAAGGTATATTGTAACACGAGGCTGGCCTGAATTTATTCATAGTAGTTCTATGTGCAATTAATTTTAAAAAGTTCATTATTAGTTTGTAAAAATCCTGCCAAAGACAATCCACTGCAAGTCTCAGTAAACTGCTCCACTGTTTGAAAGTTCTGAGTCTTATCTCTGAGTTTGTCTAGCAACAAATTCCTGCCTTGGAGATTGTAAAATCTTTTCTTCTGGAAGAAGGCTCTGTAATCTGCATATGTACAGACCATCAGTGAGGGACTTATTAATCTTTTTTGAAAAGTTAAATAGTCTGAGCTCCTAGAGTCTCATTTGTCAGGTAGATTTTCCATTTCTAGAATGATGTCTGTTCTCAACTCTAAGCAGATTATAACAATTTTTCTTGGTCTGCAAAGGCCAGAAGTTTTCTGTGAAATATAGATTTGGGATGAGTCCCTAACCGTTGTGTGCCCTAGAGTAAATTATACTCTGTCTATGTCAGTTATGATACAGACTAAGGAGCAAGTGTGTAACAGCATGCAAGAATGTAGACAGTCCCACAGGCAACTTCTTGGAGGGTTTTCCAGGTTTGTAGGTTTTGCTTCCTAGTGGACCTCATGCCCTAGTTGAATCCTGCTTTTGCATGATCCTACTGTCCTGCTGAGTGTGGCAGGTCTCCAGGTACAGCAAACTCATTTGAACCCACTTTGGTTGACCCAAATCAGAAATACAGAATTCAGGAAATGCTGTCCCACTGACAGTGGAGTAAAACTAACCACCTGGCCCCAAAGGTCCAGGAGCCCCAAAGAAAATACTGATTCAGACAAAAGCCTCCCTAGAATCCCTTCTGCATGGACCAGCTCCTGCAACTGGGTAATAAAAACAAACTTAAAGCTCAATTATGAAATTCTATTGTTAAACAAACATAGACCATGAAAGCTTGTGTGCCATCATAAAAACCGCTAGGAACTAATTTGATTAAGGCCCATATGTATTAACACCTGATTGATGCCTTAGATTTTCCAACTCCACATGCTAGAGTTGGACTTTGCTTCAGTAAGTACAGAATCAAATTTTATGTTTACAAATCCTGAACTAAAGCTTTAGCATAGGGGTTAACAGTGGTCAGGAGGCAGTGCTGAAAACATAATTTCTATATGGTGCTATGTATTTTCTAGCTCTATGTCATGCAAAGAGAATTCGTAGATCTGTGTAGGTTCTTACTATCTTTTAGATAGAAACTGACATTGCATATATAAATTTTTTATTCATCAAGCTGTGGTCTACTAAGTGCTGCTAGTCTTTAAGAAAAAGGGGTTTGAAACAGTTTTGTTAAGGCCTGCTACGCATTTTTTGCTACTGTCCTTAAAGATGTGGGACCTTTTGAAGCTTGTGTAGTAACTAAAGGACTGTGATGTTCTTGACCTCGTTAACTATACCATTCTACATACAATATTTATCTGCAGTTATGGGTTCTTTCATTAATGTCCAGTTTTTGAAGTCTGCAGTTAAACTCGTCCAGCTTGACCATGACCATGATCTTCAGGACTGCTTTTCTAAAATATCTGATTTTTTAATTGGAAATGGTAGGTTTCTACGGGCTGAACTAAAACATCAACGAAAGATTTTACTTACAGTCTGAAAGTGGATGCTCACATTTGTTTAATGTGATCAAACTTTGCTTATCAATCCGTGTTCTGACTTTCTGTATATTTCGTCCAGGAATAGTTTTAGCTGCTATCAGCACATTTGTGGCAAACTACATAGAATGTCATAGGTTTTGAAATACAGGAAAATATTTTCCAGCTCTTTAACAGAGTTGTGCCAGGAGGAAACCTGGGGTTGAGCTGGAAATCACCATGAGCCAACAGTGGACAAGATAAGGTTAAGTGAGAAATCACTGAAGTACAGAAACAAAGGAAGCAAAGTAGCTCAGTTTCTCATTTCCTTTTTGTCTTCTGCAAAAAATCAGAATGATAAATGCCAAGAAATAATGAAAAACGCTCATAAGATCTCATTTTAGCTCTGTTGAGAGCAAACCATGCAGGCACTATCAGTGTTTCTCCCAGCGAACAAATCTTGCAGCAGAACTCACCAACATCATTGGCACAAATCAACACTAGGGCTGGTGAGGTCAACAGAACAGCAGAAATGGGACAACATGCACTCCCATGTCACTGCTTTTTGTATTTCTACATATTTTGAAAATTATTGTACCCACAGTGTTATGGAAGGAAGGCGATGTTACAACCTTTGAGATCTTTCTAAGGGGTGTTTCCTCCTACTGAGTTCCTGCGTACTCTGGTCTCACCATCAGCCCTCACAGCCCAATGTTGACTTGGCTCTGTGAGTGGTAAGGCTCACCATTTCACAGATGCAATGTTAAGTTCAGAACTCAGCAGTAATCATGTACAAGCAGAGACAGCTCTTAATTTGCCAAATCCTCATTTGACTCCCTCAAATGCTGTTGTGGAAACCATACTTCAGGCTCATGGCTTCAGGAGCTCCCATACAGCAGTATTTCTGGGCAAGACACAACAGCACGCTAAAAGTATGGTCAGTATCAGTACTTTTGTGATTATTTATAAACACTCTGCTTAGTTAATCAGGTAAGTTTTATTGGGTTTTTTTTTCGATAATTATCCAGAAAATAAAAAAAAATAGACAAGAGTAGAGCTGACAATGAAATACAGACAAATTGTTCTGGGTGAAATTTCTAATCGATCTAAGATCATCAAAATTCCAAGTCCAGTTTTCAGAATGACACAGGGACTCTGACATCTGAATCCCACAAACAGGTAGAGTTAATTTTTTAATGCCAAAGACTACAGTGACTCTGCAAAGGCTGTTTGGTTTCTTTAAAACAAGTTTCTGCTCTTGAAGTGACTCTGTAGCTTCAAGATGTAGCTAAAAAATGCTTATCACATTTGATAAAAGGAAGAGGGGTCCAAGAAGAGGAAGAGGGGACACAAAGGTGAGATTGCATGATATCCATAATCCTCTGATCACCAATCCGCTTGTCAGTGGGCCAGCACTTGATGTGAATTACAACACATCACTCCAGGGCCTTGCAGTGCATGCTGACAGCCAACAGCTCCTAGGAGTCAACCTAGCAATCACAAACCAGTGTCCCTGTTCCTCTTTCCTCAGGCCACAAGCCTTATCTCAGCTGAAAGGAGGAGGGATGGCATGGGCTCAGCTCTGCCAGTGACTCTCCTTACGTTGGAGTCTAACAAGGACAGATCTGCAGGGTTTACACAGCTTTGCACTGTAGAACAGAAACTGAACCTTTGACTTCTGAAGATATCTATCTTCAGACAATACAATTCTCATTCTGAAGATGAAAGGGCTGCTGAGGTGCCATTGATTGTTTTGGAATTGCTTTCACCAAAGAATGCTGGTACCTCTCCCAGTCTGAATTAACAGCCCGCCAAGGCTGGAGCCAGGAGCGTTCCTCTAGTAACAGAACAATGACATTACTTTTTATTTCACTTACACCACAAATCACACAGCTTGATAGCTTGGAAAAGAGAAGTACTGGTACTCATATTTCATTTTAGCATGTATGAAGACATCTACTTTGTCTGATTTGTAAGTACAATAGTAAGTGTGAATGCTCTGAGAAAAGTCACACTGGTCACAAAATTCTTAACAGCCAGCTCTAGGCCTTAAGCCTGAAGGTGAAAACATAGATGAGGTTCAATTTCTTTCATGGTATCAGGAAGCCTATATTGCTGGTTAACAACTTATATTGGATTTTGTCATACCTTTTGAATAACCTCATTGACTACTTAATAAAACACTTCAGAGTAAGTAAAGTAATAATAAAAAATGGTCTCTGCTGTAGCTTGTTAAAGTGAGTATTACTTCCTTCATGTGTTTAACCTACTCACTAATATGTTTTGGCACTGATTCTGCTATGTAACGTAATAGCATTTTTCAAAACAGCACTTTCAAATACCTTCCCCACTGCTTTCTTGTCTAATACTTACCCTTCTTGCCTGTATCAGAACTCTGTTATGGTCACATTTGGCACAGATGGCAGGGTGATATTTCTTTGCGGTCATCTGATACACTGTGCTTGTTTCATCCTTACATAAGATTATGTTTTCTTTTACCAAGATCATGACAAAGGTGTGCTCCTCTGACTTACAAAGTTTTTTAGCATGATTGGTTTATTGAGCTGAGGATAAATTGCATGGTCAGCATCATTCTTAGGTAAGACATGGTCCAAGAAGAGGGCATTTCTGAGCTGTTTTCTAAAACCAGCCAGTCTCTACTTCCACTCCATGGCTGGATCCCTTTATATGGGAACATTTCACTCATAGCAATCAAAGGCTTCATGAGCTGCACAGTCCCACAAGGATGTGAACACTGAAGTGCTCTACATATTTAAGCTCTAAGTAGGAGCCAATGAATAGAGTTGTGCCAAAGATGGCAAGGACACACACACAAAAAAAAACAACCAAAAACCAAACCCCAACAAACTCAAAGGACCCACTTGGTTTCTCTGATTAGTCAAGTTCAGCTGGAGGTCCTTACACTAACTAGACAAGTCTTTAATGGAGGGGAAACAAAGTTTTCAAAGAATTAATTTTCCTGATCAACATCACTGTGGCTTTACTTCCACTGAGATCCAATGAGTCACTCCTTATCAAAACTCTCATTTCCTAAAGGTTGTCTGAAGTTTCCGTTTCTGAGACAGTAGGTGAATACATTCACCGAGCAAGGGACATGTAGACAAGTGTCCCTGCCAGCAAAGGAGCTCCTGACATTATCCCATCTCTCCCAATCTTACAGATCTGTTGAAAAGTAAGATCACAAGTTGGATCTCTGTGGGATACTCCCTTGGCGATGATCACCTTCTGCAGTGAAAGACCCCTAACAGCTATGGCTCATTTCTTTCCGTTGCTGAATAAAAAAAAAAAAAACAAACACGTCATGTAAAGTGGGAAACTCATGCAGAAGGCCTGACTTCTTTCAAAGATCCAGATAGCCCCGTCTGAAAGGCTGTGAAAGGAGTGGGGCTGGAGAACATCCTACATTTGACCAACAGAGATGAAGGCAGACAGCAATTCAGGAAGCAACCTGGGAGGATTCTTGATTCAGAGTCTCCTGCACCCAATAAAGCACAGGATCAGGAGAAGAAAGATGAAAGTTAACATTACTTTCAAGTATTCTTATGCCATCTTTCTCAAGGTGATGCTACCCAAATGCAGAAATAAGCAGGCATTTTTGCTACTGCTGGGCTAAAAAAAATCACCATATTTGACCTTATACTACAGGAGCAACTGCTGATTTTACTCTGGAGGATCACATAATCTGACAACACACTACAATTTTGATGCCCATGGCTCTCTAGCTGGATTTTATTTCTCTCACAGTTTGGCTGAAAAGTGTGGGTGCACATGTGTGTGTGTTTGTATGAGCATGCATGTATATGTATGTATGTGTGTGTTACATCCACTTCATGTTGCAGGTTTCGGTTTACAGGAGCGCTGGTGGACGATCAGTCTATCTGGAAGAAAAGTACGCCCACAAATATCACATGGAACTAGCTGGTTCTGGGCGCTGATCCAGGCAGCCTCATTTAAAGAATCAAGATCATAGAAACCTTTGGCTGGAAAATTAAAAAAAGAAAGTATCAGCTTTCATTCTGGAGACCCACATTCAGCTCTTTATGGAAAATATTTTCAGGAAATACCTGTTGACTGAGCATTTCAGTTTAACCAAACCATATTGCTTTTACAAATGAAGAAGAAGGAAAAGAAAGAAGCAAAAGAGTAAAAAACATATAAAAAAGACTCTGCTTTTTGTCCCAGGGGTTGAATTACATTAACTTCAAACTGAGTAATTTTGTATTGTATGAGAGTACAGAGCTGTGTGTTATGATATGCATTCTCAGCTAATTATTAACATCTTTGCATACATACTATTATCAGCAAATTTCACTTCTTGGCTTTAATTCAAGCCCTGTTTAATGAGCATGTGTTATCTGACCATGGCGATGGGTGGGAGTGTATCGCACTTGAGAATATGCCTTTTGTACTGCTCTGGACAAGGGGCCCAATCTTCTTCCTGCTGAAGTCTATGTAAGTTTTCCCAATAAGTGGAGTAAAGCTTAGGTAAGCCTAAAACCTTACAGACAAAACCTACTGTTCTTTTAAGCCACAGCTTCCCGTGAGGTCATTGAGTTGATGCATCTATTGTCATCTAAACACTAATCCAGCCTTACCCTTACCCTCCATTATTTTCCACTGCAGGAGGAGTGACTGCACTGAAAGCTCAGCAGCACTCTTCAAACACTCCCATTGGATGTATTTTCAAGATTTTATTTGAGTATAAAAAAAATCTTGTTTACTTTCATCTTGAAATGGACTTTCATCTTGAAATGGACTTTTACATAATGTTGTTTCAAACTGATTTCCAAAAAGACCACGTAGATTGCTTAATACCTGGATTGAGATCTTAAGAGTTTTCATTTGAAGAGCATGCAGAAAAAAATTGACATGGCTTGACTTGAAGATGTATTTGCTTTGCCCTTCTCAAAAGATATGACAATACAGAAAAAAAGACTGAAAAACTGTTCTTGTCCTTGAGCTGTTAGCAGCAGACAATTTTTAAAATAAAAGGATTTGTGCATTTAAAAATATTCCATGGTTTCTGTCATTGGCACATGATAGAGCTCTTCATTAAAGGCCCATACAGTTTTAATATGATTCATATCCAATGGTTCACATAACCACAATAAGCCTTAGATCTCTTAATATGCCTGTTCCTAATGTTCTTTTTGTTAGAAGAGCAACCAAGTAGTGTTTCTTTTCTTGGCTGAGACAAATATCCTCTTTGCTTGCAGGAAATGAATGTGTATTTTCTGTACTTTGGAAAGTTTATTGAATATAGAAAAAAAGAGGGAGAGAGATGACTTTCTCCTTGCAGGCATGTGTTAGGCATTCCACAAACAAAACACTGTGTAATCAGGGCAGCGGTTGTCTTCCCGTGACACTTGAGTTTTCAGAAAAAGATTTATGTAAGTTATAAAAAGTTTTATGTAAGCAGTTAATATTTCTGAGCTTTTTTTGAACACTGCCCGTTCCATTCAATAACAGGGGTAATCCCTCCTCCCTAAGTTGAGAAACTGTGAGACATGCAGTACGTGTATGTGGTCTCAAGGTCAGTTATAGCGTTTACCAGATGATCGAGAGTAGGTTTTACGGAAAAAGAACAACATTGAGATTATTTTCTTGAGGCCAGGAGCATGAGGCAACTGCAGGGGGAACAACAATTTTAGCGCAAGCTACAGAACTGGTAGGACTTGCATCAGCAGGCATTTAGGGACAGATGCTGGAAGCAGGTCAGTGTACCCTGGGGAACTGTGGGCACACAACACCTCGTATGAGATGCACGGCGCCTGATATGACTCATTGCATAAACGAGACAATTTTCTGATTCATATCTGGGAGCCTTCTGCAGGATTGTTCTCTCAAAGAGTGGTTGTCTTTCTGCTTCCACTCCTTCAAAATAAGATAGTGCATTTCAAAATAACCCGATTTGTCCTTTTGCATCCTCCTCTTTCAGATGGAATCCTCATTTTCTCCATCTTTTTTACCACACAACATGTAATGATTAAAAAGAGCTTAACAACAAAAAGAGCAAATACAATGAAAAAGTCTTTTGAACCTATCTTTTAGTGCAGATTCAACTCTGCTGCTTGGCATCTGTTAACTATGTCCTGATTTGATATTATTTGAGCTGCAATTATTATTATTTTGAACAGCTGGTTAGTGTTCTCAGCGATCTTGCTCTCTTCTGAGTGTATCTTCTGGGGACATATTTCTTTGTACTGCTGTAAACTGATCTAGCGTATGACTCTTTCACAGTAAGTTGTAGGAGAATTTGTCTACTTTTCCAGACATTAGGGGAAGCTGTGGAAAATTATGGGGAATATAAAAAAAAAAAAGTGGGTGAATTAACTGCCTGTGAGCAAGTGGTCCAAACTTGAGCCAAAGTAGCTCAGACCAGCTGGCAGGGCCAGGGAAAGCATCCAGCTGAAATGCTGAAATAGGTTCATGTAGGAATGGGGAAGTCCCGGGAGCAGCTTCCAGGCAAAGCACAGATAAAATTTCCTTTTCATCCTACAGTGAGCACACACCCCGGGATACATATGGGATCCCAGCTCTGTCAGGTGGTAGTGGTTGTCAGTTTTCATTGATTTGAAGAAGTAGAATGGAAGCATCTTACAAAATAGAACCCACAGCAAAAACACAAATAAGTAGAAATAAAATACTTATTTTAGACTACATATATTTTCTACCCACTGCGTTTATATTATAATGTCTCACAAAGAAAGCTTCTAAGGCTTGTAAAAAAAAAGGGACCAATAACATGGTCCCTTGGATGTTCATTGTAGAAGATACTGCATTTTTATCTACAAATACATTTTAGTAAAAACCGGCAACTGCAGTATATGTTATAGGTAGGTTTTAAAAATACCTTATTTTCTACCAGTCATCATGCATTTAGTCTTGTATTTCTTATTTTAGCATGGAAGTCCTATTTTCGAGGCCACTTGCCATTTACCACTGCTGAGTGCTAATGTCAGGCTTATTTTATAACCAATGCTATAGGTGTGAAACCTGGTGGAAGTATCTTCAGCCCGTGTCACCTGAAGAGCATTTTATTTTAATGACTGCATGTGTCAAGTCTGCACATTATTCTTGGATGCTTTTGCCCGTCTAAAAATATGCTTTCTGCAGCACTGAAAGCAGTCAAAAGTGATGTAGCTGTGAAGCAGGTTGCTAATCTTTCCGTGTTTTGATTCAGAACATACTAACACATGATGTCCCAGGAGGCATGTCCCACAAGGCCATGACTACTCTTACTTCTCATGGATGCACCACAAAAGGAGAACAGGATACCTATCAGAAACTTAAAGCAAGCTGTGATGCCTACCTTCTCTTTGGAGTAAAATGGAGAAAGGAGTACTTGCAAACCATTAAGCTACTCCTTAAATTTCTTTTTTTTTCTTCCACCTACACTCTTCCTCCCATTTCCTCATTTAGTCTATAGCTTACCTTGTACAGGTCTGACTTCAGGCTTTTTGGGCTCTGGCCTTCTCAAGTGCTTGGGTAGCATGTCATTTTCCTGGTGCCATTTTTTCAGGCATTGTGGCTCATGGATACTAATAGATTTTGTTCCATACTCACGGCCACATATGTAACAAATCACTGTTCGTGGCCGTCTTATCACTTGTGCCTGCAAACAACAATTGCAAAGAAGAATAAATATTGTTTTCAACATTAATTTTGAATCAGAACAACTTTGGATGAAAACAATCATGTAGATTAAGAAACCAGTTCACATCTGTGAAATCAGTGTAACTGTTTCTGTCAGTTTTCTTTTGTCTGGATTCAACCTTGACACTTACAAGAGATATGGCCTCATTAACTGGCCACCTGGAAAAAGTAGGCTCCTTCTGCAGGTACTGGGCTGAAAATTCATACATGTCACCTAATTAATACTTAGCTATATAGGTTTTAGCTCTTTTATTTTCACATCATTGAGTTCATGGAAATGCTGAGTCTTAATGTGCAGAAACAACTCCTCTGCTTGACCAGGTTGCTGCAGCACAGTGTCCATCTTAAATGCTGAAGCCCTATTTTTATCTACCAAACAGAAGTAACACAGAAAGTAGCAACAGATCTTCCTCAGCTAAACTGCTGGTGCCTAGTACAGTAGCAGAAAGACCCCATCTCCAGGCAGAACATAGTTAAAACGCTGTGTTCACCTTAACATCTCTCAACTTGGACAGTGAAGGCAGCTGTCTCAAAATTGTGATTGTGGTCCTTAACCCCGCATTACTTCTGCCACAGATCAGTTAGCTGGCGGAATTCTTGGCCTTGAAGGATTAAAACCAATCCAGGATATTTCAGGATAGGGGGGTAAAATAGGAACTGTTTCTTGTTTATCCCGAAGGCCTCCGTGTGAACTTTGCCAGTGACTGCAGTGAGGGCAGGACTGGACTCTAAGCAAGCTATTGTTTTTGCACTGCAGATCTGCTTTTGTTTGCAGAGAAAAACAGGTCAATGCAAGAAAAAAAAAAATCCCTCAACCCCAAACCCCACAAATACATATTCTAAGCTTGACGAATATATAATTACTGTGGTATTGCAGATTATGGACTCAACTGAATCCTTAGGCACGTCCTGCCTAGGCTAGGCGTGGTGTCGGTAGCAGCCCTGCTCCAGAAGTAGTGTAAAAACATGCAGCAGAGACAGGACTTTGAGGCACAGTGATGGAACTCACGACTGCCAGCGCTTCCTGCACTCCTGACTGCAGGATACCAGTAAGAGACGAGCTCTTCCCTGGTCTCCTAAAGGTAGAGGGACAGCAGTGCCAGACCAAACATGGGAAGCCTTTCTCACTCAAACAAGGGAGATGGGGATTTCATTTTTTTCCTCTGCTGCCGTGTAAGACAAAGCGCAACCTGTTCCAGTATTTATGACTCTTTCTGTCAGCCCATCAGTGTATTCAAGACATTCTGGGCAGCTCTTCTCACATTTATGCTACTGTCTGAAAATGTCATTAGTGAACAATCTGCATAAGCTTTCTTTTCCGTATCACACATGTAAACTCAATTACATGAAGAAATATTACTCTACTAAGTGTATTTTTGCTGGGAAATGCTGGGCTTCATCTGGAAAGTTCTCACCGTGAATTGAAATATAACTTGTCCAAAGATAGTCTTTCCAAGGACATTTTCATCCTCTTAACTTTCAAATGGAATTTCCTTAACCATCTTTGATAACAAGGTATTTTTAATATATGTATTTTATATACATATATAAAACCCACCTTCTTTTCCTATTCATAGCTGCATATAGCAACAGCTATTTTAAGAATACTCTGTATTATCCATTTTTGCCTACTTCCTTGCTTCAGCTCTTGTGCTAGACCTTGTCTGATTTGGAGATAAGACTCTGGGTACAGATATAGAGTCTTTTGAAGGCAGTGTATGTTTCTTTGTAGGCTCTGAAGAGCTTTATGTAAGGATACTACAATCTAAACTCTTGAGCTCATTTCACTGTGCATGCTTGTTACAGGTATGCTTATAGCATATTGGAAATGGTTTTCTTAAAAAAATCGCTAGGTGTAAAAACACCGGGAGCACATTTTCCTCACTAGTGTTCATTAACTAGGTTCCTGGTATTCAGTAAAATAGATTATTTATTGGCTTAAAACTAGGAAAGAGCAATTTGATTTACATACAGTTTGTAGGGACTCTATATACTAACAGAATGGCAAGAAGGAATCCTAATACAAATGAAAGTCACACTTACTATCGATCACAATCATTTCCACCATATGGGGCAATATAATAAAAACAAATATATAGCTTCAAGGAGAATTAAGGTCCTAATATAAGACAGGTGAAAAATCACTTAAAAAATAAATACTCCAAATAAATTTAACAGATGCAAGAAATATTGTTGTTAAAATCAAACATTTTTTTATCTTACAAATATTTGTCTAGTGAATGGAGGTATCTTTTTATCTCTGACTGCTTCGTTTAAATCCATTACACTTGTTCTAAAGTCATTGTGATGTCCTACTACTCAACAGCTGCCAGAGACCTGCGAGACAAAAGTTAGTCATCTCTGTCCAGTGCAATCTGGATATATTTCCACAGTTCTGAAATGGTCTTTTTTGTAGTCTCACCTGAGAACCTAAAGACTGGATGAACAATCCTGTGATCCCTCCAGATCCTGACAGAGCATTTATAGGTGGCTTTTGTCTTCCAACTGAGCAAAACCAGGCCTGCAGCTAAATAGGGGATTTTGTTTTCCAAAGTTATCAATTGGAATTAGTTCATAACTAAATCCTCTTTGGTGAAAAAAATGTTTAAGAAATCTCTTCAAGTAGAAGTTACTCTGGTTTGTAACTTCCACAATTAAAAACTATACGGAAATAATAGCAGAGACCAGAATTAATTAAAAGGAATCAGATCACTCTAAGGATGAAATTATTCTTTTTCCAGAAATGTAGCAAGTTTGAACCATTACCACACATAAAATTAGATACACACATGTTAAAAATCTGAAAAATAAAATCTGAAGGAGAACATCCTTACAATTGGTAGTAACAGCTCTTTTGTTGCTTAACTGTGGAATCTGAGGTATGATAAGGTTTATTTGGAATATCTACAGCTGATGATATTTACCCTTCATTTCTTTTTCTCTTCAGAGTGTGCCTATCCCAAATGTCACATCTGGAGGCCTGCAGTTTGAAACTAAACTATTTTTGGAATCACCACAATTTTCCAACCCAAACTATTCACAGGCCAGTGGCTAGGCTGTTTGCTCACGGCTTTGTTTTTCACTCTTAAAAAAGGTTGTAGGGAAGGTCTGTTCCCAAGGACAAGTGTTATTATAAAAATACCTACAAATACTTAACAGCACTGTTAGGCTTTCCTCCGGTGTCTCAGTATTTTCTTTTTTCTCCAAGACTGCTAAATATGTCTGCATGACCATGAATGAAGTTATTTAGTTCAGAGGGCCATGAAACTATGTACTTTCAACAGACCTGACATTACTTGAGGTTAGCCCCAGGCTGCTGTTATGGTGTTACGTGAGGTTACATCCTCCCATACTGCACGAAGCTTTTAATTTCTTTTTAAGTACACCCAATAAGACTCACTTCCAAACTCCCCTCCATAAATATTTACTATCCAGGACTGCACACACCCCAGCCTCTCTTATTTGTTTAATTATCCATATATTTTAATGTAAGGAGAGCAGACCTCTTGCTCTAGGCCAGGAGTCTCATCATAGGCTTGATTTGCCCAAGCAAAGAAAAGTTCTGGAAAAAAAATCGGTACATTTATCAACAGCATCATGTTGTATGAAAGCAGCCCTTTCCACACATTCCTCTCTGGAAAGTAAGATGCATTTTGCAGGAGGGACAGGAACAAGCTGCAGCCTGGCTCTCATGACCATCTGAAGGCGCATTTCACAGCCTTCTGGAGTGCTTCCGGCCACTGCTCTGACACAGCAGCAGACTAACGTCGGGACTGGTCATGTGGCTGTGTATGAAATTTCCTTGAACAGCAAGGTAATTCTGCCAGATGATGAAGGTAATTAAAAATTTCACTCCACTGAAAGCACTAGAAAATCCCATTTTACTCCTGATGTGCTATTATTTAAAAGAAATACATCAGTATAATGAATATGGAATTTGTGTAAAAGCAGAAAGGCAGGAAGCACAATCAGTCCCAATGATAATAATAAGTTTAATTAAAGCCATCCATTCATTGTTCATTCTCATCTAACTTCCTATATTTGCAGATACATTTGTCAGTATTCTCCTAAGAAGGTGTGCAAAACTGCTGCAACTGAGGCAAACAAAGCTTATAATTGACTTCCCACCTTAGAATTACACAGCGTCCGAGGGAGTTTTCATTTTACCTTTGACTTCATGCTAGAGCAAGATACAACATCAACATTTTGTTGGTACACAAGTTTTCAAGACTTACGCTGTGTTAAAATGCATTACAATACAGTTAAGGAAGATCACTGAAATCTTATTTTTAGGTAGTTAATTTGATAAGAAAGAAACAGCAGATGGCAGCACCATATGCTAGTGACACATTTGATAGGATTTTAGGATCAGCGTTATCTGTTGTCAAAAAAACCTGTAACACATACAACCACAGCAAGTCATCAATAGTCACTTACATGTAGCAGACATTTTTGCCTATGAAAGAATAAAAAACACACTCTGCTTTAGTGTAAGTCTGAATTTCAGTAGTTCCAGACATCACTTCCATCATCTGGGTTATCACAGCAGAATTCAAAACAGAATTTCTGAGCTGATGTGATCCTTAAGAATCTCTTAAGCATAGGCTATGTTTGTTTTACACAGCCAGACATGGTTAACTCAGATGCATTCAAGCATTCTGAGAATGAGGACAGTTAGTGGAAGAGATGGCTTATGTTGGCTCTTGAGTATCCAGCTCTAAAGACATTTAATGCCCAACTGAGTAAGTGTTTTCCAGTAATGTTACTGGCCTAGCTGATCCTGTACTTGCTAAGGGAGAGAGAGCTCCAGGACGGAGGCACACAGGCAAAAGTGCTTGCAGTTGTAAAGTTACCTTCAAATCAGACAGATCTTTACTTTTAAAACCAGAAAATCCAGCTTTTAAATTTAGGATATCTTTAATTGCAAAAATTGATTTGACAGTGGCATTGTAGTTCTTAAATACACTTATGCAAGGGTTGGGAATTTTTTTCAGTTACTCCTTCCCTCTGATGTTTTGCTGAATCAGGACTTTAAACAGATAGTTAAATAGTCCATTGTAACTGAGTAGGTCTGTTAAGTGAGACGTGGACTGCCCCAAATGCTTTCCCACTAGAACCGAAGTGGATTGCCATTTGACTCCACTACTGCTATTTTTTAACAGAATTAATACACAGCTGAGTAGCTGGCAAGGTGAGAAAAATTAAAAGCATATGCTGGAAAAAGATGAAGAGGACACCCAGACCTTGTCCCAGTTCTCAGCAAATCTGCAGTCCTTCTGTGAGCATAGTGCTTTTCAACATCCTTCAATGTGTGGACCTTTCAAAACTTTCCACTGAAGGTGGAGACCCTCACACAGAGAATTTAAACCTACGGAAAAGAGGCTTCCTTTGACCACTTCTTAGAAGCAGCCTGCCAGTCCTGAACAGTCCTTGAGATCCCAGAAAGATTCTCTCTTTCTCCTTTAATGCATACCTCTGTACAAAAGGACAGCTCTAAAAATAATAAAGAACCTCAGAGAGGTAAAATCCATTATTCATTCCTCAAACTCATTGTTAATAATAAAGTTCTCCAGAGTCAATCACAAAATGTGAGCTGTACAGCCTCATTAGTTCTGCTGCAACTGATGAACTGTAACTGCTTGGAAGTAAATGAGGAAACCTGTTGTTCACACAGAAGGGAGAACAAATTCGAACAAATTTCATTCTGGCTCTGCAGAGCTCACAGAAGTAAAAAGTGGTAATAACGTTGTTGTTCAACAAGTCAGCAGATGTGACTGAATCCACACAGGGAACAGATATGTTGTGCAAGAGGGCAACATTTTTTACAGAGTCACTCTCAATGTCAAACCACACTCTAAATTTTCTTTTAAAACATTATAACTACCACCATTCCCCCCCCCCTCCTTTTTTTTTTTTTTTTTTTTTTTTTTTAACATGCAAAATTATGTATTATGGACAAAACTCTCTACTTCACATGCATGCCTTTCATTGAACAGTCACCTTTAGAGTAATGCTAGTTCTTTGGTAAATGGTACAATGTGGTGTAAGAACACAAGAACATCTCCTTTCCTACAGCTATCGATACACCTGTGCAGCACTTTGAACTCTGTGGGTTATTTGAAATATGCTGATAAAAGACCTGAAGACTGGACCTAATTTGCCAATATCTATCAATTAGTAGCCTCAAATAGCAAAACATAAAAATGCCTCACATTGCCTTTATACTCCTGTTTGTTAGGATAGTGCTATTATCTCCATTTGATTCAGTAGCTGGAAAACCTAAATACAGCATGCTTTGACTTTAAAAATGCTTTTAGAAATGCTGTGCATAGCATTGCATTCCTTTGGTGACTGAGAAAGCTAAATCTCATTTTCAAAAGTAATGTAGGCAATCAAGAGTCCAACCCCCACTGGAAAAAAAAAAAAAAAACCCAAACCCAAAACCCAAACTCAAAGCCTTTTATTTTAGACACTGGGACTAAATTTAGACATTTATCTTTTACAAAACTCCCAGCCAAAAGACAGTTTGTGCAGAAACAAATGCAGAAGGAATATGCCATTTTCCAAAACTTTGTGTAGCTTTTGGATAATGTGAATCAGCTTCTTTATTCTTGGATCTTGAATCAAATTCAGTGGAAAGAAATGTGCAGTCTTATTTATTTTGTTGTTGTTATACTCCGAGTTGCTGCCTTTGAACATGCAGTCCTCAATAAACTTGTGTTCCACTCCAAGGTTAAGAATAACGGTAAAAAATAAAAATCACTGGAGTGCTTACAGGATAATGAAACATTCTATTTCATGTTAACTAAATAAAAGTACCTAATAACTGCTAAAACATATAACATTCAAAGCTTGCCCTAACCGCTCAATAGAATCTCCTTGAGATCTATAGCACACAATAGTCCCTTTTGGGGACATAACTCTCAGAAAGTGTGAGAACCCAACTACTCCCTTTCAACAGGAAAATCAAAAGAAATAGGAATACATAATTTCCCTTACATGCAGACTGTTCGCCTTTCCTTCACCTACTGCTCAGCAGAGAAACACTTGCATGGAGCCGAAAGAGGCTTCTGAAGGAAAGTGATTTCAAGTTTTATGGAACTCAGGCTCCCCTGGAGTGCCTAGCATCAAAAGGCATCCATACCCTTTCATACAGCACGTGCTTAGCAATTTACCTCGTCTAATACAGCTGGTGCAGCACCTCTCTTTCCTTGATGAGTCTTAGATGGATCATTACTTGCTGAGCCAGATCCAAAGTTTGGGCCTTTACCAGATTTACAGGGGCTAGAGCTTGAGAGCCCCATGCTGCTGCTACCTCCTTTGCAATGCTTTTGGTGCACAGTGAGACGGTCAGGAAGGAAGGTTCGGCCACAGTTTCCACAAGGCAGGAGCTGGGCTTGAGCACTTTGATAAGCTGCCTCGTTTTCAGCTGTAAGTGTACAGGAACCACCAGCATGGACCTCAGGTTTCCTGGGCTCTGGTCTTCTGAGATGCCTTGGTAGCTGGGCGTTTTCAATACGCCACTTCTCTAGGCACTGGGGTTCATGTACAGAAATAGACTGTGACCCAAATTCTCTGCCACAGATATAGCATACCCTGAAACCAGGTCTTCTTGGTGGGATGACAGGGCGATTCAGTGGCACTCGAGACATGTTTGAAGAATCTGACCGTTTCGATAGTGTTACAGTGCGTGGTCGCCTTTTATGGGGTCCAGCTTCTAGATGTGATGTGTCAGATTGTGAAATCCTCTCTGAAGGCAAAATACTAAAGACACTAGCAGGGGCCTCTCCAGGAGTTGGCAGAGCATTACGGGTTTTGTTCACATTCTTTTTCTTGACATTTGTTTCCATGAAGGGTACAACATTTCAAGAGACTTCTCTCTCTCCTACACATAAAAGGCTTGGGAAAGTCTGTTATTCAGGATGATGCTCCATCTTCTTAACTCAGTTTCATGGGCCAGAATATACCACAGACTTCAAAGCCGGAAAACTGCACCTGATGACTGTGTCAGTAGGGAAAGTTGGTTTTTGTGTGTTTTTGTTTTGCCTTTTAGTTTTACATGACCCTGAAACAAATTAAATCAGTACATATTAATAAATACCATCTCCCTCGTTAAGGTTACTAACCAGTGGTTTATCACTAGGATAAGTTTGCCTTACTAGTCTTATATTTTTAAATAGCAGACAAATAATACCAAATATACCTATCCCTAATGATGAGCTGAACAATTTAAACCTGAAATTCTAGTCTCAGAGGGTGTAAAGTCATGAAGGACATGAAAGAAGACACGTTTGCACAAACTGAGCTGCTGAAATACATGTGATTTTGAGTATAATCAATACACTTTATTTTCAGTTATTGACAGAACTGGTATTTCTGAAATAGTCTTTAATTTCTACGCCATTTATGTTGATAGTGAAACATAATTTCCCTGACTCCAGAGAAATGAATATACATCCCTTAGTAGAGGGATTTTAATGTTCAGTCTCCAAAGGGACGGTTGGCAAGGAAAATGTTCCCAACCTATAGGCTGAACGAAAAGATTAGGCCTCTTTACTCAGCACTTTTGAGGTGGTATCTCAAATTCTCCAACCAATCATGATTCCTCTAGCACAGGAGAGATATTAATAAAATAGAGCAAGTTTTTTAATAAGGGCTACTGAGATGCTTTAGGGGCTGAAGCACACGCCATGTAAGGGGAAGTTAAGGACACTGTGTTTGTTTAGTCTCAAGAAGACAATGCTAAACATATTTCAGTTTTTCAGTTTGCAGTCTATTCCTGTAAACAGTCAACTTTGTGTTGTATCATGTAAATGTTCATTTCTCACAAAGAAAATGTTTCGTGCTGGTCCTCCAAGGATAAGAAAATAAAATTCAGACTGTAAGCATGATACAACTGAGGCTGGCTTTAGTCATAAGCAAGAGGTTGCATAGACAGGGGACTGCCAAGAACAGCAAGGTCACCATTTTCTACTTTATCTATAATAACAAAAATAGGAGATTATTGCTTATTTTGCTACCAAGGATAGGGTTATGGCATAATGGCCACTGTTCTGAGATTGACAACTCTTCCTTTGACTTAAGAGTCACCTTGCCCTTAGCGAATATTCCAAACATTATCTCAACCCTTAGGGTTTAGGGGGTTCCTAACTCACAAACTTATCTACCTAGAGATCTCACCGACCCATCTCAGGTCACTTTCTCTGCTGCCACCAACCAACCCAGATCTGCCCTGAATGGTTCTTTCGTCATGGGAGATTTTGCTCCTACTCAACAGCCTTTTCATCCTTATCACTTCCAGCTCTGAACCCAGGGGCTTAATTTTACTACACCCAAGAGCAAGGACACAGTTTTGTCATTACCCTTGAGACGACAAATTTTGCCCATGTCACTGAGAAACACTGACCTAGTTCTAGTCTCTCTTAAATATTCTAGGTGATGCCTTAAGGACATGCGCAACAGTGAAAAAACAAGTTGTCCTCAGAGTCACATGATTAGTCAGCCCCTTGTCAGGGATACAAAGATGTTTCGATTGCTGCATTCAAACTGCTTGCTTAAATATTAGCAAAGTTGCATATTCCAGGGACATTTGTGACACTTTTTCCTTTTACAAAATCTACTGTGAAGCTCAGATACATTTGTAAGCAAATTGGAATATGTGAAGACCATTAGAACAAATCTGTGATTTGTACTGGAACAAATCTCTGTGAGCAAGTATTTTACTGTTAACTGTTAAAATAAAATTCTTGAGGGACGTTTTACTTAGCACTCAAAGTTAAAACCTCCACTAAAACTCTATTATACAATGGCAGTCTGTGGAAAAACATAGTAAACTACAAGGCTGTAGCATTCTCTCATGTCTGAAGTTAACAGATAAGCATGTAATGTATGTTAAAAGAAACACAAAACTGCAGCACTGGAATTTTTGTTTCAGGTATCAAAAACCACTTTTTTTTTTTTTGTTTGACTCCTACACAATAAATAATTGTGAAATACCCAGTGGAAAAGTATACTACAAACTAACAAAGAAACTAAGGTTACAAGCAGTGTGAACAGTAGTAATTAATATTACCCGAGCAGCTAGCTGGCTTCAAACTGGTGCTATCCCACTTTAAATAGGTAATTTTACCCTCACTGGCCACATTCCCTTAATGTAAAAAACTTTGTTAATTGTGTAAAAAGTATTTAAAAAGCTATTTGTAAAACAAATCCCAAAGCCTTTCCCTCATTTTCCTTTTAGAAGGCCTAAATTTTCTGATCTTAACTTTACAGGAGGTTGATCCCTTTGTACCACAACTTGCCACTGCAGGACTTTGTCAGTTTCAACCAGATTGTGCATGTGATTCAGTTAGGTGAACAGTTCAACAGTATGTGAAATTTAAATTTGCAGAGTAGCATTGAGGCTACTCTACCGCAAGGCCCTTTCAAAGACTGGGAGAGTTTCCAAGGAGGGTGGCCTGTTGGATGAATCCAAGTTGGGAAGTAGCCAAGCTCTTTAGGACTATGAAGGGAACGGAGAGCCAGGGAAACATTAAAGGGTCATGAAGGCAGGGGAGATAAGGGTTATTGGAGGGTCACAGGAAGGGAGCATCAGAAAGTGCAGCTACATTTCAGGGAACTTCTGAACTTTGCAAGGTCCTATTTATTGATTTATTTCAGAATGGTACTTTCTGCTACCTGAGAGGATTCTTAAAGCAACATCGAACTGCCTGCCACATGAAGAATGTTAGATGACTAAATATGTTACCATTAAGAATGAATCAGTCAATAAAAGATGCTATAAACAACCTATTAACAATATAACCTATTGTTGGATTTCCAAGCTTGCTATTGTAAATACTTCATAAGAGAATTATGCTTCCTTGTGGGGATTACACCATTTGGTCTACATTTATTCCTGCCAAGTTGACCGCTACTATTTGGAAACTTCCTATAAATTCAGTGTGAAATGAAAAGGCACATAAGCAGTTCAAATCTTCTTTTCTCAAGCTCAGTGGTAAAGATGTGGAAGTAAATCAGGATTTGGATTTAACATTTCGTTTCAAAACATAAAACTTTCTTACCTTTTTCTTTTAAAAATGTTGCAACATGTTATTTAATAATGTGGGAGAGTATGGTTGATCATTGCATATAGCTGTGGGAAAACATTTCCCTCCTCTACAGTTCCACTGAGTACAATACTTAAAAAACAATCTCATGAATTGCAGTGACAGGCCACTTGAAACTAACGGATGAGTTCAATTTAATTAAAAGCAAATGAAATACTACAGATAGTTCAGCATTAGGCTGAGAGCTTCACTTTATCCAAAATAGAATGGTATTAACAAGAGTGCAAATAGCTCAGTACCTCTCTTGTCTTCTTGTCCTGAAGAGGGAACTGGAACCCTTGCATGCTGTTTTTAAGCTTATCCTAACCAGACGTTGCAACAATAGCATTATTATCCATGCTTCAGTAATGTTGCCTTCTCTTAGCTGCCATGTGTGATCCAGCCTATACAGGCAAACAGAAAGGTCTTCCCTGAAATGGCCTTCTTTATGTCTTCTTTCATGTCAGTGTTGGAACTTGGAAGCAAAGTTGACACATACGTTTCCTATTTCCTGTATGCAGCCTGTTTCTGAAGAGTGACCCTCTCTGGCTTTCATCTCTTTCAATTCTCTCATGTAAACAATTCCTCAAAACCCATTATAAGGTCATTTTATAAGCCTGGATTCCTTGACCGAATTGAACAAAACATACACTAGCTGGGGGATTAAACTGGCTGTTTCCAAGGAATCCTCAACACTACCGCTTTTGACTTAGCTAGAATTCCACATGGAGACCTCCCAGCTAAAAAAAAAAAAACAGAGTTTACCTTGTGGAAGAACACATTGCATGAAGCTTCCTGCTGCTGGGACACAACCGTGCTTATTCAATTGAGAAATACAGGAAAAGTTGTGTCAATTCGGGGAGTCTGTTTATGTACAGTTTATGAATGCTAACTGGTATCACAGCCTTTCCATGTGCAGCTGTATCAGACTGTAAACTCCATTTAATCTATATGGCTGGCTTAGTGTTACTGTTCCCATCTGCCAGCACAGAAAGGGACAAGATAAATCCTTGCACCAGATAAACATAGGGCTAAAACAAAGGTCACAGGGCTTTCAAGCTCATATGTCTCAAAGATATAACCCTTGGACATGCCTGACTCCCTCTAAAGGCGTAGAAAATTTTCACATCTGGATTTATGAGGGAGGACCATAAACAAGCAAAATAAATAGTGGGAACAACTGATTCCTTGACTATTTTTAAAATAGTGTTTGATAAAGCTATGAAAAGGATTTATGTGAAGTACTTGCTTGAGGTGGCAGTGGATTACATCCAGGAGGCTCTTTGGAGAGGTCATCTGTTATTCAAGAGTGCTTAGAAAATCAAGACTTGCATAACAGAGTTACGAGAATGTCTGCGTAGGTTACTCTGCCTGAGGAAGTGTATGACAGGACACAGAGATACTTTAAATGAAGGAGGAAATATATAGCTCAAAAATGGTGTCACCCAAATACAGCAGCCTGGTGGAAGCCCAGCTACGGATCAGGCTGTCAGTGTCAAAAAAAAACAAACTAATTTTAGCTTGCAAAAAGATACTGGTTAATCCAGTTTTTCGGATTCAAGAGCTCTTGGCTGTGTAAGCCCTTATTTATGCAAAGCCCCACTTCACTCTGAGAAGTTTTCCCTTTGTTTGCCTTCAATACTACACTCAATGTTGTATACTCATTCTGCCTGTTCATTGTTCAGTGCTTGAAGTCATAAGCATTCTGTTTGACATCACAGTTATTATGTGGGTCATTTAATAAAGGTGATTCATGTAAATTTAACTAAATTGACAAGTAGTCTAAAAGAAATGTTATTTCAATGGTAATACCTAACTTTACTGTTACGTAACTTTACTGTGCCACAAAGATGATGAGAGGGCTGGAGCACCTCTCCTACAAGGACAGGCTGAGAGAGTTTGGCCTGGAGAAGAGGAGGATCCGGGGAGACCTTATAGTGATCTTCCAGTACCTCAAGGGAGCTTATGTGAAAGGTGGGGAGAAAATCTTTAGCAGGGCCTGTTGTGATAAGACAAGGGGTAGTGGCTTTAAAATAGAAGGAGGTAAATTTAAACTAGATATAAGGAAGAATTTTTTTACAATGAGAGTGGTGGAACACTGGAACAGACTGCCCAGAGAGGTGGTACATGCCCTGTCCATGTAAACATTCAAGGCCATGTTGGACGGGGCTCTGAGCAACACGATCTGGGTAGAGATGTCCCTGCTCCTTGCAGGAGGGTTGGACTAGGTACCTTTAAAGGTCCCTTCCAACCCAAATGATTCTATGATTCTGTGATTCTAAATTACAAATGCCCCCAGTAGTTTTAAATGAGAAGGAACAAGCAACAAGTTTTTGCACTACAATAGTAGCTAGAGATTCTGGTTTCTCAATCCAGGCTGGACTGTGTAAAAAGACAAAGGAGAAGCAACTCAGTCTAAAAGGCAAAAGATATAGAAAGAGAGAGATGAAGTGATCACTGATCAAGTGAGAAAAAGAAGGAAATTAATCTAGATTTTCTAGTGTCCCAATAAAAAAATCGATCTGGTCAGAAGATATTCTAAGGCTGATTTCTAACTTTACAGTCAAGCCAAAGGTAACTATTTTTTCTCTATTTTACTGGGTTTTCATCATATTTACATATAAAAGAAATGTCAGAAAAGACCAAACTGACATCCTGTGTTGAGTGCCAAAAAGCCTGGCTTCAGGCTCTTTCCAAATAAAAAGTTTTCTATGAGTTTTCCCGTTATTCTTTAAAAGAAAGCAAATGAAATTAAACCAACATCTTAAGCTGTATTTTCTCTTGTGCTAAATGTTGTTTCGTACTGCTCAATTATAAATCATTTTAGAAATCTGTAAAGACAAAGTACTCAAACATAAGTTGGACAAAAATATCGGATAATTTGTAATATCTTACTGTTGGATCTGTTTTTCACTGAAAGATAAAAGGAAAAAACGTTCTTACATTTCCAACAATATTTTTAGCAAATTAACCACACATTAAAACTCTCACATTTTCCCAGCTCAGCACTGCATTTTCGCCACAGTTCCTGGCTGGAGGACTCTCCTTTGATTAGTCCTCAAGACTATTCTTTTCACATGAGCAAAAGAAAAATCTCTTATTTGATCAAACTTAAATAAAGACCACTGAGATGTAGGAAATCCATAGTTTTCTAGGTCAAGATGCTTTATCTTGTCGCACCTGAGCATGACCCATGATTTTATGCATCCTGCTATCTCAAGAAACTACTTGCAACCTCTGAACACACAGATACTGGTGTGTACTCCCACTTTTGGCAGCTTCAAGACTTTGCAAGTCTGTAAAATCGAACATCACAGCAGCCTGGCTTAAATGTCTTATGAGTAATGCACACACAAGAAATATTCAGATATGAAGCTTGTTCCATCAGAGGACCAGCTGCATGTATAGCAGTGCCCTCTCCTCCCTAATATCTGCAGCTCAGAGGCGGGTGTTTACGCCTTCATTAAACATGGATGCAGCCAGCTAAAAGGACAAGGCAAGAATACTCATGGTTAAAAAGCTACTGTTTTCTATCCACAAATGGGCTAGGACTGCCTGGGAATTTTCTAACAAGTATTTTCCCCCACTGTTTAATGTATTGGTTAGCCAAAACGAAAACTTTCTTCAAAGATGCACCTGTATAAATTACACAAAAATGAGAGAAACGACTATTGTGTGTGTGTACAAAGGCTCATTAGAATGTAAGAGAATGAAAAATATATAACCCTGAGGTTTCTACATGATTCTGATAAAGAACTATTTAAGGTCTTTGCTGTGATGAGACAATCAACCTAGTCAAAGATTTTTGTAATTTTCCTCTGACCTATTAAAACACGACATCTTTCTTTGGGTCTGATTCTCTTCCTACCTAAAACTTTACAGGTCAATTCAAAATTCACTGATGTCAACAGCAGTTATTGTATACTTGGCATTGGAGGAGACACTACATATAATTATGCAGCAACTAAGTTTATTTAATTTGCTTGATTTGATTTAAGTTTATGACAGTGTTGCCAGAGAAAGCTGGAGACTGGTTCTAGTGACCCAGCAGTTTCTTCACTTTACTATGTCTTCCCCTGCCCAAACATAAGAAATAATTCCTTTGATTTGACTGAAACCATAACCTTATGTGAGGAATTATGACTGCTGCTAGTTAAAGGAAAAAGTTAAACATTTTTAGTTGAAAAAATGTAATTTGTCAGAATTTCAAAATTCAAAATTCTGGACCTGCCCCAGTAACGCCATTCTCTCTCAGATATCCTCTGTGCCCTACAAACAAGGTTCTCGCTTTTCATATTTTACTTAGTGATGCATGACAACTTCTCAGGGTGATGCTGACCTTAGTTTACTTGCACACAATTATTTAACATGCTCATCTCATGTTTTAAACCCTGCCTGCACACTCGCTCTTGTGTAAAAATCAACTTAGATGAGTTCCCAGTTTGGTTAACATTGGGGATACGTTGCATCACATTCTTAATCATTGTCAGTTACTGCAGTAGATCTGTGATATTTAACACTATGCAAATCATAGAGGGCATATCAGATATGCATCAAATAATGAACGGACTGGGTATGTCCACACTGCCCCACAGCACAGGAGTATGAGAACAAGCAGATGCTCAAGCAAGTAAGTTTTTACAAATCAAGGAGAGCTACAAAGACACCTAGCTCAAGTATCTTTGTTCAACATTTCCGCTTCTGGGACTGACGTGTGCAGAATCCAGCTGATTCCCAGTGATTTTGATGGTGTGTATGCAATTTGTGCAATAATTTCAAGAAAGTAGCTTGATTTTTTAGAGGGAAAAAATAGATGGATGGATAAATGTGTAATCAGTTACAAGTCTATTTGTAACAAAAAATAGAATCCAGGCATGCTAGCTTGTACAGATTAACACAAGCCAGTGGAAATCAGAAGAAGGACGACAAGATACATCTGCTGAGAGCCTCTCACTAGAACTGTAGAGTGATTCAGTGCAGGGAAGACACTTCTGTCAATAATCTGCACTAATACAGTTACATTAAAATAATCAGAAGAGGTAAATGTTCTAAGCTTTTACAGTATAAACCAACCTTAATAATTTTTCCACAGAAAGAATGTGCCCTTGCTGACAAGAGAATCCATAACTAAGGTTTTTGGTACTTTTGTTATAATCAGGATGTTCAGCTAGATAAACTGATTCCATGGCAATTCCTGTGGTCAGTAAGATACACCAGCTATCAAAAGGAATATGAAAACTAAATAATGAGCAGAAAGCCACACAGAACTGACACAGGGAATCTAGACAAGCAGATGAAATTATCTGAAGTGGAAAATGGCTAGAACAACAAAACTCTGGACATCCCATTTCTTTTGTGAAATATTGGTAATCATAAAAAGAAGTTAGTAAATACTCATTGTTGTATCTTGCATGAACAATACAGCACTTCCTAATACTTTGCAGAGCATGCATGACGTAGTGACGCAAAAAGAAAATAGCCATCTACTAAATCTCTATAACAGAAAATAGCACTCTAGGAAGACTACCAAAACACTCATATCCAGCATGAGATTTCAGGGGATTAGAGTAGAAGGCTGATGATGGCTGCTGGTAGGATAACACACATTTTAAAGGGTCTTGTCGGTAACAAATCTTAAAAACATCATTCTTTTACATTATTGTTTTTCTCCTCCAGATTAAATCAACAATAATTTATAATTCATATGAGAGAATATGGCTGGTAAACTTATCAAGTCTTACCTGATACCACTGGGCCCTGGTGATTCTGTAATTTATTGTGTTTAAGGATGGTCTTTTTCTCACTTTATATTTGAAGATGTCATCTATGTATCTGTCTATATTGTCCTGTTTCCTGTTTTATAATTGTTTAGTTAACAGAATATTATTGAATTCCATGGGTCAACAGAAATACATATGGAATAGAAGCCTGAAATATCCCCAAATAATGTGGGTTAAACGAAGAGGCATGTAAAACCACATGTATCTCTTTACTGTATAACTGTAATTTCACCTGGTTAAAAACCAGTGCATCCTGTTGTAGATTAATGTCCCAGGGAATTAAGTAAAAAAAAAAAAAAGTGTACTGAAGTAAATGGTGCTAGTTTATAACTTGAGCAATCTGTTAACTGAGAGTACCTTAAGAAGAAATTTTGTAATCCATTTTAAGATAAACCACTTGGAAATGACAGCAAAGTTTTCTGTTTCGCTTGTGCTTTCCAAGCCAAAAAAACCCCCCAATTTTGGCTTTTGTAGCAAACCTTTTCGTTATTATCAGGCACCATATATTTTCCAGGAATAGAACTGAAAGACGTATTTTCTGTTACATGGGACAATCAGTAATTATGTGCCAGGTAGGGTTATATTCTACACAGAGTAACATTTGTAGCATTCGGTACACAAACAGTTGCCCATGATGATTCCAATCACATTCCCCTGACCCTTAAAACACACGCATAAATGAATTCAGTCCAGCTCCCAAGAAAAGTTGAGGGGGGAATTAGGAAATCAGGACATCTGACCTGGTAAATGCTGTTTACTCACACATTGTTTTTGCCAGGAAAATCTCTGTGTAAGTGAATTCCAGAGAATAAAGGCATTATCCTTGCAGTAAGCACTACCTCACACCCATTTATTATCAGCCAGCTGGTCTGCGAGGAGAAAGTCACTCAAATCTTCACTCTTCAAGCCTTTTACATATCTATAAGTGGGCCCCTGATTTCTGCAGGAATCCAGCCATCTGGTACTTTGGTATCAAGCACTGAAGCCATGGGACACAGGACTGTGTTATTTAATCCTTGGCTTACTGAGGTTCAGGCCACATGTGTTATCAGTACCATCACCTGTGTTTCATGAGGAAACCAAGTGAAAACCAGAAAAACTGTGATTCAAGCTCAGAGGATCCCAGCTGCCCATGCATGTTGGCTAGGCAAGACAGTCACTTGGACTGAAGGAAAACCACGGTGCCTCCTCATCCAACCATTCCTACACCTTCCTGCCCTAAAAAACACGACAAGCGTATTCAGACTCAATGCTCAAGAGACCGTGCAAGACATCGTGCTATTAATGCCTTCCTAAACATACCCTTCTCTTCAAAGAGTGGCTCAAAATTTCCTAATTTTTACAAGATGTGGGCCTCTCTGATGCTGCCTTTTGGTTCAGTTTGTCCTTTATGGAAGAAAAGAGTTGAACAGCAAAGTTAGGCGAATGCACCTGAAACGCATTTCCACCCTCCAACCCCTGCATCCCATATATTTAGGTTTTTCCCACCTTGTTTTACTTTTTGAGGCGGGGTCCCCCCGCTGCAGCAGCCCCCGCCAGGTCTCGCCGGGGACCGGCCCACGGCAGCGGCACCCCTGGACTCCGGCACTCCGCGGTTGCCATGGCAACGCGTCAACACACGCAAATTTTTCTGCTGGCTACCGGGGCGCCGATTGGTCGACGCCCTTGTTCGGTCACAGAGGGGAGGGAGGAGGCAGAACGGGCACCTCCGCCCCCGTCCGCGGCGCGTTGGCTGTTGGGTGCGTGTCCTAGCTCGTCTAGGCTGTTTGGAAGGGATGCGGGGAGGTCCTCGTCTGACCAGCTTTTGGGGCAGAACGTGTCTTTTCCTGCCAAGCAAGCAGCAGAAGTGTGCGTGGGGGTAAAGTCTGTTTGACCAACGTGACACCTGCGAGTTGTTTTGTTCCTTGGGAAGGGTCCCCCCCGTCAGGCTCTGCGTCCATGGGCAGGGTCTTCTCTCCCAAAGCCTTTCCCCTCTTCGCTAGGTGAAAACGGACAAATGACCTCACTGGGGCAGAGAAGAATAGGAACATAAAGAGCCTTAATTCCATCTCCTACACAGGCATTGTTCTAATTAAAAAATTAATGGTTTTTGTCCAAAGTTTTTCAACATTTTTCCAAATTTACTTCTGCAAGCTTCATATTTTCCATGGAACTTCATTCTACAGAAACAATGATAAATAGTTGCTGCAAGAAAACACCACTAGTTCAAACATTCCCATGGCAAGTGTTCTCTGCCAGCAGCACCAAGTGCAAGCCCATCATGCTTCTCCCGTTCTACCCCTTCTGCATAGCAAGCGTCAGTTGTCAGTTCCTGAAAACCTTAAAATGCAGAACAGGCATTATTTGTTTAGAGTTTTAGCAAGAGCAATGTCTTGTATTCTGCTGAGCAACGGAGATATACTGCAAACAAATTCTAGTATCCATTTCACACTGAAATTTTTGGATGTGCCAGGTGTGCTGCTAAGGCAGACACGAAGCAAGCCTGTCAAATGTGGTTTTTACAACATCACATTCTTTAACCATCTCCCCTGGCAGTTTTATCAAGTTTTCTAAGTCACATTAAATCCCAGACCTGAGATACAAAGAGGAAAATAACAGAAGGCCTTCAGAGAAGTAAAATTTGGTTGCTGATCTGAAAGAGATGCATTGCAAAACACAAGTGTGTAAAGGAGAAAAGCAATAGTAGGCCAGGCCTGCTGATGCTGCAGTACCAGTATGTCAAACAATTAATTCGACTTTATGCTATACGTGGCAAAAGGTGTTTATCAACTGAATAAGACTTGGATTAGAAGGAAATGGCATTTAACCTTCCCCTAGCCTTAGGAATTAAACATGATTTGTATTGCACAAAGTTGATTGTCAGCATGACACAGAGCTCTCACCTTTTAAGGTAATTTAGACACAGACTGGCTTTTTGCCAGTAGTTTCAGGATGCTTTGATGCCAGGAAAAATACATGAAAAAAATTATTTCACCTTCAGCACTGATTCTGTCACCGAAGACTACTAGCTTCAAGTTATTTGAGGAATATGAAAGTTCTCAGGAAGGTGATGGAATATATTTTAGGATACAAAAATAGTCTATAAAATAGACTAATCTTTGAAAAAGTTACTATGGATATAAAACTGGCAAGACTTTTATATAAATCCATTCATACCAACAATATATTAAAAATTTGTGACAACTTTCCAGCTAAATTCCTGGTTCGCATTTTATGTATGTGTGTATTTATACTTGTATGTGTGTAGATATTTAGATATTTAAAAATAAAAATGGACAACCCTGAAAAATGTTTACTGTATTATATGTACCATACATGTGGTTTACTGCAACTGACTGGTACAGATCTCTGTGCTACTTTAAATTGCATGGTACCAAATTGCCTTTAATCTCTTTTGGTTTGTATCTTTTCAGTACTCTGTCATTAACCTTTGCTGACTAGATAAAATACAAAAGAACCACACAGGAATTACTCTTACCAGAGGAAGAAAACCAGCAGAAATTAATTGCTTTCCATTGCATATCTTCTTTAAACCAGACTAAATCACATAATGGACAAAAAACTCCCTAGAACAGCCTTTATTATATGAAATAATTTACATTTCATGTATATATGCTATTAGGGAGAATTTATATGGAGAAGAATATAGTCTACTAATTTTTTAAAATTTTTCTTTATTACTTAATCAATAATAATGATGGCCTTGATATTTTCCAGATAATGATGGCCTTAATATTTTCCAAACAGAGCATCCTGGAACAACAGGAAGGGTTATAGAGAAGCCATGAGAAAATATAAGAAATAATACAGAAATTTATCATAGCATATCAATGTGTCTGAAAATTTCCCAAAGAGTCTGAGACAAACATCAATAAAAACATTTGTATCTGAGCAAGACAGAAACAGCCCTGATAGAATTACTTTGCAGATATTTTTGTAACCCTCATTCCAGCTAATAACTCTTTTGCTTCGGTTTCCCTATTTTGCTTCCTGCAAAAGTCTGGGTGGGATCCTATCTGAAGGTCAACTTGGAAGCAGCAGAGGAACAATAAACAAACTAAGAATAAGAAAAATCCCTTAAAAAGCAGCTTGCATGGGGTGAAGGCGAGAGGTTGTCAATTGCTAGGACTTCTTTATTTTCACTGGTTATTATAGCTCATTTGCTCCTGGAGAGAAAATAAATGAGGGAAGTCCATTTCATTATATATTATTTTTACTTTCTAGCTTGCTTTTCTGAAAGTTCAGAAATGTTCATTATGTGGCTTTCCAATCACCAGTGTTTCTTTTCTCCTGTATGTAAAGCAGTAATGTTAGGTTCACTGAAGTCTTTCTTGTGACAACATGTTTTGATAACTGAAGATTTAAGAATTTTACATTTCAGCCCATCTATGTTTAATAAGATCTAGTTGTTCGGAAGACATTGGTTAGGAGACCAATGTGTTGTATTTTTTAACGTTGCCTTGATAGGTGCCATTCTTTTGCTTTACTCTACAGATTAGCATGCAGACACTTCAACAAAGTATACCTTCACAGCATCTGAAAGGATGTCAGTAACTGAATTACCCTCTAGGCTGAAGAACTTTTCTTTCCTAAGAAAGAGAAAGGTTACATTAAGGCTGAAAGGACTGTGTGCCATGTTTTTATTACTATTTCTAATGGACAGCCAGAAGACAGAAAAGATTATGTTGCAGCTAAAACACACAGTTCAAACATGTACAACCAGATTTCCCTCAGAAGCTGGAAATTTTCCCAGGGAGATGGATAAGTCTGCAGCTGAAGCAACAATAATTTTTCATGCAGTCAAATGCTGCCACACATTCCAAGGCTGGACTATGCCAAGCAAATTACACAGAGTTAATGACATTTCACTGTGTCACCACCTGAAAGTACCTAGTGCTTTTTTTTCCCCCAAACTCTATTACCTCACAATTATGCTCCTACAGTACCTTGGATAATGCTTCTCAGTAACAGAGCTTGGTCTGAGAAATGTAAAATCCTCTGAGTTACTACCATTAAAAACAGAAAGAGAAATTCTGGGACTGAATTTTGAAACTCCAAAATGCAATAAGGAGGTGGAAAGGATCCTGATGTTCGGACAGAAAAGGAACAAACCAAGTATTTAGAAGAGGCAACAGAAGAACAAACCTCAGCATGAAGATCATGAGATGACAAACTTCTCAGAAAATATCTTGCACGAAGAAGAATTTTAATTAATGCATTGAACTTCTCTCTCTTGGCAAAAAATGGTAAAATCATTAGTTATGAGAGACATCTATAGATAAAATTTTCCTGTGAATGGTCGTGCAGTTCTTTAGCCTTTAGTCATACGCTTCTTGCTCCATCACAAAGGAGGCAATTTATATTGCCCTGGATACTACTATTAGTTTACACTCCCTCTTCAGGACTGTTGTTGCAGTACATGGTAACCATGTTTATTGGCCTGCCTTCCCAGAAGGCAGCCTGAGACTCATCACTCCTCACACACCAGAGCTCTCTGCTGCGAGTTTCCTCCCCGACTGCCAAGAACATCAGATGAATTGGATTTGCAGAAATCCGAACTCCTCGCCTCCAGCTCTGGGCAGCCCAATGCTCATCTATACAGACTATACATTTCTTCCAGCCCCCTTGGAGTGGCTGACTCATTGCAGCCTCACACAGTCTGCCATTTCACTCTCTCTTGCTTCTCGTTACATCCCACATAGGCAGCCACCATTGCCAAAAGCTGTCCCAAGAGTTGGGATCACCTTGTCTCCAGGGCAGCCTGCTCTGCCCTGCTGTAATACTGTGGAGCCATTGATAATCCTGTGCCCCTGGCCTGCTAGCGTCAATACCTAGATGCACATTGGAACAGCAAAACATGAGGGGAGCCCAGCTACACACAGTAGATTTGAGAATGAGGAGATGTTCACCCTTCCAGTCATTCATATTGCTGCAGTCTGGATAGAGGATGTCCTTTCTTTCAGACATCTTTTGTACCTAGCATACACCCTTCACTTCATCAGCCTCTTTCACATCAAGAAAATAATAGGTAATGAAGGCCTCCAATAAAGGAGAAAAAGCTTAACAAATCAACAACAGAAAGAGGCTGAAGCTGTATGGAATGGAGTTAAATATCAAACCAACAGATTTAAAATAACAAGGAATAAACTACAAGAGGACAGACTGTTAACTGATGCATTGAGTTCTTAATCTCCTCAAATCTCCAAATTAAGTCCACCTGACTTTAGGAAAGACAAGCTTTAGGCTAGCTGCAAATTTAGCTGGATGAAGTACTATGGCCATGTTACACAGTAGGTCAAACTAACAATCTGTTGATCCCTTCTGGCTCTAAAATCTATGAGTCATGTAATTCTTCCTTAGTGGTCCTGACTGGGTTTTAAGCCTCAGTGACTTAAACCTCTACTATTTGTATTTGCAATTACATGTTAAAGATTTTTATTTTTTTTACCAGCCTCTCACTTTCAATTTCTTCACAATGATCCCCTCAAATGGATCTCCAGGTAGAACAGCTACAAGTGATTCTCTATTCTTTGCCTTTTTCCATCCATTAACTGCATTGGAAATGAAATAAGCCAGGAATAATGCCAGCAGAAAGGACTGATTGCCAGTTCTTCCTTAAAAATCCCTCCTAAGCAAGATCCAGAATTTAATTACAGCCAAAAAAGACAAGAACTGCACTTAGACCAGTTTTCATCCTGTACTTCTAAGCCAAGTTGTCACTAAAACAACAGCTGCGTATTATAAATGTGACATGGGATCTAAAATCTCTCTGCACTCAACCAAGCAGTGAAGAATGTCAGAGATCCTCTGGTCTTAGGATGGGTCTGAAAACACTTGACGGCCTCCAGTGCGAAGTCTGTCAAGGCATCAGAGTAAACATATGCCAAACATGTAAAATGTCCACTGAGGCCTTTTCTGAGAACATAGATTTATATTCTGACAGACATGGAGCAAAATCTCGGTCTGAGAGGCAAAGAGTGGGCACTTTGGAAGGTCAGCAGTCCTTTTGTATTAATACATTGCTCACTGTCTCCCTTTCTTCTGTCTGCCTGCTCTTTCATTTTTTCATTTTGTAATCTTTCCTTGTCTCTTACTTTTTTTTTAATATCACTTTCCATTTGCACTCTATATCCTCCGAACACTTGACTTTTTTTAATGCTGTTTTCTTCTCCTGTGGCAAACTTGCCAGTGTCAACTTCCTTCTTCATCCTCTTTTTTTCCCCCAGTTTGCTTTTCCTCTCATTACACTTTTCAGCATTCTTTCCCTTTTGTCTTCATTACCCAGCTGTATCATTTGAGTATTTTCTCTCTCCTTTCTCAGCCACTCATCTATTTCAGTCATATGTTCATCTTCCCAAACATCTACACTTACCATCCATCCTTGTCAGAGATACTAGATACCTGTTTTCTTCAGGCACATATCCATTTTCTATTCAATATTTATGAGTAACCTGTAACTGGAAGCACTGTGTTAAACTCCTAATTCACCTATGTGAAAAATACTTCCAGTTCTCCTTCAGTAATTCTGAAACTTCTTCTCAGTCATCTTCCAGATTTCTCTCAGCCTCTCTAAATACCCACAAATGGCCCACAAATTCTATAGGATTTTCCATCTTTCTCATCATTTTGTACTCACTTTTTGCTGCTGGAGAGAACCAGAGGAGTTGAAGACAGCATGGGAGCCATTTCCAATTGTCATCACCCAATTAAGTTATAGAATCATAGAACAGTTTGGGTTGGAAGGGACCTTAAAGGTCATCTAGTCCGACTCCCCTGCTATGGGCAGGGACACCTTCTGCTAGACCAGATCACTCAAAGCTCCATCCAATCTGGTCTTGAACACTTCCAGTGATGGAGCATCCACAGCTTCTCTGGGTGACTTGTTCCAGTGCCTTACTACCCTCACAGTAAAGAACTTCTTATATCTACTCTCTTTCAGTTTAAAGCCATTACCCCTTGTCCTGTCACTATATAGCCCTTTCAAAAGTCCCGCCTCAGTTTTCTTATAATCCCCCTTTAGAAACTAGAAGGCTACTATAAGGTGTCCCCAGAGACTTCTCTTCTCCAGGCTGAACAGCCCCAACTCTCCCAGCCTGTCCTCATAGGAGAGGTGCTCCAGCCCTCTGATCATCTTTGTGACCCTCCTCTGCACTTGCTCCAATGTGTCTACGTCCTTATGCTGGGGGCTCCAGAGCTGGACGCAGTACCACAGGTGGGGTCTCACAAGAGTGGAGTAGAGGGCCATAATCATCTCCCTCATTCTGTTGGCCATGCTTCTTTTGATGCAGCCCAGGAGGCGGTTGGCTTTCTGGGCTGTGACCGCACATTGCTGGCTCACGCTGAGCTTTTTATCCACCAGTGCTCCCAAGTCCTTCTCCTAAGGGCTGTTCTTGATCCATTCTCCACTCAGACTGTATTTGTGCCTGGGATTGCCCTAAGCCCTGTGCAGGCCTTTACACTTGGCCTTGTTGAACTTCATGAACCTGTCAAGGTCCCTCTGGATGGTGTTCCTTCCCTCCAGGGTGTCAGCTGCACCACACAGCTTGATGTTGATGAACTTGCTGAGGGTGCACTCTATCCCACTGTCCATGTCACCAACAAAGATGTTAAACAAGGCCAGTCCCAATACTGACCCTAAGGAATACCACTCGTCACCAGTCTCCACTTGGACATCGACACTCAAAGACCAGAACTCTCTGAGTGCAGCAATCCAGACAATTCCTTATCCACCGAGTGGTCCAACCATCAAATCCAGGTTTCTCCAGTTTAGAGACAAGGATGTCATGTGGGATAGTGTCAAATGCTTTGCACTATCCCAGATAGATGACAGCATTTGGTTGTCCCTTACCCACCAGTGCTGTAACCTCATCATGGAAGGCCACCAGATTGGTCGAGCACTATTTGCCCTTAGTGAAGCCATGCTGGCTGTCACCAATCATCTCCTTATTTTACATGTACCTTTGCATAGTTTCCTGGCAGATCATCCTTCCTGCTTGCTGAGAAGCATGCAGGAGTAGCAGCTGCACCCCTCTCTTTCTTACAGCCTGATCAGGAGAAATGGGCAACATAACAGATCCGGCTGAGCACATGGAAGGGAGCTGCAAAGAGATGAGGTGAGGGCTGTACAACAAGGTTTCTGAGAAGGTAGGGGACAAGATACTACAGAAGAAACCAGATGGTCTGCAGGGGCATAGAAGTGGCCACAAAAGACTTCTGAAGATCAGAGAGCTGGATGAAATGAAGGGGCATATCCCGTTCCTATAGGAGGGGAAGCCTTATGGTACAAAAGGCCCCATTAATGTTCTTACTGTAAGTGGATTTAAAGTCATCATAATGGAAGACAATGAAATTAATGTTTTACCCATTTTGTCCTCTGAAGTTGATCCCCACATACTGACCGGTCTCAGTATCTGCAAGAATATTTTTCCCTTTCAGTATTGTCCTCAGCCCTCTGTCTGCATATTAAACTAAGGAGCTCGCTTCACATTCCCTAAGCTCAGAGGATTTCCTCAGCCCTTCCAAGTCCTGTATGATGCAAGCAGGCAAGACAAACATTTAGCCCTTGAATGTACTTATGTGGCCTCTTGTTTTCCCCTTGTGTGGCTCTGAAGGGTTATGAAAATAAGAGGCCAAACAAATTCATGCCAGCAGTAATTCCAGCCCCACCCTGCAGAATGGGCAGACACCACAAGGCCCAAGGAACAGCCAAATATCATGATTACATTTAAATAAATGTTGACGGTTGAAAAGACTGCTCTGTTTCCCCCAGTTTTTCTCTCTCCTTGTGTTCCTTCACTGCAGGGGGCTATCAGCACCTTGACTAACTTGGCTGCAGTATGACACAAGGAGACTTTGCTCTGTAGGAACAAAAAGTTCCTTTAAAAACTTGGAAATATCCACAAAACAAAGCAACATTAGTAAACAGGATTTCAGTTCACAGTGCTTAATATTTTGGGGGTTAAGAAAAGGCATGGACGAGGTGGGAAGAATCAACTGTTTTTCCAAATATTTGAAGTTCAGTGTTTGCCAAGAGCTGCAGGAGGGAGACACAAACAGTAATATTAATAACAAAAAATAAAGGACCAAGAACAGTATTTCACTTAATTTTGCAGGCGGTTTGGGTATTTTGTTTGTTTGCTCTGCTTTTTTTTTCTGTACTTGGCTGCAGATACCTGTAGTATTATCTAGACACTCCAGGCAGGAATTTATAGTTGCCTTTTGTTGAATTTTTCACGAGCTGTAGGAGCACCACATTTCTGTGCCTCTTTGTCTCCTTATGCTTTTTCTTATCCTTAATTCTACAGCAGACTTCTATGGTCTGCTTCTAACTGTACATGAACAGTAGTTTTGGGTATTACCAGAATTGAACAGAAACTTCCATGACCCCTTAGAAGAGTGGAATTTTTGTTACCTGTTTCAAAAAGGACAAGGGAGCTACTGCCCATAAATGAAACTTATTTTCTTAAATGACATATATTCAGGAAAAATGTAAGACTCAATACTATTGTTTTCTGCGAACTGAGAATATGAGTTGTTTGCTCAGCCATTTCACTTTAGCTTCACTGTGCCGTGTGATTTGAATTCTGTCAATACAGATTAAACAGGGCATGTGAGGTTATTTTTAAAGAATGCTGCATGGTTAAATCATTTAGAAAAGTCTACTTTACATTGTTTGGAAATTCAGCAGAAAATTTTGCAAATCACATCTCCATGGTTTGTTTTATAATTTTTTTTTAATGGCAAATACTGCATTTGTTTATTTTTTTTTTATTGTGTTACTAAAGAAACTTGCAGTGTAGCTCAGACCTCATTGTAACTCATTACTATTACTTCACCTTGAGGTTGCTTGTATTACAGAGAACAAAATTATTAACAACTACCTTGTAATAGGTAGCTGCCAACTGTAAAAAAGCTACGACTGTTTTGCATTTTCAACTTTGGTATTTTTTTAGAGGTGAGAATGGGGCTCATATTCTCATTAGCTTGGCATCAGTTATAAGTACAATACCATGATGAAAAGTTTTGAGTCTATTATGAAACATGGAAGTTCTTTGACTGCTAAAGACAGTGTTCAAGTTTGGCGCTTTTGCATATACACTCAGGCTAGATTTATCTTCCTTTCACATTTGTTTTTTCCTTCTCACTTCTCATCATTGTCTCTGCTATTTCTCTTTGAGCATGGGTTTCCAGTCAAGCTGTTGCAATTTTGCTTTCAAGATGCTTGAAGATGTTGTAAAAGGTAAAAAGAGAGCAATTTTATCAAGGTTTCGTGGACAACACAGTGCTGTTTGACTCCCATATCCTCCTTGCAGGTGGCAAGACAGCAAGCATCAAGAAACTAAGTGGCATGAGCATAACACATTTCTCCATTTATTCCTCATTTGACTATTTGTGAGTAGCGGATCTGTACTGATGATTTACTGTGCCACGGAGAATGAGACAGGCAACCAATCCAGGCTCCTTGAGTTATTATCTTGGGGCAGAATGCAGGAGTACTGCAGCAGTTTTTACACAGAATATAGCATAGGCTTGAACTGGGATTATCTCAGTGGAGAGCCAGACCTGCTGTCTCGGCACCATGCATGCCAAACCAGAACCCTCTGGAGGTGTATCCGAGGGGCTCTTCTTTGCCAGCATGAGGCCAGCAGATTTTATGCATTTGTGTTCATGCCGTATCAAGCACTATCTGTCTCCTATTCCGCTGCAGAGCACTCTGGATTCCTAGAAAGCTTCTTAGCTCTGTTGCAATGTGGTGCTCTCAGAGAGTAGGTTCAGGTCGGGAGCTGTGTCTGAATGAGTAAGTCCTCCTCCAGTTCGGAGTGCTGGGGGGGTGCAGTGCAGAGATGCTCCTAGGTCTGGCCAGTCTTATGAGAACTGGTTCCGCAACTGCTCCCAGTACTTGCATCATCCATGTTTTTCTGCTATTGGGAAAATGCTTGTTTCTTTCCATCAGATAATGGAGAATTCACCGTAATTATTTTTGGCTGGTGTGCTGCTGCTACGAGCTATTTCAAAGTGGTGTAATACAGAATAGGCTCATGCCAGTGTATGGTCCCTTTGTCCTGGAGAAAATGGTATTATCGAAGGCCAGACTAAGAGATCAGAAACCCAAGTAAAAATCCTTTCAGCCTGATGCAGGGTAAAGGCTTGAACCAGCGTCACCTGCTTGTCACATCAGTGTCCAGCCACTGGGGCAGGCCAGTCCAAAGGAATGACTTCTGTCTATTCACACTTCACCTACTCTGCTCAAAATGCATGGACAGCTACTGGGACAGGAGGACTTTCCAACCTGGCGGTGAATGTGACTGGCTTCTCTAACAAAGCAGCGTCAGGCCAAGGGGTTGAGAACAGATCCATCTCAGTATCTCCTTGCCTGCTCAGCTGGGAGCTCTTATTTGCTTCAGAGTGTTCAAACCATGGTTCCTGTGACCTGGGGAGGCATCAGATCTGCATCCTTCCTATCACTGACTGCTTGGGACAATTCACTAATTATTAAAACCACTGCCGTCAGCATTCACTGTCTCAAAAGTATGTGAAATGCTTGCATGATTCCTTTCCTTGAGGAAATGCCTGTGGAAAGAAAGACAGAAAGAAACAAACAGAAAGTCACTAAATGCTGTTTGATCTGAATAACACATACATTTTTGCTTCTTTTATTCAACAGAAGGTAAAACCATCTATTATTTACAATATAATCGATGTTTAAGTGGCATGGTAGCTGTCATCTTTTTTTTATCACATGAATATCCCTACCCGGTATTCTTAAATCTACATATAATGGCTTCTGTAATCATTGCTTACAGGCCTCTCTTTATGTTATACACCACAATGAAGAGAATTTACTTTTGTCCATTTTGTGAAGAAAAGAAAACCCCATCCTTTTCAAAGTCTAGCCACTGAACTCCAGCAAGGTGCTCTGGAGCAGTTCTGTTTTGAAGGAATGTTCCAAAAAAATGTGAAACCTCCTACACTGGCATAGCATGAGAAGACCCTACAGAAATTGAAATGCCAGACTGGTGAGCTGGAATTTGCCTGCATCAGTAACTGGGAAAGGGGAAGGGGGAAGAGCAGCACACATTCCTGCTCCAGAAGGGAAAACGTGGTTGTGACTCAGACAGGGGAGAATTTTTTCCAAGAACAGTTCATCCTAGTGAAACTAAGACACTCAGGTTATGTTGCCAAGGTCGTTGACATTTTTGTTTATCTAATCCTTAAAGGGAAATTACCAAGGTAAAAACGGTGTGCTATGCCCTCCATGGGGCAAACTGCTGCAGCTCTAGTGTAGACACTGGAGGCACTTAATGGCACCATGGGCTTTACACCATTTCTTAGGAGTTCTTTTCTCCTGTTATTTGGGTTTTGCTTTGCATCCAGTTTTCACATTCTTTCCACAGTTGATTTCTGAACATCAAGCTGTTTCACAGTCTGGCTTTCCTATATGTAATCCTATAGCTACATGGTTGCAATCAGAATAGTGAAATACATGCAAGAAAACTCACTTGAAGTAAAAAAAAAAAAAATATATCATGAACATGTTGTATTAGTGTCCAAAGCAACAACAGGCCATAACTTCCTGCCACTCGCTATGGCCTACCTCCTCCCATTCCCAATCCGCTCATTAAATAACTGCCTTTGTCCTCCTTTCATGCAGTCCCTGATATACAAAAAATGTCTAAAGCCTAAAGATAAAACATCACATTTATTAAATGTTGAGTCCGTGTAAAGCATAACCTCCCTACATAATAAACTGCAGAAAAA
Source organism: Tetrax tetrax (assembly GCA_009806455.1). Taxonomy (NCBI): domain Eukaryota; kingdom Metazoa; phylum Chordata; class Aves; order Otidiformes; family Otididae; genus Tetrax; species Tetrax tetrax. The sequence continues at coordinate 771,023 of WHYT01017288.1, forward strand.
CATCTTCATTGTTTTTACAAACTACAACTCCTTGCTGGAGGCAAGCATCTGAAAATAACTTCTTACTCTAGTTGGTGTCGTTTTTGTTACCTCAACGTGACGACTTCCCTCTGTATTTTAAAAATGATGGGGTTTAACTTTAGCAAAGTATCAGGTTGAGCTCTCCTTATCTGCCTTCTGAGTGGAAAAGCACTCCTTGCTGGCCAGTAAGGAGAAGTACAAATGTGTTCCCAGATTCACTTGGTGTAAATTTTCTGGCCAGTAAGGAGAAGTACAAATGTGTTCCCAGATTCACTTGGTGTAAATTTGACCAAGTGGACAGTGTTTCATACTCCATGTTGCTTCGGCACTTTGCAGGCCTACAGTAAACCAATAGGCTGGATTCAGCAGAGTCCTAGGATCAGAAGTTACTTGATTTTTCAATAAAAGCAGAGATCCTCACACACTCAGATAGCTGTGGTTTTAAGAAGAACACTATCTCTGATGAGAATTCTCTGCTCACACCTTTTGTCTATCATCACACACCTGAACTATAAGCTTGACAGGGCAAGTTTTTCCTCTGCTGTGACCAGGGTGTACAGGGACATATTCTTCCATTGAAATTTGCTGATGGTAGTCATATAATGGCATCGGCAAAATATTAAATGGCTATCAATAAGCAGTAACCTTCTGGGCAATTGTCTGCCTGACTGTATCCATGAAATCACTGTCCATGAGTCACTCTGATGCATCACAGGTCCTCTGGAAGCATAATCCTGGTGCATGCATCATGGTGGAACCTGACATATGCAGTGTAACTACAGACAAATTTATTTACAAATATGTTCCATATTATTAACAGACCAAAATCCAAAATTTAAGATTGATTATACTTGCTATCTTTAAGACATTTATCCTACAGAGTGCAGCATGATAGCTCCTGGCAATACTCCAGGGGAAAACTTCTGTGTAAGTTATCACTTCCACATCTTATTCTCATCAAGAATAAGGTCCAGTTTCCCTCAACCACATAAAGCCAGTCCATCAGAAGCCACTGTCATTTTATGCCTGACCTCACTATTGCTTAATAAAACATTTTCCTGTTTTGGAAAACACTTGGCTTTTCAAAGTACAAGCAGAGACCCTAGGAGTCTCTTCAAGTTGCCTCACTGTTAAATACAGCTCAAGGAAAAAGTATACTGAAGGTTTAATAAAAAACGTATTTAGAAAACAGCAACTAATCAAATGGAAAACCACATATTTCATCATGTTACTCTATGTAAGATTTTTTGTTACAGAACAATTACTAAATCAAAGTGTTAATTATTAAAAAAAGATACTTCTTTTATGACTAAGCATTCTCCTTATTAAAAATGCACATAAGACCTACACAAAATACAAACTTTATCAGGAACTTCTGTCTACAAACAGTCTCTGAATATGCCTAAAAAACCCAGTAAATTCTTTTCCAAATTTATTAGAAGGCCATGTTCATTAAGTAGTCAATTTTTGTTGTTCCCCTGAGAGACTGCTTACGGCAAACTTTACTGTATTTCCTTCCCTCCTGGTATTGACTTATAATAAAAGAAAAACATTTTTCCCTGTTTAATGCATTTTCCAAAATCACATCAGTATCCATCCACTTCAAACAATTTCTAACAAAGGCCTTGTCCAGCTGGGTAAACAAAAAGATTTTACGTATATTTCATAGAGCATTTTTTACTTTTTTTTGTTGTGAAATATTAAGGAAACACCTCTTGCCAAAACCCATCACTACTCAGATGAATAATTATTTACATGTTTAAACTGAGGTATAGGTGCTCTTACAGTCGTAGAAGAAGTTAAGAAAAATGTCCTGGTGTAATGAACTTGCAACCTCACATGAAAATAGGGCATCAGTACGCAACACGGTTTAATAGACTTATAAAGCAGCCCTAAGGCAACGTGTCTCTGAAACAATGAATACTGATTGAATAAACAGACAAACTGCTTGTGCTGATACACCTATCATAAAGAGAAAGATGAGCAGTATCTTAGCTTGTTCTTTTTTTTTCAGCAGATTAAATGCAGAACATTACCAAAGTCAATGAACAGACTTCCTGAGTGCACAACTATTCCCAGACAAGTAGAAACATAGGCAGCCAACCCAGTGCCCTCTAAGAGAAAACTGTTTTCATCCCCAGCCATTGGGGGCATGCACTTTGAATATGCTCAGAATGAAGCTTTAAGCATACTTTGGGGTTTTGGTTTTTTTTTTAATTAAAAACATAAAATCCGAGGAAACAAACTCAATATGAGTCGTTCTTCTTCCTTTGGTGCTTTAAGTAGATGTTGTTTAAAGCTGCATTGGACGCCATTTGATGTTAAGGAAAGGAAACCCTATTCCTGAGGACAAGGAGAAGATGAGTGGCAGAGTGGGCATGGGAATAGTGCCACTGTTTACAGATTGGTCTTGGCATCTCAGGTTCCCCCCCCCTTTTTTTTTTTTTTTTAAAGACATAAAGACAGCTGGAAATAAATTGACAATACAAAGACCTCATTTGACTTGTTACACAGCCTGAAATCCTCTTCAAACCAAATCCAGCTTTCACTTACATTGTCGTGATCTCAGTGGAATCAAATTTTCTTGTGATGTGCTGCTATTTACTAAAGAAAATTGGAAAGAAAGGAACCCTTCCTGCACTGATTTTTAAACATGCTGAGGAGTGCTCATTGCTGCCAGAGTTATCCTGACTGCAGTGTCTCACCACAGAAACTCCACGCAGTCCAGTTTTTTGAAAGCTGCGATGTAAATCAGTAGTTACCCTTTACATGAGGTACCAATTAAGCTTGCATGTTTCTTTATGTCAAGGTTTCACTTTTCCCCAATGACATGTGTTAGACCATCAGAAAGACTGGTGACTGTGTAGCTGATTCACAAGTGTGTGGCAAGGGAGTTCTGGGTCTTGCTCCCAGGTGGTCTTCCTGTGTAGTCTTTACAGTCAAGGGTCATTCCTCATCTGATGACAACTGAGACCTCTGTGTGCCACCAGAACACAGTAATACGTTGTGGTGGGTTAGCCTTGGCTAACAGGCAGACTTCTACTCAGTTGCTCACCACCCCCCTCCAGTAGGACTGGGAGAGAAAATAACTTGAGAAATTTCATAGGTTGAGATAAAGACAAGGACATTTCTTACCGTTACTGCCACGGGGAAAAGAGAGTCGACCTGGGGAAAAATAATCTATTTTTTACTAATTGACACAGCTTCACCTGGTGGGAAACAAGGACAATCAATAAAACCACCTTTCCACCCTCCTTTCCCAGGCCTACATTCACTCCTTTGCTCTTGACTCATCTATCCCACCCTGAATGGTGCAGATGGGTTGCAGTCAGTATGTAGCAGCTGCTCCTCTGCCACTCCTTCCTCCTCATACTGTTCCCCTGCTCCAGCGGGGGTCCTCTTCATGGGCTCCAGCTCTTCGGGATAAACCTGCTCCAGCACAAGTTCTCTGTGCTCTAGCAGGGAGTATCTACTCTGCCACGGAGCACCTCCTTGTCCTTCTCTGGTGCTGGTGTTTCCTTGTGCTGTTTATCACTCCTGTTGTTCTCTCCTCCTCTCTCTACAGTGCTTTCTGCCCTTTCTTAAATGAGCTTTCCCAGAGTATGGCTGAAGGGCTCAGCTGTGTCCTATGGTGGGTCTACTGGAGCCAGCTGGAATGGCTGTGGCCAGCATGGGGCAGCCCCACGTCTCTTCTGACAGAAGCCACCCCTTGTCATGAACACCCAATACACGTGTGCACGATCCCATTTCCTAGCTATGCAAAGAAGTGATTGCTGTAATGCCTGATTTGCAGTTTTACTGTGTGCTGTGACACTATGTAGTGTAAAGTGACAACAATCTGGGATTGGAATGTGGTATGAAACTTACAGTTTACTAGTGTGGGAGATTTGTAAAGATATTATTTACGGGTTTTTTCCAGCAAGTTTCTCCACATCCCTCTCTCACCTCGCAGAAAACATTATGGAAACCCATAGACTGAACCAGGTGTGAAGATTAAACAGCAAGGAAATATAAATGAAAGAAAACAAATACTGTATCTACAGCAATTAAATAATCTAAACAAAGATATAGCCAGATATGTATGGATATAAACGTGTGTGTGCTTGTGTTTATGAAGAAGAGAAGGATGAAAAAAGAAGAAGGAGGCGAGGGTAACAGTGTGAGGAGAAGGAGGAAGGGTAACTTGGGAACTTGCATACTCCTGACATTATGAGGCAATGGAAACAGCCACAGATGCAATTATTTATGACAAAAGAAAATACATGCATTGGTGCAGACTGAACTAGGCTCACACGGTGGTCACCTGCCTGTCACTTACCCAGTTAATCTGTACCATGAAAGATCCCTTCATTTCTCTGCTGGAGTGCCAAAGCTGGAAGGAAGATGGAGGTAAAATAAAAAGGATTAAGGGAATTGTACTGCATTTCAGGCATGGAAGGCAATTTACAGTGTCAGATCTTGACTGAAAAAAGCAATCTGTTGTGGACAGTGGTGGTTAAAGCATATTAGATCTATTAAATCACAGAAAAATCAGCATCTCTTTGAGATTACACCTATAACAAGTATTTCAAAGAAATGCATTCTGTAGGCAACTGTGGAAACTATAGACTTAAAACAAAAAAGTTCAGAAATCTTGGAACTAGTAATCCTTCCTGTAACAACCCCTTCATACTTAATGTCCTAAGCTTTACACAAACTATGAGCAATAAAATGCAGTGCATCATGTGGGCAAGGAAGCAGAAAAATCTTCTACTGGAAAACTTCTAAAAGTTAAGATTTATTTATGCAATGCAAACACATTGTGGCTGCACTGGACCCTGAAGTATGGTGAAGTAAACAGGGAAATGCTTTCATGTTTAATTGCTTTTTTGAAGTACATTAACGTTTTCACAAGGAGTGGTTTCCAGTCCTCATCTATTTGATTCTAGGTGATATTTATTTTTCCTAATGTCCTTTTCTCTCTCCTTTTCAGAGCTTCGTTATTTCTCAAAACAGGACTAGAGTAGAAATTATTGATAGGAGAAAATGAGAAAAAGATGTTTTTGAAAGAGAAAAGAGGATACTTTTAGCTGATATGTTTCAAGAGTGGTGCTGCCCTAAAGAAACTTGTCTGACAGTTTTCTACCAATCTATGATTTGTACTGGGTCACTCAATGTATATGTGAAATAAAACCCCTCCTGTTTTTCGTACTTATGGGCACACAAATAAAGATGCAGTAGATCAAGTGCAAACTGTTTTAATTCAGTTTTAGAAACTGTCTGCAGATCAGGACAGGGGCAAATTGACTAAGAATTGAGAGGATGCTGCTAGGAATTATTCTGCTGGAGGAAAAGACTATTAATATGGCTTCCAACCTTTTACATTTCATAGCAGAATGGCTGCTATTTGTCTATTTTGCCAGAATGTTCACATTCAAAATAATTACTTTATTAAAATACAGTGCCAATTCCTCATTTTAGGGATTTTTGTGCTTTCAACTTTTACTGAAACCATAACAGAAACACTTTCTAAATACATGTGAATAATTAAATTGCTAAGTGGTACTTTTACTTAGAAACTGAATTACTGTCTATTATATAGAATGATCATAAAATCAGAATACCAGGTTGGAAAGGACCTCAAGGATCATCTGGTTCAACCTTTCTTGGCAAAAGCATGGTCTATACAAGACCCTGTCCAGCCAAATCTTAAAAGTGTCCAATGTTGGCAAATCCACCACTTCTCCGGGGAGATTATTCTAATGGGTGATTATGACAAAATTTTCCTCTTTTGTCTAACCAGAATCTCTCTGGGAGTAACTTGTACCCATTACCCCTTGTCTTTTCCATGTGACTCCTTGTACAAAGGGAGTATCCATCTTCATTGTAGCCACCCTTTAAATACTAGAACATGGTGATAAGGTGTCCCCTAAGCTTTCTTTTCTTAAGGCTGTACAAACCCAATTCTCTCTCTTTCCTCATTGCAGGCTTCCCAGTCCTTTGATCATCTTTGTGGCCGTTCTCTGGACCTCTCCAGCCTGTCCACATCTTTTTTTTGCATAGTGGGGATCAAAACTGAATGCAGTATTCCAGGTATGGCCTCACAAGCGCAATATAATGACTCCTTTATCTCTGCTGGTGATGTCCTTGTTGATGCAACCCATTGGCTTTCTTTGCATAGCAGCACACTGTTCACTCATATTAAGCTTGTTGACAACCAGGACCCCCAGGTCCCTTATCACAGAGCTCCTTTCCAGCTGGGTAGATCCCATCCTGTACTGCACTCCTGAATTTTGTTTTCCCAGATGCAAGATTTTATATTTGTCTTTGTTGAACTTCGTAAGATTCTTGTTAGCCCACTCTTCCAGCCAATCCAGGTTTTCTTGCAGAGCGTCTCTCCCTTCCGAAGTGTCCACTTCCCCACTCAGTTTTGTGTCATCAGTGAACTTCATCAGGGTACACTTATCTCATCATCCAGATCACTTACGAAGATATTAAACAGTGTTAGGCCCAATGTTGATCCCTGGGGACCCTACCTGTGATAGGCTGCCAGTTTAAATAGGAACCGTTTACCACCACCTTCTAGGTGCGGTCTGTCAGCCAGTTCCCCATCCACCACACAGACCACTTTTCCAGACTGTAACACATCAGTTTAAGTTAAAGGAGGATGTGGGAAACCGTATTCGCTGTGGGAAACCGTATGGTTTATTCATTTGCCTCAGACATAATGTGGCACCCACTTTTAATGAAAACTGACCATTTCAGCTTTTCCAGTTTTCCTGTCTCTATGCATCTTTTCCCTATATACAGGGAAAGAAGTAAAAATTACCCATACGTGTATGCCATCTTGTCCTGTCCTGGAATGAAGCTAAAGTATGACAGCTATGCTAGTATAAAACTATGTGCTCCAACATTTCTTGCTTGAAGTTGCTTATTGGAGAGTTTCCAAACCTCATTCTTGTAGATCTAGCTAAACCAGGTGTGTTTTGCTTCATAAAGAGTATTGCATCCTTACTTTGTCGATAAACTACAATAATATTTGGGAATAATGTTCTTTTGCTATAAAGTTGTGCAGTCAACTAAAGCAACTTGTGCTTTAGTTTGTATGTTTGAAGTGGTTCATACTGACTAAAAGTCTGGAATGGCAGGGCCACCGGCTGCAGCACCCTTCATTGTCAAATTATGGGAAGGGAATTGTCAGCAGGGTAGTACAAAACAATGGAAGAATCATGTCCATTTACTTGGGGCAAAGCGGGTTTGATAGGATGGCCTAACAACAATACATGCTTGGAATGAGTTATTCAAAAGAGGAGCCAGAGAAAAAAGAATTGAAGGAAAAGTGCTCAATCTACACGATACCAGGCCTGCTGGTGACAGAGGGAGCATACCTGTCTCAAAACGGGTAAAGGAGTTGGCAGGGCTCATCGAAAGAGCCGTAAACTATATTTGAAGGGGGAAAGGGATGCCAGTGTTTGAGGGATGATGCGCTAGTGAGGTCCTTCAGTCTGCCATCTCAGTGAGGTAGGGAATGGAGATCCCTGTGACAAGTAAAGACGCAAGGGTTATTGATGTGTTAGAAACCATGTGAGAATCATAATGTAGGAACTAGGGTTTCTCCTCACAAAAAGGTGGTAGGATCAGTAGCCCAGTTGAAGTGCATCTACACCAATGCACACAGCACGGGCAACAAATAGGAGGAGCTGGAATCCTCAGCTTCTTCCCAAGTCCCTCAGTCCGATTTGTCAGTGTTCCAGGTGAGAAATAGTCAACTCAATTCTGTAGTCAACTCAATTTTGTCTTTGTGGAAACTGGCAACAGAATACCCATCTAGTGCTATTTGTGATGGGAGTTTTACTTTTGGCATGGTGCATTTGGCCAGATGTCCTGGTGGACGTCTTCACAAGGCTCTTCTCCCAAATATCCTCTATTGCCTACAGCTGGCTACCAGACTGCAAAGACCAGACCATCGCTCTAGTGGAGTATCTCTCTGTGTTTCCAAGTAACAGGCTTGCGGGCACTTCTCACCAGCATACTTTGTACTCAAGAAGATCAGAAGGGCCAAAGCCCAACTAGAACTTAATCTTGTTACTGCCATAAAGGACAATAAAAAGGTTTCTATAAATACCTTAGTGACAAAAGGAGAGCTAAGGAAAAATCTCCATCCTTTTTTCAATGCTGAGGGAAACATAATGCCAAAGGATGAGGAAAAGGTTGTGGTACTTAACACCTTCTTTGCCTCAATCTTTAATAGTAAGATAGTTGTTCTCAGGGTACCCTGCCCACTGAACTGAAAGACAGGGGCAGAGAGCAGAATGAAACCTCCATAATCCAAGGGGAAATGGTTAGCAACCTGCTACAACACTTTGGCACACACAAGCCTGTGGAGCTGGAGGGATCCACCCAAGGGTACTGAGGGAGCTGGCAGAAGTGGTCACCAAGCCACTTGCCATCATTTACCAGCATTGCTGGCTAACCAGGAATGTGCCAGTTGACTAGAGGTTAGCAAATGTGACACCCATCTGCAAGAAAGGTCAAAAGGAGGATTTGGGGAACTACAGGCCTATCAGTCTCACATTGGTGCTGGGGAAGGTTATGGAGCAGATCACCTTGAGTCCCATCACACAGTACGTACAGGACAACCAGGTTATCAGGCCTGGAGAGCATGTGTTTATGAAAGGTAGGTCCTGCTTGACCAACCTGATCTCCTCCTATGACAAAGTGACCCACTTAGTGGATGATGGAAAGGCTGTGGATGTAGTCTGCCTGGACTTTAGTGAAGCCTTTGAGACTGCCTGCCACAGCATTCTGCTGGAAAAACTGGCTGCTCATGGCTTGGATGAGTGTACTCTTTGCTGGGTCAAAAACTGGCTGGATAGCTGGGCCCAAAGAGTTGTGGTGAATGGAGTTAAATCCTGTTGGCGGCTGGTCACAAGTGGTGTTCCCTAGGGCTCAGTTTTGGGGCCAGTTCTGGTTAATATCCTTATCAATGATCCAGATGAGGGGAGGATCTTCAGTAAGGTTGCAGGTGACACCAACTTGGGCAGGAGTATTGATTTCCCTGAGGGTAGAAAGGTTCTACAGAGGAATCTGGACAGGCTGGACTCATGGGTAGAGGGCAACTATATGAAATTCAAAAAGGCGAAGTGCTGTCTCCTGCATTTGAGTCACCATAGTCACATGCAACACTACAGGCTTGGGGAAGATTAGCTGGAAATCTGCCCCGTGGAAAAGGACCTGGGGGTGTTGGTCAAAAAGTGGATGAATATGAGTTGGCAGAGTGCCCAGGTAGCCAAGAAGGCCAACAGCATCTTGCCTTGTATCAGGAATAGCGTGGTCAACAGAACTAGGGAGGTGATTATCCCCCTGTACTCAGCACTGGTGAAGCTGCATCTTGAATTTTGTGTTCAGTTTTGGAGTCCTCTCTACAAGAAAGACACTGAGTTGCTGGAGCATCTCCAAAGAAGAGCAGCACAGCTGGTGAATGGTCTGGAGCATAAGTCCTATGAGAAGCAGCTGAGGGAACTGGGGTAGTTTAGTTTGGAGAAAAGGAGGCTGAGGCAAGACCCTATCACCTTCTACAACTACCCGAAGGGAGGCTGGAGTGAGGTGGAGGTCGGTATTTTTTCCCAAGGGACAACTGTTAGGATGAGAGGAAATGGCCTCAAGTTGTGCCAGAGGAAGTTTAGGTTGGATATTAGGAAAAATTGCTTCACCAAAAAGGTTCTCAAGCATTGGAACAGGCTGCCCAGGGGAGTAGTTGAATCACTGAAGGTATTTATTTGAAAGACCTGTAGATGTGGCACTTAGGGACATGGTTTAGTGGCAGACTTGGCACTACTAGGTTAACAGTTGGACTCGATGATCTTAAAAGTATTTTCCAGCCTAAATGATCCTATGATTCTGTAAAAAAAATAGAGTATGCAATACCTTATGCCCCAAAACAAATGAACGGTTCAGAGAAAATTTCTATTTGGGATAACCACAATTGAGCCAAGAGCATAGAATCATCTTGATGAGCAATCACAGACCATCAGATTGCCGGAAGCTCCAAAAAAATCTAAGTACCATTTACAGGTATAATTAAAGCTTTATATAGAGTTGTGTTTGGTTTTCGCTATATAAAAAATCTTGAATTTAATTTGGGCTGCGGACATTTCAGGATGTAATTGCTCGACAATTAAAAACGCTATTCTGCTAAGTTATTAATTTGAATGTATTTATATAGATGAAGAATATGTGAATTATACATACTACTGGAACATCAGTGTTACAAAATTCTATTTGTTTGCTTATACATGATAAATATGTTGACAAGAAAATGAGTCATAATTAGTCATAATTAGGTTTTGCATCAATCAGTATGATGCAAGTATATAATAGGAATTTACACGGGAGTAGTTGTTTCTTATTCATGTTATCGCTTGGCTTTTATGCCAAGGCTAACATCCTTTCTTTTATGAACAGTTCTAGATATATAATGGCTGCAAGTTATTTAAACCCTAATTCTACCCTCTTCTCATGTAACATACTGTACTTTGAGAAACACAGCACTTCCTACCTTTGTGCTGGATAGCAGGGTTAGCAGTGACTCAAAAGAAAGCTGTCACCCACTGAGTCATTATCACCACATCATGCAGTGTTTTATGGCAGTATGCTTTCAAAGAGTCAGAGAGAGCTGCCCGTACATGATCTAACTTCTTCTGAACCACATCTAAGGTATTGCTTCTCACCTATTCTCTTGTATTGCTTTAGCTAGTCTCAAGCTCTCAATTTAAAATTGCTTTATATTTATGCTTTCCTGAATACATTTAAAATCCTTTTAAAATATATTTGCCACTCCTCAATCTCCAGTGGGTTTTCTGATCTTAGTTAAATAAATCATATCACTTAAAAATGAGCTTGGAGCACAAAATGCCATGAAAAATATAATATTTTAAAAGTATAATTAAAAATCTCTGGATATTTATTTGGTGATACCATTTGAAAAATCAAATTAGTTGATCTCCCCCACCCCCAACTCCCCTGAAGCTAGGAGAAGAGAAGGAAATGACTACCTTATCAAAGAATGCATGACAAGATGATGATGGTAAAAGACAATTTAACTTATAAACTTTATACACGGTAGAAACAAGGTAGGAAAATTATCTGAAACCACAAAAAGTCTTTGGGTGATGAATTTGAGTTGGTTTCAGCAGGGTACATTACTGTCTTGACAGAAATTAAAACTATACCCTGAGCCTCAGAAGAAAAACTACTGTATAAACATGGAGATTTACTAAAGGAAAGACAAAGTGATGTTTACCTTTCTGACAGCTTAAGTGCATTATCTCTCCTTAAAAGCCATGAATTTTTTCATGGATTTGCACCCGTTCTGAACAAAGCAGATGTTTAAAGAATAACCTAAGTATATCCACTTCTGGAATATCTCTTTACTTCCAGTTTAAATTACAGGACTTTCTAACCTTGAACTTAAAAGCACTGATGTACCTTAGATATTCACTCTCTCCGCCTGATGCACGACGCAATCTCTTTTATAATCTGGTTGCAGATCTACCTAGTACAACATAGCATATGATGCCTAGTGACTACTGTGTAGTAGTCATACTAGTTACCTAGTATACTGTCACTTTAACTGTAAGGACAATTTCTTTAGCTGTAAGGACATCAAAAGTTCTAACTCCTTTTAGTGTTACTATGTTATATAAAAGCCAGATTCCAGGATGTGGACATTTCCACTAAAACCTACCAGAAAGTCTGCTAAATCTGGCAGACAGATTATTTTGGGAGCCCTATGAAGTTATTTTAGACAAATTCTTTAGTCTAAACATTCAGTTTAAGTCTCATCCCCTCACAAGTTAAAGAATTTTCTTGTTCCTGGGAGGTCCCAGAACCACCAACGTTCCTCCTGGACAATTTGAGATCTGAACAGAATTATCTTAAAATGGAGAAAATTAATAAGTAACATAGCTAAAGGATAAGTGAAGTTTCAAGAATGTCCCAGTATTCTGGGTTTCAGGACAACGCTGTATCGGCATGCTTGTGAGAGTCTAAAAATACGTGAGATCCAAAACTTTTCTTCAATAATTGTAGATCTTCATGTAATTGCTCTAACAGATTGAGTAACTGGGGATTTGGTAAATTAAAAAATGCTACATATAAGGAATTAGATTTTGCACTATAAAACATGAGGCCTTGCACTCAAAGCAGGAGAATCTGGGATGATTCAGTACTATGTCTCCATTGCACTCCCAGGGCTTACTGTGATGTGACCCTGGTGAAGGCGTCTTTGCAAGGCACCTGGCTAGCTGGCTGTCCCTCCCACTTCCTTGGCTGGGAGAGTCTTTCCCCAGGTATGGGCCTTTAAAGTCTCTTTTACTACTCCAGCATTCTCATTTCACAGAAATCGAGGACAGCAGGTCAAAATCCAGTACCACGTATGCCAGCTGTATAATGAATGCTGCCCCTGATAGCACCAGCGCGGGACGGCTAGAGGGGCATGCACCCATAGGCTGTGTCTGGGGTGATCCACCTTGGAAACACATTCCTAAAATGGAAAAGTCAGCAGGCTGCAGCCCTCCTGAGCACAGCTGCTTTCAGACCACTGGATTTCGTAGATGTGTATGGGTTCTATCTTCCATTATTTTCTCAATTTGGTTCACAACTCCTGCATTGTGTCCTCTATGTTATCCAGCAGTAGTGAGTCCACAAGGTAACTATATCCTAGTGAAAAAAATTCTTCCCTTTTAATTTTTTTTTTTTTTTTAAGTAAACTTGGCAATGGTTATGTTTTTGAGTACTAAAAATATTTCTCCCTATTCCTCTTTTCTGGACCAGTCATGATTTTTAACCGCTATCATTCCTTTGCCTTCATCAGTTTTCTCCTTTATGAAATGAAAGGCCCTATTCTAAGGAGCAAGATCATCAAATTAGAACATGGAAAACTGACATAATAGTAAGAAAAATAATTTACTATAAGCATGACGAAACACTTGAATGGGCCCAGAAAGCAAGTGGGATCTTCATCCCTGGAGATATTGAGAATTTCTCTGGGCATTGCCCTGAACAAGCTGCTAAAACTAGGCCTTACATATTTCATGAAGAAATACACACTTCTGCCCTCTGAGAGATCCCTACCTGTAATGATCTATTATCAGACAACAGCTTCCTTTTCTGTAAGTATTTAAGGCAGGATGTTATCAAAAGCATTTTTTTTAAATTCAAGCATTGCCTGGATTGCCCTAAGTACACATCACAGACAAATACCGCAACAGCACGAGGAGCAAAGAGAGTTCACGGAGTCTGACTAGAGTGCCGGCTCTTAGCCTGTTCCCAGTACACTGCTGAGAGAGGTCGCTTGCACTACCTGAAAAACCATATTCATGAGTGATATATTGGACTGGAAAGGGAAAAAAATCTGTCAGAGGAATGCATAATGTTCTCAGGAAACCCGTCTCGACATTTTAAACCCAAAAAATTACCAGATGAAACCAGGAGAGGGCAATGAGCACACAGAATATTGATGGCTAGAAAGGCCCAAGTTCCTGAATGGTGCAGTATTTTTCCTCTTTTTAATCAAGGGGTAAATATCGATTTGGTCCATCATAGGCTCTGAAGAAGCTGCATTTCTGAGGTTAAATATCACTGCATCGCACACGATAGGTCTAAAGGTCTCTTAAAACAAAACAAAGTTTTCCACATCAATCTTGCTAAAACAAAAAACAATTCAGAATTGCTGCCGAGAGTTTCCTCTTGGGCTAAATGGAAGAATGTGTTTAACTGGACAAATTCCCAGAATTAATGCCACAGAAATTTGCATTAAAAAAACCCAACAATCAGCATTAAGAAGTGGAAAAACCATTGCAAAGATCTGTTCTAAGAAATTGCTTTCACAACAGTCCTCACATGAATGCACTCTCTGAGTTGCTTCTTTCCCAACACACATGATTTTTAAGAAGCCTACTTATTGCGTTTTGGTCTCTTTCAGAATGTTTAACTTTTGGTGAACTCTGAAAAATCTATCTGCTCATTAACAAAATGAGGACAGCATTTGTTTGGTTTTCCCAGAAAGAAAACTTTCTGCTATATATGTTGCTGTTAAGTCCACTGCAGACATAAACAACAATAAATTGTCCTGCTGGATTGAGGCATATAATTTTCTTAGCTTTCTTTAACAGGAAACTCCCTTTAAAAAGACAGCATAACTTCTAACTTCAAAGATGCTGTAATACCCCACCCC
>WHYT01017288.1:813650-892068 GCA_009806455.1 Tetrax tetrax
CCCCTACTACAACTACTACGACACCTACGAGAGGCCGCGCCAGGGCAGCAGGTACAGACCCGGCTACGGCACCGGCTACTTCCAGTACGGTAAGAGCCCCCTTCCCCGTCCCCTTCCCCGGCCCCGTCCCCGCCGCCCCGCTCGCTCCCGCGCAGGCCGGTGCCAGCGCGGCGCCTCCCGACGGGGTGCGGGGCGGGGGTCGGCCGCCCTGCTTGCCCCGCTCTCGGGGCAAAACCCGTCCGGGCGGGTGTTTGCGTGGCTCCCGGGCCGCGGGGCGGCAATCTCCGCGGCTTGCGGGAGTAGGGGGTGCGGGGGGCGAAGAGGGGCACGGCGGGAAGCCCAGCGCGGGGGTTCGGGCGCTGTGCTTGTGCTGCAGACTTGCAGAAAAGCCTGAGAAAAAGCGAGAGCGAGCTTAAACGGGAGGAGGGGTCAGGGGTACGGAGCAAAAACGAGGGCTCCCAACGACTGGGATGGAAGCCAAGTATTTGCAGACGTGTCCTGGATTGATCTTGCTGTTATGTGGTTGGTTTGATGAACTGCAGGTCTCCCTGACTTAGTCCCGGATCCCTATTACATCCAGGCGTCCACATACGTCCAGAGGATGTCCATGTATAACTTGAGGTGTGCTGCCGAGGAGAATTGCCTGGCAAGGTAGGCATCGCCCCAGCCTTTGCCTCTTCACTGTGGGTTCTTGTGCTCTTGCACCCATCGCGGGGTACCCAGGGACACAGTGAAGGGTGAAGAACAGTGAGGCTGGAGGACCCAAGAAAACATAGCCTGGTTTGTAACCACCTTCTAAGCCTACGACAGATTGTGGGGTGTGCACGTACAAAAACCATACCGCCATGTTAAAGAGACAAAGTACAGATGCTTTGGAGAACCCACGTTTTGTGAAAAGTTATAGTGCACATTTCTGTTGTCATTTCTATGCTCGTTTGAACATATCTGAATTTCGCAAAATGGAGGCATCTAAAAAACTCACTTGAATCTCGTGATTTTCATCTCTCTCCTCTAATCCACCCAGATCATATTCTACTCCATTTAAAGAACAAAACAAAACAAACTATTCTTAAGCAGCACAAATTACTAGTAAAATTATAACATGCTAATTCTTTCTGGACCTATGCCTTGTAATGTCTCTTAAGACTAAAATCTTCCTGAAAAGTGTTTTAAAGTCTTTTAATGGGTTGAAATAGCAGCTTTGCTATGAAGTTAGGTCCTGTCCAGTTGGCAAAGAGGGATTTTTCCTGTTTTGTTTGGAAAGGAATCAACATGGCTGTTTTTAACCATTTTAACTTGTTTGATACCTTATCATGCAAAACAGATTTATTTATCTACCAGCATCATTAATTGATGTCAGACCCTTTCAAGAGTCATGCTCTTTCTTCACTTGCTGGAAAAAGAAACCTGGCATAAGAAGTAGTATTTTTTGTGCTAGCTTTACAGTAAAGACTAACTGAAATACTCTTGCTGGCTCTAATTCGATTTAAATATTCTGGTATTTAAAAGACTGTAGATAATAGCTATGTGAAATAGGAAAATACAGCCTGAGAAATATATTTATTGTTTTTTTTTTTTTTTACAACAGAAACAAACATCTGTTGTGCAATCTCACATACATAGTGAGTTATTTTGGTTAACAGCAACTAATGAAATTGTATTTTTGGTACCAGAGTCATTTTACAGCTAACCTTCAGAGACAGGGGCAGAGATTCTGTGGTCAAATTCCTGTTTTATTTCATCAGAAGCAGATCTGAACCTTCTTCAGGTCTTGGTCTGGCACCAGGCACTTCTGAGCACACCATGTGGAATTCTTGTGCGTCTCCAATGTGTGAGCTTTGAGGGGGCTGAAAAGATCTGTGCTATGCATTACTTCTGAGACAATATAAAGTGTTTTTTGCAGTATTTCTTGCATATACTTATGGCTTTTTCTTGCACTATTACAGTTCAGCTTATCGAGCAGATGTGAGAGACTATGACAATCGGGTGCTTCTGAGGTTCCCCCAAAGAGTGAAAAATCAAGGCACGTCAGATTTTCTGCCCAGCAGACCCCGTTATTCATGGGAGTGGCACAGCTGTCACCAGTGAGTGAAGTGCTCAGTATGGTACCTTCTAATTACCTTTTTCACTAACAAACTGTCACTCCTAAGGTGATATTTTCTAAAACTGCTGTGAAGAGTGGGGAAGCCATGGGGAAACTTCAGCCTTTTACTGTCTGACTGATTTTATGGTAGTGGTAATTGCTGTCTGTATAGCCAATGAAACCACAATGGATATGAACGTTATCTATAAAGATAAAACTCTTATAAGTATAAATTTGTTATGAATATGAGTCTCAAATCGGTTTTGACAGTGGGCACCTGCTCCCTTTAAGCATATTTTACATCAGTTATAGTCCAGTTACATTTAAGTGGAACCAGTAAATAAAAGTCCCAGTCATGTTAAATAACTGTGGAAACCCTAAAATGTACATTTATTGGCATGTTCCCTATAACACATCATTATAAACATTGACCTATACTCTTGACCTGAATTTCATGGGTTAGTTCTTGACAAGGAATGGTCTGGTCAATATAGAAAAGATAAGATACTGAGTTGACTGGTCCCATTATCAGTATCCCTGTCCATGTCGTGATACTTTCACATAGCGGTATTGCTCTAGAAATAGCAAAATTGGTGGAAACATGGCAAGGCAAACGTGGTAGAACCTTTTCAACATTTTGGGAGCAGGAAACACTGCAAACTTGTACCTCTTCAGAAAATCCACATGCAACAGTTCGCAGGTTTGTTCCAATTTTCTCTATTTTGTAGTAGGACCAAGTGTAATATACTATCAAGCTTACCTGACTTCCACTTTATAAAAAATACCGTTCTGCTGTTACAGGTACATAAGTAGTAAATTAATATTATTCTCTTAGAAAAATATGTAAGGTAGGCTTAATCTAAAGCTCCCTGGAGTCAATGGAATATTTCTCTCTAGCTTCAGAAGCTTTAAGCTTTGAATGGAAAAATCAGTATCATTAGAACAAATACTTTCAAAAAAAGACTGGTATTACTAGTTTATAAATCTTGTAAGGATCAAAAAGCTAAAACTAAATCAAACCAAACAAAAAAAGCCTCCATAAACCCCCTACCCCTGAGAAAAAAACCACCACCAACAACGAAAAGCCCAGTTCTGGTGTTTACAAAGTTGATAACTGGACAAAACAGAGAGAGAGCAATTGAAATCTCCCATTTGTAGAAAAGCAGTTTCTTACTCTGCCACAATAGCCCAGCTATTGCTATCCAGATGCAAAATCTCTCTGATGTTGATTCAGTTCTTGGACAGAAAATACATTGCATACAAAAAAAAAGCATTTCTTATGATCATTTCCATAACAGTGAAACAAGCTTATTTGGAAATGAACTATAACTGCCAATTAGTTTGGCTAGCCATCAGACTTCAGTGTTAGTCATCATCATCTGAGGACCGGTTTTAGTGTTCCTGACCCGCATGCTTGTGAGACTTGTGTGCTTGTCTTAGTTTTAACAATAAATTTGAATTCTGTTTAATTTATATCTTTTTCATGTACCTCTTGAGCTGAAACCACTCACTTATAAGTAACAGCAGCCAAATGCTTCACAAAGTGCAGGTAGATAGTACAAATTTATTTTTCCATGTGTTTGTGGAAAAAATGAAATTACAAGAATAATAGGTGTTCAAGTCCACAGTAAGAGCTAGAACTCACTTTGTGTGAGAGGAAGAAAAACGCATTGCTGTGCCCAGATGAAAAGTATATACAGTTTTGAAATAGAGAGTACATCAAGTATAGACTACAAAAATTGTAGATGTTGGACGAAATCTGCATTGCCAGTACACGGAAGCTGATTTCTTTATGCAGATTTTGTTTTCACTGATGTTATGGAGGTGTTACACTGATTGGGGGCCATGGCAATGTGAAAGTAAATTGTTGGGGTTTTGCTAGCAAGTGGCAAACTTGCCTGGAATTTATAGTATGTAAGGTAAGCATTCTTAGAGAAACTGTGGCTGAAGGCGGTTAGAAGATGTACGATTCAAATATGAACTACTTAATACTTGCTGTTGTTATTGGAGAAGAGCTGAAACAGGAAATTTTGGAAAAACAGTGCTGCTGTGGAGTCTTTCCCTTAACAAATTGAAATCTATTATTTATTTATAGAAGATGGCATTTTTACAGTAATTGAAAATTAGAATAACGGAAATAAAACTTAATTGAATGGCCAGTAATAGGAAAGTGTCCTAACACACAGGTTCTGTGTAATAAATAAAACTTGGCCAGATCTAACAGAGGTAGATCAAACAGGAATATGTTAAAATGTTATTGACAAGATCTGATCAATCTTTAATAATGTTATCTATGGTTTAACAGACATTATCACAGCATGGATGAATTCAGCCACTATGACTTGTTGGATGCAAGCTCACACAGAAAAGTTGCTGAAGGACACAAAGCAAGTTTCTGCCTTGAAGATACCTCCTGTGATTATGGATATTATAGACGGTACGCGTGTACAGCGCATACGCAGGTAAGAGTTGGTTCAGAGACAACCAAGTTTCTTTTCCCCATCTAATTTATCTTTGGATTTTTTTTTCTACCAATCATCTGGTGTCCTAAATTATCTGATGCCCTAACTAGCTCTGAAATTCTCCATTGTAGAGGCCAGGGTAGCAACCTGGAGACTTGTAACTTACCCAGGTGCTGCTAAATGTGGGTGTCTCATTAAAATGCAGGGACACTCATTAGCCTAGCATCACTGGTGACTAAACTATACTAAAACACACCTCAAGTTCTTGTGGTTATAGGACTGGTCAAGCAAGCTAAGGTTATCTGAGGAATGAGTCAGTAAAGAGGTAAACAGCTGGGTGATGTCCTTGGCTGGTCCCACAGTTCAAGCTGGTGTTTCCTCCCTTGCAGAGCATGAGGCTGCAAGGTGCTGAATTCCCTTCATACCTATAGCGACTGCCTGGCAGTCCAACACAGAAAACTTACAGCATAATTTTATGTGTACATAGAAGGCTGTTAAAGAGAATGGCAGCCATGTGAACATTATGGTGGGTCATGTACAAATGTAAAGCAAGGTGTTTGGGCTTATTAAGGGAAGAGATAAAAAATGGAATGTACCATTATGATATTATACAAATCCATGGTAGACTCTTACCTTGAATGGGGTTCTGGTCACCACCTCTCAAAACTTAAAACCCCACATCAACCAGCCCCAGGAGAACAAGGATGATCAGCACACTAAGAGATTTTATAGACTATTCCATTTGGAAAATCACAAATTCTTAGAATTCTATGATTTTAAATAATACCAAATCTTGAGTGACCTTGGATGGAAAGAGAAAATTGTTGATGTTCAGTGTTTCTCACAGTACAAAAATTTTAAGGATATCCAGAAGAACTGTCAGTCAACAGCTTTGAAACGGAGAGGAGTACTCTTTTGACACATGATAAAGTATTAAATTCCTTACCATAGGAATGGCAAGAGACCAAAAATATCTATTGAAAAAATTTAGACAAAGTAATGGAAGCTATTAAACACAAAAATGTGATCGTATCCCATGCCTTAAATACAGTTAAATGCCTGGTGGATGGTATTTGCCTGGGTAAAGGGCATTACACATCCCATTTCTTATGTTCTTGTCTCCTCGAGCATCTGCTGCTGACCAGTCAGAGACGTGACACTGAGTTTGATGGATCTGTGGTTTAACTCAGTGTGGCCATACTTATACATAAACTTGTATCCCTTATTCTGCAGTTTTTAATCTAGGAGGTAGTTATTCTATCACAGAGAAATGACAGCTATGCTTCACTGGCTGACGTGTCCACATTTGAATTTTAAATATAATGAATGATCTGCAATACATAAAGGCTTTGAAGAGGTTTTATAAATATCTTTTCTCCTTTTGGAGACTATGACATCTAGCTAAGCAACATACATATTTTATAGCTGGAGTATTTGTGTCACTAGAATCATGGCTGTGTCAGCGTTTCCACTGGAAGCCCATATTTCAGGGGTTTGTAATTGGACTGTAAAACTTTCCTCCAGCCTCAGACTTGGCACATACATGTGAGAGTCTGAGCTGCTCACCAGCTGGGTCAAGAGGGAATTCCTACAGGACTCGGGTTTTGTGCACTCAGTGAGTTGCCAGAATAGATCAGCTTTGCCCAGAGCAATCCGTATCAGCCATGGTTAAAGACACCAGATTTGAACCACCGATACGTTCATATATGGAGATTCTTACTAATGTTCCTAATAGCAAAGAAGTTTTCAGAAAAGATTAGTCTGGAAGAAGGGCTACATTTTCAATGCTCTCAGATTCTTGTGTCACTATTTGCCTGGAGAGATGCCATTTCTGTGCAAAACTCAGTGTGAAAATGGCCCTAGACTCTACCAGTAAAAGACGGCACTTTCGCAGAGCACATGTATAGCAAAAAGTTGCATCATTCCTTTGTATTCAAGGACTTCAGAACTTATTTACTTGAGATGTAGTGATATTTAGGTCTAGTCTTTGGTCAGCTTTGATTTTACTCTCATCTTCTGTAGAGAACAGTAAGTAATAGCATCAACAATATTTACATAAAAGGAGTACTGTAACAAGAGATAATAAAATACAGATAAAATACAGATGTCTCGCAGATGAACAACTATCAATAGTGCAGGTGTTTCTTATACAATAGTAATACTGTGCTGTTTATAAAACTGATGTTAGACTTACGTGTTGTAGTTTAGATATTAAAATAAAATGCCAAGAAAAAATAAGCCTCATATCCTTTGGTAATCTTCTTAGTGAAATGTGATGATTAAGTCAACTTCAGTCTGAGTGTCCCTAGTGCCTAGAATGTTACTTTTTCTAATGATTTTCTGACATGCATCTTAACTTCATTTTTAAGGGACTGAGCCCTGGCTGCTATGACACTTACAATGCTGATATAGATTGCCAGTGGATTGATATTACAGATGTAAAACCTGGAAATTACATTCTGAAGGTAAGAGTGTTGAGAGTGGGGAGGTTTGGGTTTTTTTATGGTTTTTTTTTTTTTTTTTTTTTTTTTTTTAAAAGAAGCAAATCCTATGCATATGTCTTTTTGTATGTAAGTTATCAACTCAAACCTGGAAGTAGACAACACTGTGCTTTCTCCCCTTAAGGTGAGCGTAAACCCCAGCTATTTGGTGCCTGAATCCGATTACTCCAACAATATCGTACGCTGCGATATACGCTATACAGGCCACCATGCATATGCCTCTGGCTGTACAATTTCACCGTAAGTACATTCCTTTGTCTTTGCAACTGTTTTATATTCATAGTCCTAAAGTTGACAAACAAATTTCTAAAGCTTAGAGATTTACTTTATATTGAACAAATAATCCCACCCTTAATTCTAGCAATACCAATTTCTTCAGTATATTGTTTTCTTGGCTTTCAGTGTGTTAACTCAAAATTCAGATGGTACTCTTGAAAAGCCTTTTTTTGGCAGGAATGAGGGGAACAGTTGCTTCACGGTTGATACTGCGTAGCTTTAAAATCCTGACCTCCAGTAATTAAACTGTTTCTGTAAGGCTAGCACTGATTTTTAAAAATGAATCAGGCTTGAAAAACAATCACAAGTGAGAATTTTGCTCCTGCAATCATGCCATCAGGAGAGATAGCACTTTCAAAATTGCTGCTACTGTCTGGGCTGCTAGATAACTACCTCTGGCTCATGCCTTCTTTGTATTTGCACTAAAACCTTTCTGTGCTCATTCAATAACCATTTATAGCACCCACACAGAACTGTTGAGCACTTGCAGAGCTCTTAAAACATTCTGCAAAA
Source organism: Tetrax tetrax (assembly GCA_009806455.1). Classification (NCBI taxonomy): domain Eukaryota; kingdom Metazoa; phylum Chordata; class Aves; order Otidiformes; family Otididae; genus Tetrax; species Tetrax tetrax. Next base: position 821,486 of record WHYT01017288.1, read on the forward strand.
TCCCACACATGTATGTTACTTTGCTGCTGCTGACACAGCAGCCATCCTCCTTGAAAAGTTCTTCCAGACACATTCCATTTACAGTTTAGTGCTTTAAAAATTTAAACAATGCCACAATTATGGCTTCCCCCCCCCCCCCCATAAGGCAAGTTCATTTAATGAATATTGTCACAGTAGATCTATTGTAGTTTAGTATCTGTGAAACACGCACACACAGAACAATCCGTTTATTGTAACACAGAGGTAAGCAGTTCTCAGGATAATATATTGCTCATACACAATATTTATCAAGTGGTTTCATTTGGATTGCGTAAGAAGTGAGTATTAACATTGTTCATGTGAGATAAATTCCAGAGCAGTAAATGAAAAGTAAAATAAATGACCAGTATAGTCTACTACAACAGCATCAGTGAAACAAACATACTGAATTAATGTGATTATTTCTTAATTACCCTTTACAATATTAATTCCTTACTTTGGATTAGGAAACCAGTAGTTAAATGAGGCTAAAATAAGAAACATTTTTTCATGCCAGTTTGGAGATTGTATGTGTAATCACACTTCGGTCATAAATGCGACAAGTTAAATGGCTTCAGTAAAATCCTGTATTTGTTCTTGCCGTGTGGTGGTCAGACCTGCAGGAAACAGAGGAAAAAGAACAACAGATGTCCTGCGGGTTATGAGCGATTATTTTTGGCGGCTCTGTGACAGGAGCTTCTGAAGCATTTCTCTGTAACTGGACTAACTGGTACTTCTAGGAACATTGTTTCTGCTCACATTCACGTGGAAGGGAAATTTATGCTTCATGCTTTTTAAGTTTTACCTCTGTAAATGTTATCAAGTAAACACATCCATGCAGGGTGAGGAGACAAAATTTCTGTAATTGTTTGTTGACCTGTGCCTTAAAGCTGACAAAAGGATATTTAGCAGATACTCTTTTTGTATCTGCTTGGCCAACTGCATAACATTGTTTATTTTCTTTTGACAGATACTGAGAAAGATGCAAGAAAATGGATGAGACGGTGCCAAATGTTTTGAACTGAAGCATCATTATATAAACTTCAATAGGACGTAAACACTATAGAAACAAAACTGCAGAACATACACACATACACCCACACACCTTATGTGATTTTGAGGCACTTCAGCTGCTTCTCAACCAAATATATAACTGGATTTTACACATTTAAATTGGCATTACTTTTATTACTATTGAAATGTGTGGAACTGGTGATTCATGCACAGATACTTTAAATTTTGAAAATCTAAATCATTCGTAAAAACCTAAGCATTTCTTAACTTCTGAAAATGTGGAGTTTAGGTGATAATAGACTTCAGTGGGAATATTACTGATGAATGAATTGAACATATTTTAAAAGGTAGCAAAAATCTATGTAGAAATGAATTAAATAAAATGCAATAGGAAGTACTAATGCCAGCTATCTCAGAAAATACCAGAATGAAAAACAGCTTAAGAGTAATGCTACAGTACCATTAAAATAAAACTTGCTAGGACACGTTGATACGAATGAGAAAAGTACATTCAGTTTTCAACATATAGCAGAGAAATACCCATATATATATATATATCAGTTATACCCCTGCAGGAAAAGTTATGTTTACATTTTTAATACATTAGAAGTTTTTCCATTTTCTTAAGTAAAAAACAGATGGGGTTTTGAAAGAAACCTTTCATTTGTGGGAATTAATTAAAGAACTTATCCACCTTTCTATGTTCAAGAGATTTTTCAAGGTGGGGCTTTTAAAAGACTTCTGCAAACTTAATGGGGATAAGTACCTGCCAAGAAAAGGGCTCTCGGAGATGATGAAGAGTCCCTCATGTAGTCATCTGTGGAAAACAACCAACTTGAACAGGTTAACCATCAAAATAATACAGGCAGTTAACTCAGGTGGTACCACAAACAGAAGTAGGTCAGAATCTCTAACAAAGTATTTCTGTCACGGAAAAGCCTACTACCTGCTTCCCCCTTAAGTACTGTATTTGACTTTTAAAATGTATATCTCAGTATTCAAACAATGAAGTTGAAAATATACTATATAGAGAGGGAGAACAAATGTCAATGTATTTAACATCCTACTTTAGGCTGTTCAGGAATCAAATACAACATTGTTAAGGGGAAAAACTTTCAGCCCAAATTAAAGTTTTTGCTGAACTGCTTAACTGGTGCTGGGTACACTGCTCCTCCTCCCATCCCCAAATTATTTGCTTTTGCAGTGCACCCTGCTGTAAGCTACAGTAGCTGTGATTTTGTTTTTAAACTGTGAAATAACATATCACAAGGGGATCTGGCTTTTTTTTTTCTTCCAGAAGATTTCTGATCATGTAAAATGAAGGATCTACTTTTGAAACAAAGGGACCTAGAAATATTGATTAGTATCGGTTAAGTTTAATCAGCAGTTCAAAACATCTAATGAAACAGGGAAAGCTCAGTATCTTTTTTAAAAAAAATTGAAAAATATATGTGCTATTCAGTATAAAAATCTGAGAGGTATGGAGAGGTTTTATTATAATTCTTGAGAATACTTCAGACAGTATTTGGAAGTACTTTACGCAACAGAACCCTATGGATTTAATTTGGATGTTTTATGAATTATTGTAATATCCTTTAAGTATCAACTTGTTCTTTACTACATATATTTAAGCTTGTTTCACGATTGTAAAGTATTTCCACCTTAATCATAACTTGGTTATAAATTTGCACAACTAGTATGTATACTTAAAAAGAATCTTAAGAAGCAGCAGCCCAGCGATTACTGCCCGACATTGGGAGAGGGTGCAGAATGAATACCATTTATAATGGCAGGTCTCTTCTTGTTTGCTGAGAGATCCATTTTAGAATCACTCACCAGTATGGGCAACAGACAGAAGCAAAATTTGGAAACTGTGTTTATTAGAAAGCCATTTATTAAGAAATGTCTGCAAAAATGAGGGACTGTTTAAAGTCTAGGCTTCTGAAATCTCAGCTCAAAGTTTTTAAGATTAAAAGGTGTTAAGGGATGCAAGTGCATTCACCTTTCTATAGATTTTGGTCAAAATGGGGTGAAAGTCCTGATAGCAGCTTGGGCAGTGGACACAAAAGCTACTGTAATGGAAGCAAGGCTGTAGGCACGGGCTGCTTCCTGCTAAGAGGTTGTGTGCTCGTACCTCATTGTGCCTGACGCTGGATGTGGGATGAGAGAGCACTAACTGGACACAGAGCAGCCACAGAAATTGAGTTTATCCCTCGGCTTACGAGGCAGTAAACTGCTCACACGTCTATACCCAAATTACTTGCAGAACTCCACTGAAGTCAGTAAGGAGCCAAAGGACCTTGAGCATCCGTGTAGGTGGAGCAAGTTTTAATACTGGACTTAGTCCTTTCAGTGGGAATGGCCTGGTTCGGAAAGGTGTTGAACGCCATAACTTTGAATATTGGGGATATTGTAGCTACAAAAATGTAGCTTTTTTTTTTTTCCGTAGCAAAATATTGTATTTGTTTTGAAATGTGTGTAAAGGAACATGAGAGTGATGTACAATAGCACAAAAATTGCCTAAGATAACATGAACAGTCTATTTAGGAAAAAAAAAAGGGATTTTAGGATTAAAAAAAATGAAGGAATGTGACTTTCACTTCCCCTGTTTAACTATAGTAAATCACAATGCAGTAGAAGAGTTTATTATATGGCATGTGTAGAAGTAGTTCTAAATAGGGGAGTGCCAACCAGTATTTTCAGTATCTTGGCTCTGCAGTTTTGACCCAGACACCTTGACTTACTTTTTTCATACTGGAATATATCTATGGGATTACGTGCATTTTTGTTGAAAAACATAAAGTTTTGATAAAAGCTTATTTTGTACAGCAAATTATATTTTGGAATCCTTTTTACCAGACATTGGGCTTATTCCCATCATCTTTGAAAGGCATCTGGCCATTGCTCTCAGTGGGAGCAAAATCAGATTTAAATTTAGTGAGAATTCTAGTACAAATTTGCTGTCTTGCAGTCTCAAATGTCCTTTGAAAAGCCAAATCGTCAAAATGTGTGTGAAGCAATTACCTGCCACATTTCAGGTCTTTAGATAAAAACTGCACATAAGGAACATATCGTATGTCAGGCTCATTACAGGAGGAGTTTATGTATTTTTTTTAATCCTGAAATACATTTGGTATTTGCATATTTCTAGATGAAAGTGTAACAAAAACGACAGATTGGTCACCAATGGAACCAACATATTGTGTAGATGATGTTTTTGTGTTAGTAAAAGTCTACTTGTTTTTTCTCTGCTCCAAAGTTTACTATGCAGTGTCGAATGAGTGCAAACACCAAGTGTACCTTCCTATAGTTATCCCTGCATTGTTTGCAGTATACTCATTCAAAAGCAGCAGGGTGAATTTCACAAATGAGACATCGAAAGGTGGTTTATCCTGTGTCTCACATTTATGCCGATAAGGCATTTTCATTCTCTCCAAATCCTAAAAGGTGCTGAAAGATTTTAACTTGAATTAAAACCAAAGAGTATGTTATTGGGAGGTTTTTATTATGCAACTCAATGCTACAGATACAGTGAAATGCCACTTGTTTTTGCAACTTTTTTTAAAGGTTTTTCTTATTTTCTTCACTTTTCTTCCAAGAGTCTTAATTTCAGTAACTTTGCATCTTTATCTGAAGAGCTCTAATTTATAATATTCAGGCACTAGCTTTGTATTCTTCATTGCACTTTCATATTCTTGTGTTACATGCCCGTATTATGGTTGCAAGTTTATGTGAAAATGACTTGAATAAAATGTTTCAAGCGTTCTACTTGTTGAAGTATTACACTTAAAACGTAGGCCAGATACATCTCTCAATGAGAAAGCGTCAATTGAAGTTGTTTTATCTGTATGAAGAAAGCTCTATCTCGCTGACATGGTCTCAGAAAAAAGGTGACAAGAAGTTAGAAACAAGAAAGAAAAAGCTGGAAGGCGTGATAAATTACCTCTCACACTACAAAAAGGCTTAACACGTGAAGCCATAACAGGCTGAGGTATGGTTCAGCTGGACACAAGATTTCCTTACCGTATCATCTCTATCTGTAGGAACAGGAACTTGGAAAACACTTTCAGAATTTCTGCTCCAAAGACTTTCCTGTCATGGAAAGATCAGTTGAGCAGTACATGGGAGAAAGTCTACATTAGACTAGTCTACTCTAGAAAATTGACTAACATTTAACCCTCTGTTACTCCAAAAACATTTTATCCTTTGTTATTTATGTTCTCTGAGTACAAACCAACATCCTGCTGCCTCTTCAGTCTGTACACTAAACTGATTAAACAGGCTGAATTGAGCTCTTCTCCCTTCACTGAGGGATTAATACAGAAGAGCATCGTTGAAAACTCCGGAATGTTCACTTTATGAGTTTGTCAAACACTTAAATATCAACTAATGGCACACTTGGCTCTGAGTAAATGGAGACAAAAATGATGCAATACCTTTTAAAATTCATAACATAAATGTGAAATTATTTCAGATATAAACAAATATAAACAATGTTGGTGATATTTCTATAGTTTATTTAACAAAATTATTCCTATATCAGTATGGAGTCCATGTCAGAGCTAAGAGCTTCAAACTGAGAATTCCTGCAAGTGCTATCCCTAGAGTGCATAATGCAGCATGGATGAGAATCCATGCAAACTCCAAAATGCAGTAAAAAATGCATACAGTTATTGCAGGAAGTATATTCAAATTTATTGAAAATAAAGCATCTTCTACCTCATTTTCACACTAGATGACCCCTAGTATTGCAGTGATCTGTCACCAGTCCACAATTAGAAAGCAGCCCAACACTTTCCCTTAAGAAAGTATTGCTGTAACTGAATTTTAATTCAAGCCCTATTTCTCTTGATCTAATCAGTTGAGACAAAATGATTATAGAAATATTTATGCGTGTTTGGAAGTCTTGAAACTGGTGCTACACATCGTACACCTATCTTTCTTTTTTAAAAAATATCATACTTGAACAAATATTGACTTTTAGAAGACACTAAAAAATCTGAGATTGTTTTGTCACTAAGTCTGAAGTGAAAAAGTTGTGCACCTGAAGCAGTTTAGTAGTAGCTGACAGTATGTGGCCCTGACTGAGAAAATTTCTTCTGTGATATGGCACCGAACTGAGAAGCATAGTTCTCAAGGTTTTTAAAATGTAATCACCACAGAATGAAATAACTTTCCATATCACTATAAAAGTAAATTGGTAGTACTTTGTGAGAGGTGTCTGACTAAACAGTATTACAGATATAAGTTACGTTCAAGTCATGAATATACTGAAAATGTTACGTTGTTATAATGAGAAAATGTTCTGAACTTTATCAACAACCTGCAGGCAAGTTCACTGTGTTTATCAGTTCACAAAAAAAATTGCCCAGTTGCCCTTAAAAAATATTATCAAGTCTCAGCTACCACGACTGTTGTGCACAGTGCACTGAGGCTGCGATCCAGGTGAGTCATTAAGCTCCAGCTAAGAGCTGTAGTAACCCATTAAAATATGAAGTAATGCCAATAACCTAATCTCTCTTCTCTCATTCATGTTCAGTGTATGTTATCTTTTTTCTCTTCTTTAAAGTAAGAGCTCAAAAGTGTTTTTGAAGAAGGAAAAAAAAAGATGTTTTGATAAGTCAGGTTTCCTTCAGGAAGAATTCTACGGCCACAAATTACAGCTGTAAGAACGAAGTAAGAAACATGCTGAAATGCCAAGATAAACCAACACTCAGAGGTCTCTGAGCACATGCAAAAAAGCACTTTAGAACGTAAGCTCCTTAAAGAGTCTTTTTTTTTTTTTTTTCCCCAAACTACTTGCAATCTTTAACTTTTTGGCTTTTGATGTGAATCAACTCTTAAAATAGGATGCTCATCTGCTAGAAGATAAGCTGACAATGAAAAATGGTATTATAGCCGATGACATCTACCAAAATAAATTTTTCTTGCTTTTCATTGGAAGCAGAGAAGTCACATACCAGCAATTTGTTTGGCATAGCATTAGGCTAGGGCTTATTTACTTAAAGCATTGAGGATTCGCATTTGCATCTGGAAAACTCAAGAGTTTGTATATAGCAGGCAAATCCATGACTTTTTCTACAAAACATGATAATTGCCTATGGAACCACAGTAAACATATTTCCATGTTTTATTTTGATGCTTTTGGCCTTAGATGCTGTTCTATAGGATACAGTAAAAATAACAACAGAAACCACTGGGAAATGGAAGGTTATTTGAATTGTAATTCCTCTGAGTGCCTGTGCCATTCACGAAGATAATACCACACATACTGACATTTGTTTAGGATGCAGAAAAGAAAGTCTAACCAAGTAGGGCAAGACATGCATAGATAATAATACAAAATGGACCAAAGGGAACATTCAGCCTTCAAGAACTTAACACAGGATGGGAGAATGGGCAGAAATTGCTGGGCTACAAATATTAAGATACAAAGTCTGCAGGGGAGAGAGAGAGGTGGCCATACCAGCAACACTACATTAAGAAACCTAAACTTGTTTCTGGCATTTGTCTCTAATTTCATTCCAAGTGGAATACAATGAGGTATTACAAAGTGACTACATGTTTTGGACACATCCAATAACTCTCCTGTGGAGCTGCTGATGAGAGTAATTTCTTGACTCAGTCCTACATATAGAAATCACAAGGAGCAGATGAGGTGGGAAGAGACCTCTGGGTATCAATCAGTTCAAACCCACTGTCCAAGCAGGGTCACCTTGAGATGGTTACCCAGCACTGTGTCCAGTCAGGTTCAGAATATCTCCAAGGACGGAGACTCCACATTTTTTCTGGGAACCTGTGCCAGTGCTCCATGACTCTCACAGTGCAAAAGGTTTTTCTCGTTTAAGTAGAATTTATTGTATTTCAGTTTGTGCCTCTTGTCTTGTCACTTGATAGCACTGAGAAGAATCTGTCTTGATCCCCTTTACACTTCCCCTTGCCCCTCCATTATTTACACACATTGACAAGATCCCCCTGAGCTTTCCCTTCTGAACAGTCTCAGCTCTCCCAGGCTCTACTCATATGTCAAATACTTCAAGGCCTTACTCATCTTCGTTAGCCTTTGCTAGACTCTCTGGGGAGCCCAGAACTCAACCCAGCACTTCAGATGTGGCCTCACCAAGGCATCACAGGGCATGGATCACCTCCCTTGTCCTGCTGGGAACACTCCTAAGGCCGCCCAGGCCTGCTTAGCTGAAACATTAGACAAAGATTGTTTTCTGTAAGAGTGTAATACATATGAAGGAGTTCTACACCTTAATGGATTACAGATTCCACAAGTTTACATGGATTTAAGACCAGACAAATCTGCAGAAAAGAAATCCATTGAGGATTATTAAACACAACAAACTACAAGATGTCCCTGAGCTATAAAACTGGAAGCTTGACGAGTTGGAAATTGGATGATGTGTCACCACGTGCTTCCTCTATCCCTGTGCTTAAAGCACGCCTTTTTGACTGCTCTTGAAGGTATTACGATAGATGGACCTTTGATCTGATGCAGGGCTATTCTTAGGCTTTACAAAATGCTACATGAGTTGTACAGTGCATTGTCTTACATCCACTGCCGTAATTTATCAAGTTTCTAAATTAATCAGATTATGAAGGATACAAGATTATGAAAAATAACTGTACTTAAAAAAACAACAGTGTTAAAGATTAATTACAAGTTCAGAATTTGTTTCAATTAAGCAGTAGAAAAAGTGCCTGAAGTGCAATGAAGATTTCACCTCATATCCCAAATAAAGGAACTCCCAAACTCAGAATGGCACTGAAAAGTAGTTTCTTTGTGTACAAAGCCCTTTCAGTTTTTCAGCATTCTTTCAGAAAGTGCAAGACAGCCACGTTGGAGCACCCGGATATATCCACCAGGACAACAGTATTAAAAACAGTCTTTCAGTTCTTCAAATAGGCAGCATAATCAAAAGACAGAGATCACAATTTAGCAGGCCAGTATTTTATTTTCTCCTGAAATTTTCATATCATGGATACATGGGCTTTTCCAGCTACCTAATACATTCACGAATTTGAGAAGTCTCTTCAAGTTTAAGAACCTCTTACTTTTTCTCAGTTGAGATGTATTTAATAATATAGACCTAACATTATTACCTCAGTATTTTGTATTGTCACCTGTCTCTTGACATCCAAGTCCATCATACAGTTTAAAGTACATTTTTACACAAAAAAAGCTCCAAAGAATCTGTACCATCCATACATGGCACAAATGAAGTTCCTAAAAACCATTCATTCACATTAGAGTGTATTTCATAAATGGTGGCACTATGTAACGGGACTTAAGAACCAACACTGTGTGACCATACATTAATTAACAGGCAGCACATCAAATAAATGAAGCAATCTTCATTATTAACAGAGGGTAAGTTCTAGCAGTTGCTATTTTATAGGTTGCAAAAGATAAGCACAGTATAACACAAATGCTCAAACAGCAGTTGTTGCTTCGTAAGAAAATATCCTGGGACGCAAATCTGCAAGAATCTTTTTAAAAAATCTCAATTTACATAGAATCTAGTCATCAAATTTAATCTTTTTCCCTTGGAATGCTGTAATCTGAGACATTTGTTCCCGGCGTCTCCGGCTTGCTTCCCATGAAGGATGAAGAGGCTGCTCCAAACGTGCTTTCTTATTGTCAAACTTAATACCTGCAGCTTTTGCAAATGGTTGCTTCTTGAGCTGTGGTTCCTTTTTAAGAAGAGCTGTGCAAGAAGCACAAAATAAAACATTAACTACATCATGAACATTCATAAAAATATGCTAAAACTACCTCAGAATTGCAGTTATTTTCAAGAATTTCTTAACAAGCCATGGGGAACACATTAATGTAAATGTTCACAGCAAGATTTCCTCATCTTCCTCCTAGCCCAGTAAATTGTTACTTGGTAGACTGCAGATAGTTAAGATTTATTATTACTGACCACATTCAAAATCTGTGTAGACAAATATTCAGCACAATCTCAGCTTTTTTATTGACAGTAAAGCAATGAGATATTACACAATGTAACTCAATATGACTGAAACGATACCCTTGATCCAATGAATTCCAAAATGGAATAATATACTGTAAATGGAATAAAATACTGAAGGAGCTATTGAAGGAACTACTCAGGAGATAAACTAAATCTGACAGCTATACCTGTGCACAGGCAACACTAACTGCCTAATATGAAGACAAACAGAAAAGTACTTTCCTGTGTAAACCCTACTTTAAGTATTTCTAATATTCAAAAATAGGAAATAGCAAACAATATCACAGATTAAAATGAAAGCTCAACAATTTTAAGAACAAATGTTAAAATATGTGGCACAAAATTGAAATGAAACAAAAACCAGCTGATCATGATCAGACTGCAGAGGCAAAAAAATCTCAAGATGTTTTTACTCTTACAACTTTACCAGGTTAAGTTATACATACCTGTTCTTCCATTTTTGAGAGGCTGGTCTTTAGTAGTTCTAAAAATAAAAGAGAATTTGAGATTTTTCAAGAAACTTGTAAGATGACAAATGCCTTTGAATAAAGAATTGTCATCACCAAAACACATGTGCAACAACTTTTCAAGCATAACATACAAAACCCTTATATATTGTTTCCTATTTGTCAATAAAGAAGTAGAAATAGAAGTATTCACTAGTGATTTGACTTGGATGCAGGTCTAGTTAGGAATACTATGTATATATCAGTGCTATTGTGAATATGAAAAATACGCTAAGTGTCAAGAAAGCACGAGAAGACTGCAGAGTAGTTTACGTGAAAATGTTCTAAGCTGTAACTGTCTGAAATTCTCCTTGTTTGGTAAGGGCTACTAAAAAATCACAACAATTTCCATTACTGGGAAGGAGAGAGGGAATGGAGAATACAACAAGGGTTTACCTTCTGTTTTGAGATTTCTGATTAGAGGTAGACAAAGAACTGCAAAACATTGATTCTAGCTTGCTTGCTTTTGCATGCGGCTTGCTTTCTTCCATGATCAACCCTTGTGCTGTCCCAGGTGTGGTGTTCTTTTCTTTCTTCATTATGTTTTTCTGAAGTCTATCCTTTTCTTTTGCTGAAGAAACATCAGTAAGTGCTGCTGTCTTCTTCTTTCTTTTTACTTTGCCAATGAAGAAATCATCATTGCTGCCACTGTCAGAATCTGATGACTGGTTATAAAACCTTTCTTCAGTACTATCATCATAGTACTCCTCTTCAACAGGTTGTTCCTGGTCACTATCATCATTAATTATTTCTTTTGTTGCATTTAATTTGTTCGTGTTCATATTTTCTTTCCTTCTTTGACAGCCAAATTTCTTTCCTGTTTTACTCTGAGCGACTCCTTGCATTTCTACTGCCTGAAATGAAGATTCTTCTGGAGTACATGCTGTCTCAATTTCCACAGTTTTCTGCTCAGATTCACTCTTGCAAAGTTCTTCAGCCACCTTGTCAGCTTCTCTTTTCAGACTAATTTTTGTTTTGTCTTCACATCTTTGCTGTTTTTGCGCTGTTTTAAGAGCTTGGTCATCCAAATTGCTATTGAAATCTTGCGCTGATTTAGGCTGTTCGTCTGACTTGGCCTTTTTTGAAGAAGTGGCTTTGTCTGTGTTCTTTCTTGCATCCTTAAAAGCTTTTACAGCAGCTATACAAGGGGCAGAAGGAAAATATTTTGTTGCGGCTACACGTGGGTTTACATAAGTTATTTTAATATAACAAAACATTTTTGCAAGTTAAATATGATGTATTGAGTAAGTGTATTTTGAATGTCCTTATCAATCATTTACTGAACACCTGGGGCAAGAAATAGCTTAGAGTACAGCACCAACAGAAGTGAGGAAAAGAACTTGAAATTATTACCAAATGAATATACTGTTAAACTTGGGTTTAACTGTGAACTTCCCTTTCAGCAAATAATCTGCAGCCAATAATCATGTTCATTTAGGGCATTACTTTGTTGTAAAAACTGCAAACAATTTTTAAAATTGCTCAGATATAATTAAATAGGTATTTGACATGCTCTGTTATTAACAAAGTAACTTTGTGACATTGTTATTAGGTCTTAGCCCTTTTAAATATCGATTTCAGTTGGAAAATTCATGTTTAAAGAGAACAGCAGATAACCTAAAGAACCAGGAAGGATTCCCTAAAAATTCTGGTGATGGTTTCCAAGAAAGGTTAAGAGAGTCATTTGCTAAACCTTCTACCTGCCTTTGGAAACCCAGCTGCAATGCTCTTTTACCTCCAAATCTGTGTGTTATTGTGCTCATTGCCAGTTCAGTCCTTTTTAATTTAGATATACTCCATTATATCCATTTGATTTTTAGAGTTCCCATTATGAGCCCTGTTTGTCCTATGCTCTGTATCTTAAATGTCATATAGCATACTCTCACGTTTAAGCCCTTTTCAGCCAACATAAATGACTACAAGCTTGTGACACATGATTTACTGCAGCTAGTTCAGGTAAATACAGAAGCTTTTCGTGATTTTTTTTTTTTTTTACTTTTTTTTTTTTTTTTTTTTTTTATACTGGTTGTTTGTATCAGAAATAAACAGAAACAAGGTAACACACCAGTAGGTTACTTAAGTCATAAACAAGTTAATATAAGATTTCATACCTTTAAGTTCAACAAATCTGGGTTTCAAGGTGGGGTGTGTTGCAAGTCTTGCAATAGCTCGCTCAGTCGCAGTGCAGTTTGGCTATACAAGATAAATGTAAAGGCATGTAGTCAACAGAACGGTGAGTACTTTTACGTGTCGGTATCAGTTATTCTACAATGCATATTAATGTGATTCTGGATTCTTAACTGAACAAGAGGAAAAGCTTATGACACTGTAAAACTTGAATATTTATTATTTATTGAATATTTATTATTTTTCCCGTATTTCCCCATTTTAAATGAGGAAAAATCTAACTACCCAAACACTGACAGAAACATAACAGATATATAAATCTGCAATTTCTCAAGTACTGAATAGCGATAATATGATTTTATTTGAAAAGCATACCAGACACATCTTTCAGAGCTAACATGCTTATTTTATATTCACTATTTCTTAAACCTACAAAGCAAATTCATGAACCTCGTGAATAAGGAACACTGTATTGGTAGAAGGCATTCTGCACAAAGGAATACAGCACTTCGCAAGAAGTCAAAATGAAGGAATATACATCAAGTGTGGTTGAGAGGCAAGGTCTAACCTGACCTTAAACAACTTTCAATTTGATGTGGTAGAATATTGGAACTCTGTAGGCTGATTCAAAGAACAAATATGATCTTCATGCTTTAGTTGGAAGAAAAAGGAGAAAAGTAGGAATTGCTTCCATTTCTGACTTCCTCTTTTATTCATTAGAAGTCACAGGTACAACACATTGTAAAAGCAATCTCATTTTTGGGTTCTTGTCACCACTCTGCTTGAAGAACAAAATGAGAGGTATCTAAGATTTTTCCAAAGAGAGCTTTGTCTTCTTTTTTTTTTTTGAAGGGAGGGAAAGTGGGGCATCACAGGCTTGTAAAACTTGAAATAAACAGGAAGATTTCTTAAAGTCTTCAATGTAATACTTTGGGAGAAAGGAGAAAAGACACACCTTCTTCCCCTCTTCCTAGTGGTACTGTAATTGATGTCTTGTTTAAATTGTTGCTACCTGTGATTTGAGCTACATGCTACAGGAAGTACTGCAGCAGAAGCCACCTAAACCAACGGATTCAGGACATGGTTTAGCTGACATGGTGGTGCTGATGGTTGGACTTGATGATCTTGGAGGTCTTTTCCAACCTTAAAGATTCTACGATTCTAAGCTTCATAAAGAACTGGGCAAGTGCCTTGTGATCCAACCTCAGCTAGTTTTGGTGCCCAGCCACTCAGCACAATACGTTGCATCTCCTGTCCTGAGTGACCACTGCAACAGATGGAGCCCAAGTCACAGGTATGTAAATGGTAGGGAATAAGGGGTGGAGATTGTCCTTGCTCTGCCCTGGGATGGAGTTAACTTTCTCCATAGCAGCAAAGATGGTGCTGTGCTTTGGATTTGTAACTAAAACATTTTAAGAGTTGGTAGCACATCAATGTTTTTAGTTATTGCTGAGCAGTGCTTGCACAACATCAAGGTCTTCTCTGTTTCTCTCTCTGCCCTCCCAACAAGCAGGCAGGGAGTAGGGAAGAGGTTGGGAAGGAAACACACTGGGGAGAGTTGATCCAAATTGACCAAAAGGATATTCCATTTCATATCAAGTTGCACTCAGCAATAAAAGCTCAAGGAAAGGAAAAGGAAGGGGAGATATTTGTGGTTATGGCATTTGTCTTCCCAAGTAACCGCTACGTGAAATGAAGCCCTGCGTTCCGGGATGTGGCTAAACATCCACCTGCTGATGAGAAGTACTGAATAAATTCCTTATTCTCCTTTGCTTGCACACATAGCTCGCTTCACTTATTGAACTGTCTTTATCTCATGCCACGAGTTTTTCCTCACTTTAGCTCTTCTGATGCTATCCCCATCCTGTGGGGGTGGGGTGAGTAAGCAGCTGCTAGGTGCTTAGTTGGTGGCTGGGGTCAAACCATGGCACAAACACTACCTAATACATCAGCAATGCGTGTTTAACGTATCTGATTTGCTTGACATAAGACTGCTCAGTGGGGAATCTTGTTTGTATGTACATTGTCTTCCAGCTGAACTGTGCCAGTTACTATAAACAGTTATGTATTCATTGCATAAAGGCAGATGGCACTTCAGGCCAACTACTAGTGCAGGAAAGTCACTTTCAGTGCTTTGGTGTGAAGAAAACAGTGCAGAAGACACTACAGCTACAGCTGAGCCAGTACTTCTAAATGCAGAAACATTTAATTGGCTTGCAAAATGTAAATCTTGTTCCTCAACCAACACAAAGCAAATCTCATTCGTATTTCTTTTGCCACAGTTCTAGAACTTACAAAATAGTATGTCCGCTCATATTTCATGTTTGAAGTGCAGAGCATTGGGAATTCTAGCACTTACCTTTCTCCTCAGGTCTCTGCTATTACAATGTTATTTCTTCAGGTCAAGAAAAACTGGAAAAATGTTTTCTCTGAAGACTGTCTACAGAACTACGAACACTGACCAGAGGAGACAAGTCAAAAGACGGGTCCATTTTCAAGGGCCACAAACTGGCTTATTTTCAGGCTAGCCTAGCTCTGAGGACTTGAAATCTGAATTTTGATCCCCATGTGACAGTGCTGCACGCTGCCACCAGATTCCTGGGACAGCAAGCTCACATTTCTGCAGATCAAACGCTATTTTCTTTGGAGATTTTTCTATAGCTGGAAAATCTATTTCTGAACTTAATTAATACACTTTTCCTCTCAGCTACTTCCTGTGGGTTTTGAAAGAATATACCATGAAATTCAGAAAGTAGCAGCAGCTTCTGTGCAACATCTGGTGTCCTTTAATTCAAGTATTTATAGAAAGATTTTAAGCATATACATGCCAATACATATGGAATAACCAAATTTTTTCCATATAGCAAAATACTTCACAAACACTACTCATGCTGCAAGATAGCAGCCAACAAACAGAATACGAGATTCAAATTCTTTAAAATTTCCCATTTTTCTATTTTTTTGGCACATCCTGTGCTCAATTTATTTTTCCTCAAGTATTTTCTAGTATATAAAACCTTGGCAGAAAACAAAACTTAAAAGAAAAACGTCAACTGTATTTCCATCAAGAACACACTTTCCCTCTCCTCCTGCCCCTAGTATGTTTAAATATGCAGATACTGGAATTGTACACTTTCATTTTCACATGTTCCTGTTACTTTTTGTATTATTTTGCACCATTCATTTTCTTCACGCAAGAATGTCCTAGTACTTTCCATAGAACACTCTCCCTCATTCAGTGTGCGACTGAGGTGCTGTAAAATGAACAATGCAACTAAGCGGTGTATAGTCACACTTTCCAGTGAGAAGTTGTAAGCTTCATACAGAACTCTGAAAGCCAGAGTTTCCTCAAACTTTTTATCTTGATAAGTGATGCAATATTTCTGTATTAAAGACATCTCTCTATCATCACTGCCATGTTTCATTAAACTCCATGTGAACTTTAACTGAATTAACTGCACTGATCTCTGTATTTTGAAGTATCTTAAAATGAAAAGAAACCCAAGCTGCATAACCAAGTATGATTTATCCTGAAAGGCAGATGTGCACACAAACGCAAACCTCAAAACCTAACTTGTTTGTTATAGCATAATAAAGCAGCAGTTGTCTAACTTACACTGTGCAAACACATGCATGCCCCACATAAGGGAGCTAAACTTTGAACAATGTCGCAATAATTGTCAGAACGGACACTACAAGCTTAGTAAGATAAAAACAGATTGACAATGCAAGTTTTGAGATGTGCTGGAACAGGGGTCAGAAGAAGTATGGAGTGGTTCTGAGAGCTGGCAGCACTGGGTAAAGAAAAGCAGCAGGATGGAAATGTCAGGCAGAACTTGTGTAGGTAAGTACCTGCTTTATATGAAGCAGGTGATAAAGTGAGAATAAGAAACTGAGTGTCTCAGGGCCTTGGGGCAGATGGGATTGCAAGAGTTGAAAGGCATACCTTGTCACGTTCTGGAAAAGTCAAAGGGTAGAAAGCTGGTATTAACTTGGGAATAAGAAATGGAGACTTCTAACCATCACTTCATTTCGATTACCCTTCCTGTTCAAGTTTAATTTTGTTTGTACCTGCTCTGCTATAATTATAATCAATAATAGGAAAAAAAAGAGGTCATACTTCTATTCTTCAACTGACTTTTGTACAAAAGGGGGTTACCTTGTTACAGATGTTACCAGAAACAAGACTGCTACTAGAAGAGTATACTACTACAGAATTTCAGCTGGATCAAAGGACAATGCTACCGAACTGGTAACGCTTGGTAGACCTGCATCTGCCACTTTAGATCATCTCTCAGTTATCTGACATTCAAATGGAGGCAGTCAGAAACCCCACTGACAAGTATGCAGTACATGGCAAAAGCCATGACACAAAACGTAACCTTGAAGCATGCCAAGTTTCTAAACTAACTGTAAGTACAGTTGAATGTCGAGTGTAACAGCCGCCTGACTTTAACCAAGGAAATGGCAGACACAATGCTAACTAGGGTAAGCATAAAAAAAAATTTCAGTTCTGAGCCAAAACAAGATGTCATTGCAATACCCTTTGTAGCAGCTTAGGAGAAGAGCTCTCTTTACTAAAAAAAAAAAAACAAACCAGAAAACCTGTTAATACACACGTTCTTCCCAGAGCTCTAACTACTTACAGCTGTCCTTCATAATAGCAGATGTGGTTAATGTGGAGTCGCAGGGCGGCTGAAGGTGCCAGAGCATGGCTGCTACCCAAATCCATCCCATGACCTCATACTGCTTTGGAATAAGACCCCTGAGAAAAGTTACTTTCTGACTGTGAAATGCTGCTTGTTCTCCCTCTTCCTTTATGTTTGTAAGACATACAGTATGTGATTTGTGGCCATCAGGCACAGTGAAGATTGCAGTAGGAAAGACGATTGGTTAATGGTATCACCCGTGGCACCATTGTTGTCTCTCAGCTCCTGACACCAAGAGACTGATTGTTGGCTGTGTCTCACCTTGATAATAGGAGGATGGATCAAGTAGGAGATGCATTAAACAGGTCTCTGTTAGATGTGGAAAGACTTTAAAAGAGAGTGGTTCTCCCAAATACAGAAGTAACAGAGAACAATCCCATAGTAGTCAAAGGAGAGAAACATCAGCACTAAATGCTTCAGACTTTGAACTGGAAATGCATAGCCAAAATCTGACAGATTTATAATCAATTTTTACTTAGTTTTTATGCAAGCTTTCCTTATTTTCCAGATAACCTCAAAGTGACAGTACAGGTGTTATAAGAAATAGCTATACAAGCTTAATAGCAAGACACGTGAGAAGTTCTTATGGCAATTAATTCTGTATGGAACTGAGGAAATCATGCAAGTTTCAACAGATTTCTTTCTATTGGACTATATACAATTTTAAAAATAGACTGATGAAAAAATTCCAATTGAAGTTAAAACATATGTCCTAATAGATCTAAAGCCTTTGCAAAACAACTCAGCAGCGTATCTTGTAATAGAACAACAGAAGAAAAACTGAACAACTTACAAAACACCAAGATACAGAAGTAAACCTGAAGTCCCCTTTGGCTTCTTGTTTATTTTTCTTGTCAACGCTTGCCACAGTTTATATTCATTTATATCCTTTTCTGCTATTGTGGTAATTCAACTATGAAAATATTTGAATATTTACTTTATTTTCCTTGCAAGCTGTGTTGAGTTGACCCTGGCTGGATGCCAGGTGCCCACCAAAGCTGCTCTATCACTCCCCTCCTCAGTTGGACAAGGAAGAGAAAATACAATGAAGGTCTCGTGGGTCCAGATAAGGACAGGAAGAGATCACTTGCCAGTTACCACCATGGCTAAAAACAGCCTTGATCTGGGAAAAAAACAATTTAATTTATTACCAACCAAATTAAGAGTAGGAAAATCAGAAATAAAAACTAAATCTTAAAACACTTTCCCCCTACCCGTTCTTTCTTCCTGGGGCCAACTTCACTCCTTATTTTTTCTACCGCCTCCCACCGAGTGGTGCAGGGCAACAAAGAACAGTTGTTGCGATTGGTTCATCACATGTTGTCTCTGCTTCTCCTTTTTGCCTCACACTCTTCCCGTGCTCCAGTATGGAGTGCCTTCCATGGGAGGCAGTCCTCCACAAACTACTCTAACATAAGTCCTTCCCATGGGCTGCAGTTCTTCACAAACTGTGGGTCCCCCATGGGTGCAGTCCCTCAGAAACAGACTGCTCCAGTGTGGGTCCACCAAGGGGCCACAGGTCCTGCCAGGAGCCTGACCCACTGCAGGTTCTCCATGGAGCCACAGCCTCCTTTAGGGGCATCCGCCTGCTTCTCTGTGGGCCTCCAAGAGCTGCAGGGGCACAGCTGGCCTCACCATGGGCTGCACCTCAGGCTGCAGGGAAACCAGTGCCTGGAGCAACTCCTCCCCTCCTTCCTCACTGACCTTGGTGTCCGCAGAGTTGTTCCTCTCACATATTCTTACCTTCTCTACAGCTGCAGTTGCACAGCATTTTCTCTTCTTAACTATGTTACCCCAGAGGTGTTACTACAGATGGGCTTGGACTTGGCCAGCAGCAGGTATGGCTTGGACCTGGCTGGCATTGGCTCCATCGGACGTGTTAGGAACCTTCTGGCAGAAGGTTCCTACAGAAGCCACCCGCGTAGCCCCCATGCTACCAAAACCTTGCCAGGCAAACCCAATACAGAAGCATTATGGATGATGAAGACCCATGGCAACATGGGCTACTCTGAACAATGTTTTTGCTCATCTGCAGAGCTGCACACAACAGAAGGTAGATGTCTTGACAAGATAGCTGACCTTGCATTCACGGCAGCAGCACTGACTGTCAACTCATCTGTGACTTCCACAGACTCTTGAATCCAGCATTAGGAAGAAGCATGAGATTCTTCTAAACAGTATCAAGGCACTTACACTGCCCTAACTTAATTTGTATGTTTGGACCAAAGCTATTATTTTTCCCTATAATTTGTTCACTTAAATTTACCTTCACTCCTGCATCCATTTTGGCCTGTCTTCTATCAAAAAGGAGTAAGAAGTATAAACTTGTTTCTGTCATTGTCTCCTCTTCTTTTAAGGTAAGAATTTCAAAATAGGCCATAAATTCAAACAAAAACAGATTTCTGGCTGTTCTTTGCTGCATGTATCACAAAAATACCTACTACCCAAGCATTTGAAAAAGTTTCAAGGCCCTTTAAGAAGCCTAGGCACTTTACATGTGTTAGAAGATCATATTTAATTGGAGTATAAAAGATTCAATGGAGTTTCTCTGGATTAACTTGTTACAACTAATTTAGTCAATCATACAAGTGTGAGGTAAATGCTTATTTTTCCAATAGGGAAATGGTCAAAGAGAAATAGTGTGTTTCATCCCAAACTACCATAGTGATCTACAGCAGAGCTTGGCATAAACCCCAGACCTGCCCAAGTACGAATTATGTACTTAATCTTCTACTAATTATTTCCTTCTTCCTTTATGCATTAAATAATTCCTATGATTGTTTCAACAAAGAAAAGTCAGAGCAAAAGTATCCAGAATAAAGCAGGCATGGACTCTTAATTATCTCCTCATGGAGAACAGGGTCAACTCTAAGTGCAAGCTGGAACAGCAAGATACCAGGAAAACTCAAATGCTGGTAAGTCTTCTTCACCTCTTCCAGGGCTAGTCAGAATATGGTCTATAATCCTCTCGGTTTGGCATCCCACACAAACAATGTACACATTTTAAAATAAAAAAAAAGTTAACTTTTTAAGGTTCTGAGGACATAAAGCAAGCACCATGCCAACTCCCCCACAAAGTTGTGGTAATCTAACTCACTGTGACTACTGACACTGAAAGCTCTGCTGGCCTTTGAGGACACTTAGAAACATGCTATGGACAAACATGTCTACGATGTGGAGAAATTCCCAGTGGAAAGCAGCTGTGAAAAGAGTACTCCCCATTTTACTTTCTAAAAATATTATTAAGAGATATCTATAATGTAAAAATACTACATAATTTCAATTGCACATCCAATGTAATTAACCAGTAAAATATATGGACAGATCTGACTTATAGCAATGTAAAATTAAATACATAAAATATAACAGTATAAAGGCTACATGTTTTTTATTTTTTGTATATAGCTTTGTATAAAATATATGCACTTCATACATTTTGACATATGAATGGTAGACGCACTACATCACTATTAGACATATGTGTCTTGCCAAACTGAATGAAAAAAAATTGGCACACAGCACAGCAAAATAGATGCCATTAAAAAACCCACCAAAATCTCAAAAAATCCAAGCAAATACCCCCTCCCCACCAACCCAAATCATGCAAAAGACAATCATATTGAGAAAGTAAACTGGAAAGCAAAATATGATGAAATAGAAACCCTGAAGCAAAAAATGTACTTCAGAGGGAATAGAAACAAAATGCATCTTGGATAACAGGCAGTGGCTGTGAACAATACAAAGAGAAAGGTCTTTGCCACAAAGTTCACATAGACTTCTTCAGAGAAGATAATGAAATTTGGAGGAAAGGTCATATATAAATTAGTTTGACAACCTCTATGTATCAGATCTGAAATCACAACTGACTTTTGCAGAAAAGTGAAGTTGATAGACTGTTTGCTTCTAACTGGCCATCTAGACTAAGTGTCTGGAGACTCAAAATAGGCAGTTGTTTATTAACTCCGAACAGGGAGTTAAGCTGATCAATTGCAAAATGAAATCTGAAACAATCAGTATCTGTGAAAACAAAATTAAAGAAAATATATTACTTATATTTATTTGTCATAGAAAAGACAGCAGAAACATAAAGTAGACCAACAACACTCAGGCAGTGCTGCAAGCCAAGCAGGAAACAGAATTCTCCAAGTTCACTACCACCTGAATGCATCTGAGCTCCCAAGATCCAGCTGTGCGTCACAGGGATGTCCAAAAACTGAGTGGAAGCAAACGGTAGCAAATAAATTGGCAACATATAGGAACGAGCTCCGTACTATTAAAACTATTGAATGGGCCAAGAAGTTCACAGTATTCTGCCTTGGACGAACCTTAGAATCACAGAGAATCATAGAATCACAAAATAATTTGAGTCAGAAAGAACCTTTCACTGCCATCCAGCCCAACCCCTCCCAGTAAGGAGCAGGGACATCTCCAACCAGATCAGGTTGCTCAGAGCCCCATCCAACCTGGCCTTGAATGCTTCCATGGATGGGGCATCCACCACCTCTCTGGACAGCCTGTTCCAGTGTTCCACCACCCTCATTGTAAAAATTTTTTCCTTATGTCCTCTCTGAATCTACCTCCCTCTGTTTCAAAACCATTACCCCACATCCTATCACAACACACTCTGCTAAAGGGTTTCTCCCCATGCTTCTTATAAGCGCCCTTTAGGTAGCAGATGGCCACTATCAGGTCTCCCCAGAGACTTGTCTTCTCCAGGCTGAACAGCCCCAACTCTCTCAGCCTGTCCTCATAGGAGAGGTGCTCCAGCCCTCTGACCATCTTCATGGCCCTCCTCTGGAATCTCTGCAACTGGTTCATGTTCTTCCTATGTTGGAGGCTTCAAAGCTGGACGCAGTACTCCAAGTGGGGTCTCACAAGAGCAGAGTAAAGGGGCAGAATCCCCTCCTTTGACCTGCTGGCCACGCTTCTTTTGATGCAGCCCAGGACGCAGTTGGCTTTCTGGGCTGCAAACACACATTGCCAGCTCATGTTGAGCTTCTCATCCACCAGCACACCCAAGTCCTTCTCCTCAGGGCTGCTCTCGATCCATTCTCCACCCAGCCTGTATTTGTGCCTGGGATTGTCCCAGCCCCTGTGCAGGACCTTTCACTTGGTCTTGTTGAACTTCATGAGGTTCTCACAGGCCCACCTCTTCACCCTGTCCAGGTCCCTCTGGATGGCACCCCTTCCCTCCAGCATATCAATGGCACCACACAGCTTGGTGTCATCGGTGAACTTGCTGAGGGTGCACTCTATCCAACTGTCCATGTCGCCAACAAAGATGTTAAACAGCGCCAGTCCCAATACTGACCCCTGAGGAACACCACTCATCACCAGTCTCCACTTGGACATCGACACTCAAAGACCACAAGTCTTTGAGTGCAGCCATCCAGTCAATTCCTTATCCACCGAGTGGTCCATCCCTCAAGTCCATCTTTTTCCAGTTTAGACACAAGGATGTTGTGCAGGACAGTGTCAAATGCTTTGTACTAGCCCAGGTAGATGACATCAGTTGGTTGTCCCTTGTCTGCTAATGCTGTAACCCCATCAGAGAACGCCACTGAACTGGTCAGGCATAATTTGCCCTTAGTGAAGCCATGTTGGTTGTCACCAACCATCTCCTTATTTCACATGGGCCTTAGCATGGCTTCCAGGAGGATCTGCTCCACGACCTTGCCAGGCACAGAAGTGAGACTGAGTGGCCTGTAGTTCGTCAGGTCTTCCTTGTTTCTGTTTTTAAAAATGGGAGTTATTTTTCCCCTTTTCCAGTCAGCAGGAATCTCACCAGACTACCACGACTTCTCAACTATGATGGACAGCGGCTTGGCAAATTCATGCGCCAGTTCCCTTGGGACCTGTGGATGCATCTCATCAGGTCCCAAAGACTTGTGCACCTTCAGGTTCCTTAGAAGGAAACTTTAGAAGTTTCAGAATTGAGATATCCATCAGTCTCCTTATGAAGTAAATTTGGTGACAAAATGTTGTACTGAACTTTCAGGAACGTAATTTTGAGGCATTCTTACAATATTTAACTGTAAAACAGATGCTCAAACCTCAAATTATCACTTGTCAGATGCAGCTCAATACAGCGCCATATGTATAAGCAAATATGAAAGACAGTTTATAACAGAAAAAATAGATAGTTCAGATCTTCAAATTTAAAACAGATGCAAAGCTTCAAAACTAGCTAACATTTGAAAAACAAGCTCCAATTTAATCAGGCATATTTCAGCTAATTTATAATGTAAAAGTAAAAGATTAATCCCTGCCAAACAACCCTGTCTTGCTCAAAATTTACATTTACAAGCATCACTGCTAGGGAACACACCTATATATATAACTCAAGTATTGTCAGGTCAATGTCTTCAGATCAGTCTCCTGGGAGAGACTCTGAGCATAAGCTCAGAGCCTCGCTGAAGGAACTAAAAATTAGAGCCAAGGATCTGCAGGCACAGATGACTTAAAGACTTCACGAACACTGCACACACTAACCAGGGGTAGGCCATATTATAATATACTATTCAAAACAAAACAGAATTTCTTGGCGTACCACATTGCAGTTTTTGTGCGCAATTGAAAACAGATTCTTTTAATCTATATGTTTTTCAGCCACTTTCTGAAAAAGGACAATGGAAATACAAATTCAATTCACTGAAAAACTATTAAAACAGCTGAGATAAACATACCAGTTCTTTGGCAACAAAATGCAGATTTTCCATCATTAAGTCTACCGAGGGAGTATATGCATTCAAAACTTACTCTAATGATAAACACATGTAAGATATATATGGAAGCTCAGATATTACTTGAGCATATCAGCAGATGATAGATGTAAAATACATGGAAATCCTGGATGTTCACATTTTATAGGAGGTATTTCACCATATGGCACACAGAACAGTCACCTTTATGCCCGGGGGCTCTTGGGCATCTTCTAGGCTGTTACATTACTATTACTTAACTCTAGCATGCAGAATTTTCCTAATGTGTAATTACTCAACCATTTCAAGTGTCAGGCAGCTATTTGTATTCCAAACCCAAGAAAAATTAGACCATCATCCTTTAAATCTATACTTGTTATACTCTCACTAAGTGACTAGTTACCTCACATTTCCAATACTTTCTCTTACCTAGCAATCTTGCCATAGAGGGGCAATATGCTGTAACCTCATTTTACCAAGCTGTAAGTCTTTAACACAGCCAGTCTTAGCAGCTACATTCATTCACATCCCAATAGATGAGATTTTTCTTTAAACAGAATTCCAATAATTCAAGAACATCTAATTTTTCTCCTTCTACAGTTACATTTTAAAAAGTTCAAGCAATAGTGCCTCCAGCACTTTTCATCTAATTTTCCAGTGTTAACAGACTGATGGGCTTCATACTGAGCTGAAAGAGCCCTCCTAATTCCATAGCTTTTTTTTTAGTTTTTATTTTTATAAATCTCAGTTTCTTAGTTCTGAGTTGCAGCACTTTAAAAACTGATCTGGATAGGAAAGGGTGGAATAAATCTGAATGGTTTTGTACTTTACTTTTATATGATATATAATGTAAAACTGATAAGAGTTTAATTTATACAAATAAAAAGTAAAAGAGAGCAGCAGCCGTTTTTCATTTTTAGAAATATCAGGAATGTAATTTTTTTCTTCTGATTTTGTGATGAAATTGTGAGTCACAATATAAAGCATATATCCAGAAAGAGCTTTTTCAGTTAGTAACACGCAAGTAGCTGTCAGTTTTAAACACAGAATCACAGGATGGTTTGGGTTGGAAGGTACCTTAAAGATCATCTACTTCCAACCTCCTTGCCCTGGGCAGGGACACCTTCCATTAGACCAGGCTGCTCAAAGTCCCATCCAACCTGGCCTTGGAACACTTCCAAGGACAGGGCATCCACAACTTCCTGGGAAACTTGTTCCAGTGCCTCACCACCCTCACAGTAAAGAATTTCTTCCTTATATCTAATCTAAATCTACCCTCTTACAGTTTAAAGCCATTACCCCTTGCGTATCACCACATGTCCTTATCAGAAATTCCTCTCCAGCTTTCTTGTAGGCCCCTTCTAGGTACTGGATTGTTTATATAACATTAACACTTCAAGGTCTCGAAGGAATCAAAATAATGAAAGATTCCAACTCATGTAACCTCTACCTGATGTTCTCTCTCCTTACGCTTATCTCCTGTGCCAACATTATGGTGCTTCTCAAAACAAGATCAAGAGGTAATGAACCATGGACACCTTTCCCTCCATGGTGCACTGATCTTGGTTTCTCACACACAAAAAAAATCCTGTTGGAAGTTAACGCTTTTTAAACCACCTCCAGTAACCTTAGTTGAAATTGCTCAATAGGTAGCAGTACTTAAAGAATTAGCAGATAGTACTTAAAGAATTAGCAGATAGGAAATATTTTGCTTTCTCGGCTGGTGGAGCATACTCTTCTCTTGCCTCTTCATATGGATCAACTTTAAAAACTGATTACTTTCCCTATGGATACATAAAAGATGCAATTCAAAGATTCTGTCTTTAGTATACAAATGAATTGAGGATAACTGAAAACTCTCTTAATATCTGTGCTAAATTTCTAGCTTCTCTAATCTCATTTAACATTTTCTGTTTGCCATCAGCATTCTGACTGGGGGCTGTAGAACATTACTGGTACCAAACTTTCATGACAGTCTGAACTTCCATTCAGAATGTTTCTTACTGCTTCTCTTTTCCTGTAATACATTTGTGCTGTTAGACTTGAAACACAGTGCTTCACAACACAGCACCAAGCTCAGGCACATACATCCTATGCCATCATCTCTTTCATTAATACCTTTCATTACTTATCCTGAAGACCTTGTGGAAGGAGAATAACCATTTTATCTGTGATGACATTATATGTCAGATATTCTAGTTTACCCCCATTATTTTTTTTCGGTTCAGGGACTGGTATGGAAGTATTCATAATTTACACCCTTTCTCTGTATCTTAGTATTGGAGGTGCCAATCAACTGGCACTGCAGGCAATCTGACTTATCTTTGCTATTTACTGGATCAAGCTGTTCCCTCCTTGGCCTTTAGGAGACATCTTGAAAAGTAGCCACATGCCTCCTGCTGGTCATGTCATTGTGAATCAGATGTTCCTCCATCCATGTCATCCTTCCCTGGCATTTTAGTTTAAGTATCCCTTTATGTCCTTTAAAATTCTCAGTGCCAGCAGCCTGGCACAACTTTGATCATGATGCAGCTCATCTTTCCTGTCCACCTTCCTCTTGCCCCAAAGGTTCCCCAAACACCTAAATCTCTCCTTTCTATACCATACCCTTGTCCATGCTATGAGATTCTGGGCCTCTGCCTGCCTTACATGCAATTATATATGCAAGTTTGAACAACATTTTGGAGAAGGATACCAAGGATATTCTGAACATCAGTAACTTAGCTTTCCTTTACTTAAACCACAACAAAAAAAGCACCAAACCAACCACAATACCAATGTTGTGTACCTCCTGTTACACAACATTTTTTCCTGCATTTTCTTCAAGAAAAGCATAAAAACAAGACTACTTCTAACATTTTCCTATATTGTTCCCACGACGGCTCATATCTAGTAAGATATTTATACACATCACTTAAATACTAACATAAAAGAAGAATGAAAGTTGAGAGTTGCCTGTCTTTCATGAGTGCTGTGATATAATTCTTCCCAGGACTGAAAAAATACAGCCATGTGCAAATGAAGCACCACGCATCACAACATCACCAGGCACATCTGAGCTGCGTGCTCTTCCACCCTTTTTTCCAGTTACGCTCCTGTAAGTGTTTATCGTGTCTGAACTACCTAGACGATCCAAGCTAAGTACTGCTTACAAAAATCTGAATTGACTCCCATTGGCTTTACTGACAACAATATGCCTGTCCACATTCTAGTCTGACAAACCAAGTAAGTGAAATGAGCATATTCAAATCAAAAGTAATCACACCACTTTTGAGATTGAACCTTGGCTAAGGACAGGAATACAGTTCAATAATCTTGGACAATCTGTTCAGTGAGGCAACAAAATTAAGTCATACAGTCTCACAGGAACACAAATGAGCAGGAGAAAGATCCCTGGACTAGTAACTTAAAATTTGACAGGAGACAGCCCTTTTGTGTCGGAGATAAACATAGTATCTTTGTGAAAAACTGCCAAAGTTACTAGCAGTTTATTTCAATACTGAACTTTAAAAAGATTATTTCTAGAATGGACAAAATCCAAGCTGCAATTAAACCGAGATCACTGCAATTACTACTCTGCTGTTGAAGATGATGTCAACTTTGGTCTAGTCTATCTTCTTGCTCTCACATAGTGACCCCACTATGGCATATAAGTGACAGCCTAGTTTGAATGCAAAGGGGCTAATGGATCTACAAACTGGCCCAGAAAATGTAAGGGAAAGTGTGGTAGGTGTAGGAAGGAATAGCCAGCTGAAGAAGGAAGGGCAATGGACAGTCATAGCAGACAGGTGCCGGAACTCTCCCACTGAAAGACTGGGAAGGGCCTGCTGATACTGGCTGGGCTACCAGACAGATGTACAATTGGGTGGAGAAGTAGGTGGGAGAAAAGTGGAGGAAGACTTGTCAAAAATTGACAGACGGTTTCAAACTGACATAAACATTCAGTTTACGTCCATAGCAATGGATTCCAGGCTCTAAAATATGGAGGAGTAGATACAAAAGACATGCTAAACAGCTCACAGTTCAAGTAATCAAATTTGGAAGACGAGGAACCTTCAGGAAAGAAAACAAAAAACAGTCACACAGAGAAAGTATTTACGCCTGAATGTGATATTCATCACTGAATGTAAAATTCTTCACTTCATCAGTAGTCTTAGGAAGACCACAGACACTCCTGTTTAATGCTAACATCTGGTGTTTGACATGGAAAATTCTCAGGAAACAGTGGCTTCATACATTCAGTGTAACTTCAATTCAAACAGAGTCAAAATACGCAGGACAAAAAGAATCCAACTCTGCAACACTGATTCCCAGTGTCAAGTCAACTATTTTAGCCTCTTTTACAGGAAATTGTACTATTAAATCAGTGCAACACATTTCCAAAAACATAACATGTTGACAGATGCAACTATTACATAGAGAAAAGTGTATCTGCTATCTGATAGGCAAATGAATACCCTTATTTCCATACCAAAATAAGAAAGGAACACAACGTAACATTTTAATATGTAGGAAAACAAACGGAGTATTATTATTTTACAGTTCTCAGCATAAACACATTTTTGGAGAGTGGAAATATCTTTGTACATACAAGGCAATACATTCCTTCTGAAGCAAAAGTACAGTTGATAACAATGTTTCCAATAATTGATGCTTAGAAAAAAGGGTAGGGGGGAAATGAGGTGGAGATTGTCTAGAGTCCAGGTAGGTGACCATTAAGCTATTAAAATACAACATATTCGTCTTGTAATTGGGCCCTAATTATCTATACACCATTTCCAATTTAAGAAGAGTGTAACGACCAGTATTTAGATTTTAAAAAGAGAATAAAGTATTTCATGGGTCCCTCAAAAACACCAGCAATTCGCCCCCATGCCAAAATCAAACCACAAAACAGTGAAGTGCAAAGAATTAACAATAAGTATATTATAGAAAGCTGATGGACTATCACATCAATAATACACAAAAGACTGATTCATACAGTAGTCCTCTCCCTATGGTTTATGGATTGCAAACAAAATATTTTCATAAGCAAAGAATGTTAAAAATCCACATAAGTAATTATCTAGTTATGCTGCTATTAAAGACACTAACAACAGGAACAGAAGTTTTATATCAATAATAACATCTATCCTCATCAGAATGTTTTTGTAGTGAGTAGAATTCTTCAGAGGGGCTTTGGGGGAGGTGGGGGGAGAAGGGAGGAGGTTGTGGAAAAAATCCCCCAAAGCCCAAACGAAGGACAAGCAACTATTTTGTACTTGATCCAAAGCCTTTTAAGTTAACTGAAAGTCTTCAATTAAACTGCAAGAGACTTTGCATCAGGCCTCTTTTATGATTTAGTGCATTTCCTCAGAGAACACAGGGGTCTTCTATTTATGTATTTTCCACTATGAAGTACATTTTAAAAATAAATTAAGGCAATCACTACAAGGGTACATTCAGGATTGCCAGCTAAAATAGAAACTTTTGTATTTTTCAGAGTTAGAAAATACAGATACGACTGGTCCTGAGTTCAGACATGTTCAATCAAAAGTTCTTCTTGATGCAGAAAGCACATCTTCCTTTCTTTCCCTGCCACACAGTTAAAGGTACCAGCAGTATAAAGTTTAAAATTTCCTTAATAGATAAGTGTATTCATTAGAATAAATGTTATGCATTTATTGGTTACGTAACCATATCTTGTATGTGTTAGTGTCTTGTAATCAAAGATTACAATCTAGTGATATATTACGGGGAACCTGTTAATTAATGCCTCAAAGTTAGGAGCCTTTCATAAATAGTCTTTCACAGATTGCTAGTGTGAAACACATTTCTGTGGAAACTGACAAAGGAAAATGTAAAACAACACAAGCACTGTGACTGCCCTATTCTTGCCCTTTTTTTTGGTTACTGGTGAGAGGCTGTGGACTGATAAACAGACTAATCTTAGGGCATCACCTGCAGATTTTAAAGAGAAGGTGATATGAATCTGAGAAAAACTATTTTGATATTGTGATTTAAACACTCTTTTGAGAGAAATAAAGGTAATACATAATTAGTTCTGTAACTTCATGCTTTTTCTTCCTGTCTGCCCTGGGCAGAAATATCTTTCCACCTCTTTCTCACGTCCTTCCTGCCAAAGGACTTCCTTAGTTTTGCACCACAGGTCCAGTGGATTCATGGAGGGGTCTGGGATGTGAAACAGGATCTTCTCACATATGAAGCAGTAGAACTCTCACTTGATAAATCACAAAAAACCCTGTTCTTATTACTGTTAGGATTTTAGCTGGTTCCCCAGTCCCAAATTCATTTGAGTCATAGAGGTAAAGAGCCATATATTAAATTCACTCACACCTGAAATAACTCCCAGAACTTTAACTGTAGCAGAATAGCCTTTGGGCATCCATAAAAAATATCTGGACCTGAAGCTAGACAGCACTAATGTCATCTCTCTGAAATCAGTTAAGTACAGCTGTTGTCATCAGTCAGCTTAGACATTTAATGATCAAAATCATACTGTGCACCAGGCTGCACAGTCAAATGCTGGCACGTCTCTCCACAGTCATGCATGAGCTGCCTGAGATCCCATTCCTAAACCTTGAATTCCTTTTAAATTCCAAACACTACAAAGTTGGTTCGTGAACATGAAGCAATCCAAAATAAGCTCATCAGGCCTTACATTAGCAAAAAAACACTTCTAAGAGCTAGTAATGGCTTACATTTCTGGTTTAGAGAAATTTCTCAACACATTTGGAAATTGTGGCAAGCTTTTCAGTAATCCTGAGACTCAGAGGGATGTGGCATGGCCCCAAGAAATTTTGTAGATGACAATATACTCAAAATCTGCTGTGCAGAATCCTCTTTGCAGACAAGCATCTGCATGATACAAACACAACAGGATTGGAGTAACAAGTGAACGTACAGGACTTAATAGGAAAAGGGGATGCTCTTCTCAAGGACCACAGATTAAGCTCAGTGAAAAAAAGAGGAAAACTACACTACTAAGGTTGTGTGAAGATTGCACCTGGAAGCCAAAAATAGAGAATGTATTTATCACCTGTGAGTATTAGTTGGTTTTTCTGCAAGTCAGAGGCATGTCCTCAGTTCAGGCTCTGACAATAATGTATACTGGCACTCTGTTCTTCACTCAAAGAAAAATACAATAGGTCTTTACAATTTCACTGAATTTTGAAGCACAGAGATTTTCTTGTTTAGAAAAAAAAAAAAAAGTATTTTGACTCAAGGCAAGATGGTACTCCAAATCCTTGCTTGTAGTAGAGAGTTCCATTATGCTGGAGCAGAATTCTGTCATTCTCAGTGTTTAAAACACAGGGTATTTTTTTTTTTTCCATGTCTTGTGATACCCAAGACTTACTGGAAGAAAAACTAAATGAGATGCTACAATAAGTTAGTCAGTATCTGTTAGCACTAATGCAAAGGTAGCAAAATCAACTGCAGTTATAATGATGGTGTTCACAGCTGGACCAATGTCCCTTTTTCTGGAGAAACAGCACAGGTGACACATATAATTTCTCTAATACTGGAAAAATATTCATACATATTAACCCATCTAAGTTACCTTAAAGCTATGCTATCAATAAGTTGAAGATGACAGTTAAGACCTTCGTCAGTTCCAAAGTCAGTTTCCTGATTATAAGGAATAACATTTTTAGGATTAACTTCCGATTCATTAACTTCGGTGTGCTGGAGCACAACACTAATGAACCAAGCCTCCTGTACCAGTTCAGGAACATTTACTGTAAGGAATACTTCAAAATGCAATGACAGCTGGAAATACCAGTTAAAAAAAATTAGGCAACAGATTTGCCACATGTCTTTTAATTTTATCAATGGCTGGCAAATGTATGTGTGGCAGACAATACACAACTGTGGACAGAAAGTGCATAAAAACTTAGTCAAAACCTAGAAAATGCAGGTTCCATTTTTCAACAGCTGTAAATAAGCACCAACAACATAAAGCCTAGTTAAAGTTGCATGACAACGTTTATTACAATTTTTACAACAGTATTTACCACCTGTTGATAGAAATGGTGACAACTGTAGCAGTATTAAAATGGATTAAAAATATTTCAGCAGAGGTGCACAAAGAACTGTTCACCTACTGCTTCTTGTCTTACAGTAACACAGTAAGCCCTATAACATTTTTATAAATTAGAAAAGGAAGAAGTCTTGTGTCATGTGATTGGTGACTCTTGTCAACTTGCTCTGCAACTATCATAAATTTGCTTATTAGCACCATCAGTATAACAGTAGTGAGAGCTAAATCAAAGGAACTCAAGTTAGAGTGCTACTTGATAAACATTTAGCACAAGTTTACTGTACTTGACTGAAATCTATGCAAACTCTTTTCAAAAAGAAAAGTATGCTTACCTTATTCTGAAAAATATATGGGAAAACATAGTAACGGAACATAAAAACTCAGTGGGCAGAAGGAATTAAACAAATATCTTGACTACATGTCCACTACGCAAAACTAATATTCAGCATTCCACAGTGAATTAAAAGCAGATTGTCTTTTATCAATGAAAACAAACCTATTCTGAAAATGAAAACAGCCACAGGATGTTTTCTTTCAAATATTTCAAAACTTGAGTTAATGAAAAGGTAAACACTGTGGTCTGCATTTCATGTTCATATTTCATATTGCTAGGCATAGAAAAAAATAGATTTTTAAAAAATTTGTATGTTTAATAACTAACTGTGGAAAAGAAGAAATAACATTGGAAAATTAACTTTTGTTAAAACACAGAAGGGATGCCTTCTTCAGCTGGGGATATGCTATGGCCAACCAATAGCAACCATTGAAGTTATGACGGGTTAGCCACAACTTGGCAATAGTACTGTAATAATTAATTGTACATATTCTCCTACTGCAGTGAGGTTAAAATTCCTCTATGGATTTAAAAAAGCATCATCACCCATCCATAAACTTTATTTAAAACATGAGACCCATTCACTACAAGGTGTGAGATTAACAGGCTTTCATATATCTGAAAAAGAGAACTAGCAGCAGAAAGTGACAGTTCTGAAACCCCAAAGAATTCAATGAAAATACTTTTATTATCTGTTTTCAATGATTACAGCTAAATGAAAGACTATTTTAAGTAAATATGGAAAACATAGAGTCAGCCACGACTCTGAATACATCAATAAAAAGGGACAAAAACCAGTAAGATTAATAATATTCCTTCTGTATTCCTGGCATTAAAATTGTCCTCTTAGAAAATAAAATTCCAACTGTAAACTCCTTCAAAACGATAGCATCAGTTATTTAGTTTTGGGGTTCCTATACTTCATGCAACCATCATAAGCCTGATGTATTTGAATTCTCTGCATAAGGATCTCCTACAGAAAATGACAAAATGTCTTACTGTTTGAATTTAATATTCTTCTTCAAGTATAAAATACCTTTCCACATGTCCTCACACATCCAGAAACTTCACTGCTGCACCATTTCTAACATTACAGTAACCAGTTTCTGACTAGTTCACTTTCAGACTGGAAAAGCTTGGTCAAATATATTCAAAAGAAGAATGCTGCTTTTTAGCTTCATGCCAGTGTATCTGTGACCTTTTTCTTGCTCTCTTCTACCATTAAGAGAGGGAAAAGCAGTAAGACACTTCTGTCCAGACACTGTTCCAGAAATACCAAATTCCTATGATATTTTCCTATTAACTTGATTTTGTTCACATGAAGCATGGAAATTCTGCTGCACACTATGCTAATTGCTGAGCTACATCACACATGACTGTGCTTTGCAACAGCGTAGTTATATCAGAAACTCATGGTGCCATTATAGGAGAAAATGATCCAATTCTACATTAAAATTTAGCCTGTGGACTATAAACATTTTAGATTTCAGTCTCACTCAGTGGACCACCCACAGGACTTTAGGATAATGTGGAGGAAAGTATACAATTTCATATATTGATATTTTTTGATTCAGAATTGCTTTCTGGCATGACTTCTGCCACACATCCCTTAAAATGGTACTTATTTATGCACTTCTTCATTCTTCTTTTAGAATTTCACATCTGCTCTTAACAACTGCTTATCTCAACAAGCATCTTCCCACTCATATGTCTTGATTTCATCTCTCACAGATACCACTAGTTAGACAGTTTAATCTACCAACAGTGGGCTTCAGGAGAAACACTGCATTGAAATTAATGAGCCAGAGCGGTGTCAAAATCCCACTTTTATTTCAGGCTAATGCTCGTCACATTTTGTTGATATATGGAAACTTCTCTCTGCCTCTAAAAGTATTTAGAGCTTTTTTCCAACTGTTGTTGAAAGCTTAGATTATTTACACTAACTGAACCATGTGTATGTACTATATAAACAAACCAAATCTATTTAGAAAGACTCAAAAAACACCACTATCCTTCCTGGCAGTCTATTCCAGTTACTAGGAATTAGGCCCATCAGCCTAGATGACAAGCCACTTACACTGAACAGTTATACAATTTTTTGTAGATATGTCCCAGTATACAAATTTCCTTAGAAAAGGAAGTAAGGTCTACAATGAAGACACAATATAACATTCAGAACCCACTGTACAAATGCATGTAGTCCCACCCACATATGCTACTTTTCCTAGGGAGCACACTCACACTCACAGAAGCAGGACAAAGAAAACAAAAACCAATAAGCCTTACCTTTCTGCAGACACTTTCAAAATTAACTTCTGTCCTAAGAGCAAGTCTGGTAACTTCATCTGGCTTTATTTCCTGTGGATGAAAGATATATTCACTCTTCTTATGATCAGACTTTACGAAATCTTTCTAAGGTTCACCTTCCTCATAAACATTCTAACTTCATGGCATCTCCCCTTGATGTCTTAAAGGAAGAAAATCAGTTTGTTACATAGTGATTTTTTTGTGTGTGTTTATGAATATAACACATTTACTTACTTCCAAACACTACTTACACTAATCTGACTGTATCTACTATTACTGAGGGCAAAAGAGATTTTCAATAGCAAAGGGTGATTTTATTTATAGAAGTGTTTAAATTGCTTGTATTCTTGTGCTACAAATAAACTTCAGAAGGTTTGAAATGCCCCAGTTACCTTAGACTCTGAAGTTACATCAGAACTTACCAATATATATGAACATACAAGTCTAAGACAATGAAAATGAAGTTGAGAAGAAAAAAAATTCTCTTTTCTGAAGAGACTGACTACACATGCAGTTTTCATTCCTGGACTTCAGAATTTCCATTGGCAGCTGAAATAGAGGAATGAAAATCCTGGACAAGTAGATTTTGTCAAAAGTTGAATATTTTATGAAACAGGCCCCTGTGACAGATTTATCTTTACTTTAAAATATATACTTTATATATGTTTTCCTACAAAACATTCTATTAACCTTATCAATTGAATGCACTAAATATTGGCTTTTTCCTCCTAGGGCACTGCATCAAATAAATTATGTTACATACCAGTTGTTTGCCAGACAGCCATTTGAAAAGTAGTTTAACTACGGTTATGCAGAACTCAAATAATTCCACACATTCATAGTTCTGAAAAATGAAAAGTTTTGTACAGAGAAACCTAGTTATTCAGATCGCTTTCATCTAGATCTAGCCTGTAGCACAATGCTAGTGGCTTCAAGAAAATTGTTTGCTAAATTTTTAAAACTCCAGCAAAGTAGGTAAATATAAAATACAGTAATTCTGCAACACCTGAGGTCAATAAAGAAGAAGAGAACCTAAACTGGAAGTGCTGATGCAAAGTATTACAGTTTGAGAAAATTAGACACGTTCACGTGCTTGGGCTGTGCCTGCAATTAATATTGTGCTCAGATGTGGACAAGAAAGATGCTATCTGAAAACTCTTAAAAGTCACCAGTGTGACTAATAGCTCAGAATAATGAATGTATTACCAAAAGATTCAAATGTAAATCAAATTATGAGATACATGATTATTTACAAGTGTCTAGAAAAAAGACATACTATATAATAGAGAAAGAGACTTTCAGGATCAACAACTAAATTATACTTGTTCCTTTTTCTCTTTTTCACTTAATCATCCTTGATAAGCATTCCAACACTGTCATTTAACATCCTGCTCCACTGTTAAGTTTTTATATTCTATCCTGCTTCTGTCCTAAATTTGGAGAAGCCTGGGCACTTACTTAGATGTAATTTCAGGAAGAACCAAGTAGCTTACTTTCATACAGAGGGTCATACATTGCATTTCAAAATCTTATGTTGTACTTCCTTTTATATATTAGATACCTTACAGAGAGTTTGCATCCTACCTAGATCTTTAAGGTGTTGTGTAAATTGCATATCTCTTAAAACTTAGAAGCAAGCACAAAATAATGTCAGTAAAGTAACAGACTGAAATTAAAATAGCAACAACAACAAAAAAAATCTTTGTATGAATGTCAGAAGAGCTTCCTCACAATTAGATCTAGGAGTCTGCAAAATCATCTCCCAAAGGTACCAGTGGAAGCCCAATCACTTGAAGGACAGAATCCAGACTGGAAAAACACTGGTGGATGTAGGAAACAATCCTCTACTGGCAGATGGACAACTGGATGACCTAATAAAATCTAGAGATGGAAAAGATCTATGATTCAGTTTTCCATAAGTTTCCAAAGCATTTCACAGATGGTGAAAGTAGGACACAGTGGCTAAGTGACACGCTTACTGTCACATAGTTGGTTGGAGGCTATAAGTGAAGCTCTGGAACCCAATACTATTAATTAAATCAATTTGTTGCATTATTAAAAAAAAAAAAAAAAAGATGATTTGTATGATCTTCATCCCAAATAAAACTGCCTATTTCCTGTCTCTTTAGGATTTAAACACAGCAACATGGTCTAGAGGAGAGGTATATAAACTTCAGTAATCCCTACACTAGAATGTCAAAGGTTTAATTTTTATATGACAATATTGCAGAATTCCTTCAACAATGCAGAATCAGGCATAATAACGGAGAAAGAATTACAGTCTGGAATGTGAAGTCATGAATGGAGCTTCCCTGAAATGCTTAGTATACGAAATGAGGCCAAGAACCTCCTGTTAAGTCTTAAAACCCCAAATTTATAAAGCATCTCCTCCACTTCTCTTACATTTAAGGCAAAACAAGCATTTTTGACTTACAGAGTCTTCAGCAGCACCTTGGTTTTGTGAAAGCAGCCATGCAAGTCAAGTTATTGCAATAAATAGGCCTTTCTTCTGTGTCTATTAATAGTCAGCAGTAGACAGGAAAACAGAAAAAGGATAGAGTGATATTTTTCCCAGCACAGCTTTTTCAACTTTAAGATGCACATAGCTCAAGAACTCCTGACTCACAAAGAGAACCTTTGTACTGAACATCTATTACGAAGTCTTCTTTCACCAATTATGTTAAGGGATGTTATAAATGGCCGCCACCTCCAGCATCTCTAGGACTAGCCCAGGGATTCCTCCTGCTCTGCTGCTGGAGCCCATCCTGGTGCATCCAGAGATGTGGAGGTCTCCACACCAGGTCCATAGACATGGCAGTTGCTTTCTCATCGGCAGGTTCAACCAGCTAGCTGCCACAGACAAAGCACTGCCTTTGACAGCACCCACATGTAACACTCCCAGGACTCACAAACTTAGGTACAGACAGGCAAGCCCTCTTCCTCCTTTTCATCTGGTCAGGACTGAAGCTCACTACTGAGAATATGCCCTCTCCTACCCCCTCTACATTCATGAGCACATGCAGATTTGTGGATCCCTGAAATATGAGCACAGCATATCCCTCTGTCCATCTAATACCCCTCTACCTGGGTTCAGAGCCCTTTTACCCATCTCACAGCCCTCCTTGTTGTGGGCTGGCAGTAAGTTACTAGCAGGCAGCTGCATGCACTCACACTCTTGCCTGACAGGTACCCCTGTCTTACAGGTACCCCAGGCTCACAGGTCCCTCCAGAGCATCAGCACAGGCCCTCTAACACCTAATACTGCTGCCCAGACACAGTGCCTCCCACTCACTGCTAGTCCAACTTGAAGTTTGCTAGTGAATTACACATGCCAAAGAGACACACACATGGTGTCACACCACCAGGTATTGTGAAATACAGACACTTTGCTCGCCCCTCTCAGCAGCAGGCACCAGGCACACGGGCTGCGACCTGTGGTCCCAGTCCAAATGCTGTGCTGAGAGCCTCACTTGCTTCACTCACCTGTCTCACCTGCAGCTGCACCCAAGACACATGCTGTTCCGGTCCTCCCAGTTGGGACATGTACTGCTCCTGTCCCTGTAGATGGAGCTTAGACCATCACGTGCCCCTGCTGCTGACACAACACAGGCTCAGGGCACCTACACCCTTGGTCTGACTCCAGTTGCTGCCCCATATCCACTCATGCCTGCTCTTCCAGCAGCTGGCATCTAGTCCTTATAGCACGTGCATACACAGGATAAAGAGTGAGATTACATGGAGAGTTAAGAAAAGATTTATAAAAGGATGACAGACTGTGGCGATCAGACACAGGGCTTGACCAGGTATGTGTACTGACTGGCACTGGTTGGGACTGGCCTCTCCAATACCACCTCCCACCTATGCCCCCTGAACATTTTTTAGTAAGTTTCACATAGTCCACAGGTTCCCCCATATCCCCAAATCCTCATGTTCTTCTTGTTTGCTCCTCTCTCAGTTACAAAGTCCAGGCTGGCCTTCCCCAAAGCAGTACGAGTAGTTTCTCAATGGCCTGTTACTTAGTGATTGGAGACTTTTTGTTTTGGTCACTGTCTCTGTTATCTCTGCCCAACAGCTCTCCTCCTCTCTGGTTTTGTTCACTCTTTCCCCCTTCACTTATTATCCCCCTAGTACTGAAAAGGCCCACAACTGGAGGCTCATAATGAAGAATGCTCTCACCACCTTCCATATGCCCTCACATATTATAGCTGCTTTCTGAAAGCATAATAATACTTGGTATCATAACATCCCATACCTTTAAGTTTCCAAGATTAATGAGGTGTTATGTTCCAAGTGAAGACGGAACACAAAAGTTAGGAGGGAACCAGTTAAGTACGGTACTTTATGAAGTATCTGGTCTACAATAATCCCAGACTAGAAAAATACAGACAAAACCCCCTTACCAACCAACACACACACTCCCCTTCCCTCCTTGAAAATAATTTCTAACATTTTAAACAACCTCCAAATACCTACAAAAAAAGAGCTTACAAATAAGGTGTTGAAGTACTGACTGCCTCTTGAGGGATGATGAAAAACAACTGCTGGGAACAACAGACCCTTTTTCCCTGCATGCTGACCACATTTTCTCTTCTGGGAAAGAGACTACAACTACAACAAGAGCTACTGACCTTCAGATACGCTGCCAGCACTGATGGCATTCGTGCCCCAGCTGGCAAATGCTGGCACACTGATGGATAATGAGTAGTAAGCAACAAGGGGAATACATAGGGTTTTTTTTAATTACAGACTGCAACCCTACCTCAACTCCTGTCATTAAGACCTTTTAGAGACAGGGACTTGAACAAGGGAAGACTGATGTACATGACACAAAGCACAACGGTGAAGCTCTCTTTGTCCCGCTGCCTGAGCTAAGCCAACGACTGCCACAGGAGCAACCAAGATGAGACTGGAAGGACAAGGCAAAGGCGACAGAGTGGCAGCAGCAGGATCATCCTTACTCTCAGAGCTGATTTGCACAATTTTTCAACAATTTTCACAGTGTGGGGATTGAAGTTCCTTCAGGCGTTCGCTGCTCAAGCAGCTGCTCTGCGCTGTGGCGGGGGGACGTCAGGCAAACCAACCTGTCAGCCAGTTGGACCTTGTCACGACTACAGGCAGATGAACAGGCCCTGGCCTGAGATTACGCTGAATAAACAGGATGTGAAAAACTACTGGACATGACATAAGAAAACTGCTGGATGTGACAGATAATGCGAGAAGCTGACACAGCGGCTGGATTTTACAGATCATTAAGGGAGATTTAAGTGAAAAACAGACAAGCTCCATGGAAAGCTGAAGAGGAGTACAGGGCAGCTTTGGGGGTGTGGGGGGGACGTTGCAAGGCTGATGGTACTGACTACTAGTAATAGCACAAAGCTAAGACTGCCTACTAAGTGGCACTGAAATACTAAATTTGGGGAAAAAGTAACTATGGGTGAGCAAAGACTGGCCTTGGCTGGGAAAAGGGAGCGCTGGGGCGCAGGAAGGGATACGGCATCATGCAGCGGGGTAGCTGCTGTGCAGCCACGCAGCTCTGCTGAAGCGAGTCCCAGTACCAGAGGCAGAGAGCATACTCCGCTACTTACAGAAATTTCAAACAGCAAAGTTTCATTTATCTGTTTTTTAAATTATGAACTTACTTAAATAAACCATAACTGTCTCACGCAGAAAGGTAAGGCCACATTAAACAGAAGTATGTCAAGCACAAATGGCATCCGAAAATGAGATTTCACGCCAGCCTTGATCGTGGTTGCTCAGACAACACTTTATCCAAGCGATATTGAGGAAAATACAGTTTCTAACTTAACAGGCACGGAAATATAATTTATTGAATAGTCTTTGGAAGATAGGAAAGACACAAAAAAACCCTGTCAGATGAGGCTTTGACACATCTCAGAAACGCATGATTATTCACATAAAATGTATTCCCTGCCATGCTGTCTAAGGCAGTTTTAGATGACTCAGGAAAAAAAAAGTTTGCCAGCAGTAGCCTGTGGAAGCAATTTAGAAGTCCCCACACTTAAAAACTACCCTATTTCAATTTTATTTTGACTAGTATTTTCCTTTTATCTTTGCCAGGTAATTAATTAATTTTCCTCATTTTTTTTCACTTTTTTTAGCTATAAAAGTGCTAAGCCTTTTCTTATGAAATCATTCCATATATACACCATCTTCGTAAGATGATTTTTGTCTTAAAATGGAGTAATTTCTATGAAAAACAGAATCAGGGTATATACAGAAATACAGATAACAGAACACCCATACCAAAATTCAAATATTTC
Source organism: Tetrax tetrax (assembly GCA_009806455.1). Classification (NCBI taxonomy): domain Eukaryota; kingdom Metazoa; phylum Chordata; class Aves; order Otidiformes; family Otididae; genus Tetrax; species Tetrax tetrax. The sequence continues at coordinate 862,508 of WHYT01017288.1, forward strand.
TGGTGAAATCTCAAATATAGTTTGTTACCTATTACTGCACTTGCATCTTTTAAAACATTATCATAATTTTCCCCCTGAACAGTGTTTGAGTCTTTCTCACAAAGTTCCTTATATTTTTCCACAGCATTAGGTCTCATTTTGCTGTTTCCTGTAATTTTTCTAGGCTCCTTAATGAGGAAAAAGGGACAGGAAAAAAACCCAAACCTCATTTCAGAACAGGTATTCAGGTTTTTATCCCTATAATTTAATAACTGCACGGCTTCCTGTGATAACCAATTTGTTCCCCGAAATCTGTAAAGTTCAGTATTTTAGTCGTTCAGAGTGGAAGTAGTCTAATTAGTTAGTCTACTTTCTGTAGACTAACTTAGTCTACTTAACTGTAGACTAGTTTACTTACTAGCTGGCTGCCTTCCTGCCAGTATTTACCAAGTCACCCTTCAAGCTCCCTTTTCAGTAATTAAATGTCCTGAACTTCATCTACCACAGAACAAAATCTGTTCATACGTAACCTCTGTAAGTCTTTTCTGCATTTGCTCTCATTTTTTAACTACAATTTCTAAAACAGGAATAAAATGGGATGCAGTATCTGTCTTGGTAATACCATACAGAAGAGAACTTTCATTCTAGACAGAGAGCCTGTAGCCTTCCTTACTCCTGGAAATTTAATCTTCCACTTGGCTTTACTTTTTTCCTCTATGGAATCCAGACAATCCAGGTCACTCTTGTCTTTATCCATCACCTTTAAATTACACAAAATCCTTCCAGAGAGGTCTACTGATTTGTCTCAAATTTCCCTAACTGTAATGTGGTGCTAGGTGGACACACAACATTGTATATGCTAGTCGTTTGTGACTGCACCTTCTGCAGTAAATCTTTTGACACCTAAAGACTCAGAATTTTGTTTTAATAATTTCCTGATTTGTTGACTGTGACAAGTAATCCTGAAAACCCCTTTATCTCCTCTGGCTGAATGACAACATGAGAATGTCCAAATGATGCTACTGTACCATGTACTTTCTTGGTGCTAAGAAATAAATTGGATAATCACTAAAATGTGTATTTCAATTTAAAAAGACCTTACATTGCCTCCTGTTGCAACTTACTGCAAACAGACACTTTACATAATGCTTCACATCCATGGATGTGAAAGTACTATAGCATAGTTACCAAGGGTTTCAAATTATTTCTGAGGAGGACTGAGTTTTTCAACACACAGGTGAGAATCCAGTGAGAGCTGATAATAGTCTGATTAGAGATAGATTGATTCACAAGGAGTTTAGGATGCTGGTGTTAGGGCCATCTCTGTCACAGGTGTAAATGTGACTGATGCCCAGAAAATTAAGTAGGTATATAACTTCTCAGATCATGAGACAAGTAGGTACCAGCTATCGCTATGCTAAGAGCTTTCCTGACCTGCAGCCACCAATTCTAGAAGTGTCGGCTCACCCGCTGGCCCATGCAGCTGAAATGAAGATTCTTTCTTGGGATCCTTGGGTGATTCACGCTTGTGGTTCAGGGCACAGGATGTGCTGGGATGCTTCAGCACTTCAGCTCCCCCAGTTTACAGAACCCCTAAGCTGACTTGTCATTCTTCCTGGCAAGGTGACACTCGGGATTTTCAATGTTTGTGTATATTTATGCCACAGCCTGCACCTTTCAGAGAAAGTGAGGAAGTCTATTTAGGAGATATTGTCTTGGTTTCTTTCGTGACTCACTGGCATAAATCCTCACTTTTTAAATTACACATGGACACAAAGTGTAAGTGGTGCAAACAGACAAAGCTTATAAAAATACACAGTACTCTACTGGGTGCTAACAAAGACCATAAGAGACAAAAAATAACCACTGTGGGGTAAATATGTTCAGGAAGATGGATCCCCAGTCTTTTCATCCAGTATAATGTAATACACTGACAAAGTAAAGACTGTGTGTTGAGGCATAACTGCATTTAAAATTAATATAAACAAGACAAATATGCATATTACTAATGAAAATGACATGTCACATTACAATGAGGGTAGGGGTGTCTTTCCAGTTAGCAATGTTCTCCATGTCATGGGAACTTCTCACTACTAAACTGTTTTCATACTAGTCTTAGAAATATTTACTAATATTGTTTGAATAAATATTACTTCAGAAGTTTGAATATTTTCAGGAATGACACCTTCATTGAATAAAGTTTTGCTAGCTTACAGGCAATGTAGTAAGTCTGATAGGAGTTCAAAGTATGTAGGTGTACAGATTTAGCTTTCCATAGGAGTCAAGTTTTACTGTAAATATCTGTGTCATAAAGAACAGACAACTACAGGAAAGCAAAACTACAACAACAAAAAAAGATTCCATAGATCTTTTTTTGTTCCACCAGTCTGGCCAACAAAGCTTTTCCCGGCAACCTGACTGGATTACTTGATTCTATATCATCACACACTGAAACTAGAGGTTTTATCCAGTAGAAATGAATATATTTTCTCTCAAATTGCAGACAAATTAAGTGAATTATAATTCAAATATATTCCCCTGTGTCATTAGGGTTTAAGATTATTATTATGTCCTATAGTAATTATAGTATTTTTCACTTATCAAATATCTAGATTCTGTATTACAAAGAGGAAGGTAAGCATAAAAAGAAAGGGTTCTACAATTGCTAATTTTCCTAAGCTATACGCTAAAGAAAATCTCATGTATTTTTTAATGACTCTGCATGTTTCATTGATTACCTTACATTTTCAAAAGCTTTATAGAATTTAATATTGGCTTAACTTGCCTTTTATTTTAATATATGAATTCTCAAAATAAAAAAAAAAATCATTACTTTTTAGCCTTGTTGGAATAACAACAACTTAGGCAAGAATACTACACAAGAGATTAAGAAAAAATAGTAAAACTTAATTGTCATTTTAAAATAACAAACCCAAAGAACTCACGAGAGGAAATTATCAGAACAGAACTTCCCAAAAAAATCAAAAGCCGTACAACCACCTCACTTTAGATGAATATATGGCATTTGATTTTTATGGAAATTAACTATTACTAACCCATTAAAAGAAAAAAAAAAAAAAGCACTCCAAAATTACAGTTAATAATTGGGAATGCAAGAATATCTTTCAAGTGGAACTTGTCTAGCAATTGTTCTTTTTGTAAACTACACTGGTGTCAGGTTTTTGCTGGCACCAATCTTAAACATTACTAAATGTCTACAGTATTGCTGTCTCAGTTTAGATCCAAGTGAAATTCAGTGTCAACCTGTGACTTTTCATCTACTAAGTTTCACACTACAAAATTTTACAGTTTTATGGTTTTGATTGTTCTCTGGAAAACTAAAGTTATAAAAATACTTATCAAACAAAACTACACAATATTCCTATAAACATAGCTTTGTCCAAATAGTTACTCTTCCTAGCTAAATATCCTTATTCTGCTATTCTGTAGAAGCTCTCTTAAAAGCAGAGCATGCAGCTGAGGCAAAGACCACTTATTCATGCAGTTTAATAACAAAATTAAATGAAAAAACAACTCCCTGAAACAAGAATTAACATGGCTAGTTTGTTTAAGCTGTTGTAAAGTACCCAAACTTTATTTGGCAACTATAGGCTGCTCTTTTCTGCCACGTTTATAAACTAATTCAATATTTCAAGAGGTATGCAAGTCAAACGCCAGCAATTACATCAGTCTACCGAGATGAACACTGTGAACTTGGCATTTTACTTAGTCAACCAGATTAAATGAATTGTTTAATTTTGGAGGTTCCCATCTGATTCAGTAGCCACATTCAGGGAGCAACAGTCACTGTTTTTACCACAGGATACCAAAAAAAGTTAGCAAGTCTATAATCCTGTGACAATTTCAGAAGTAGAAGGTACTATGAAAGTAAACTACAATTATAAGCATTCAAAAGAAAAGCTACAAAAAAAGAAAAAAAAACCAGCTAACTGGATTGCATGATGATGCCAAAATTATCGTTATTTGAATATTCTTTTTTCTTCAAACATCTTTTAGTTCTAAAAGTCACTCGGACTAGTACCATCTGCAAATTTCACTCTATACTGGCAATTTGTTCCACACTGCTATTCTAATATTAAAATAACAATCTCATGCAATTTCAGGGTTAACAAATTTCCAAGCAGTCCTGTGTTGGCTGGAACTATCTTCGGTTTTGAATTACTATCCCTGGTATTCACAACCGTTGCCAGTATTGCTGGTTGCCAGATGAACTGTTTTTGTAAAAATTAAAGAAAAACAGCACTACCTGCCAGAAGGGGACGCTACGCACAACTAGCAGAAAGCTGCCTCTTTTCTTAGTTTAGCTTATTTTCTCCCAGCAGAGCTTGAGCCAGCAAGACTGCCACCAAAGCAGCCAGGAATAGGAGGTGCTATATTCTCACAACGTTCCCAATGAATTACTGACAAATGGGGGCAATCCACCTAATAATCCTCACTTGCTAGATTCTGGTTTGAAATAGATACGGAAACACAAATGAATAATGAAGACAGAAGAACCCGGAGAGATGCAGAAAGAAGTAGAAGACTGTGAATATGCAGAGGCATACACACACTGCCGATTTGTTGCTTCCAGGGCACAAAAGACTTCAAAGATTAGACACAATGGAGAAAGAAAGTTTCCTTTTTCCATTCTCTTTCCCAGTATGCACTTTCTCCAGGAAAAGTGCTCCTCCTCCAGTCTTTCCTTAAGGTGCCACAGGAAAGAAAATAAATTATTTTTTGTTCTTTCCTAGAGATCTTGAAAGTTACGCAAGACATACCTATCTCATTTGCCCAAGGTGAGGGGTAAAGGTGGAAAGAAGAGATCTGGCAACAAAACATGAAATACACAGGTTTTTTTAGGTACCTACAGGTTTCCAAATCAGTTGCTAAAAGCTGAATAAAATATCAGTATACAAAGTGCAAAAGAACTATCCAGGACAAATATGTGAATTGTGTAAACTTCCAACATCAGTAGTTCACCTTATATCCTGGGAAATTCTATCCCAGTTCTGTTACGACTTCTGTGGATGTCATGCCATATCTCTAAGCACCCTTGCATGTTTCTTTATAATTTCACTAGTTTTAGTTGTTTGTTTTTTTTTTTTTCCTTAACTATACTAAGAAGACTTATGCAGCTTATGGTAAAACAATCAATATAAATAGGAACAGACTGTCTTATATCTGAAGACTCTGAATAGCGGCATAGCTTCTTCACACAGACATCTGTGGTAACTCCAATATCCAACTTCTCACTGGTAATGGACAATTTCGGTACAGGGACAATGAACCACTGGAAGTCTAACTCTCACCACCACCACATGCATATACTTTGCATTTATCACTATTGAACTTCTATAGTTATTTTATTGCCTAATTAGTCAGTTTGTAACATTATTCTGCAGTATCTTAGTGTTAGTGTCTTCACAATCCTGAAATTTTGTATTACCAAGCTCCATCATTCATTCTCTTTTTCTGAATAATTTCCAGCACTGATCCCCACAGAACTCCAGTTAGCTTTCCAACACAGTTAGCTTTCCAAAACTAACCATCTATTCCTCTCTTCTACTTACTACCTTTACCTCTGGAATTAAAAGAAGAAAATTCCTATCCCTGAACAGCTTTTTTTTTTTTTTTCCTTAAGAAAAAAAATAACACAAAAAACCCACTAGAGGCTTTGATGAAAGCTGGACGATGGCTTTTTGGAAATTTAAAACAAAATACAGTCAGCAACATCCACTGTATGTATTTACTCCTTCAAAGAACTCCTGCTGATTTGCAAGGCATGACTTTCTTCTCCTAAAGGTACAATTACTCTGCCTCATCCTATTCATCCATATGTTCATTAAATCCATTCTTTAATAAAAGTGCCAATGAGTCTGTCCAGCACTGAAGTCATATTTACACTAGTATTACATTCCCAGAACAGACTTTTTTTTTTGTAACCAGGAGGCAACCATGGGGGAAATAAGATTTTACACACAAAAGTATCAACTGGAATAAGGAGCCACAACAGCTGCAGTTACCACTCTGAATTAATTAGTTTCCAGGTGACTATAAAGACATTTACAGGAGGCCTGTAATTTCTTTTTTTTCCTGCGCTCTTCAACCCCTCCAATTAGAGGGAATAGGAATAAAACCTTTTCTACCTTATTCAAGAATAATTTCTTTTATAGCTGTGAAGAATAGAAGATCTAATTTCTGTTGGGAAATTTAATCAGAAAAAAGAATTCCCAAAAGAACAGCTGATTAAGGATATTGAGACAGTTTAATATTGACCCACTGTACTAAGAAGACTCACTATTTACTGGAGATGCTCTTCTTTGCTTCTCCAGATTAAATTAAGTACAAAGAACAGCTAGTATACAGTAAGAAATTAACTAGAACTGTCACAGAGATCTCACAAGGCCCATCTTATTTGGCAACTATTAGTACACCTCAGCAATGGATGACGAAAATTTAAAGAAAAGGTATGCAGAGCTTACAGAAATATTCTGTTGTATCTCAGGTTCAGATGAATTACGGAGAAGGCTAACAAAGAGGCCCCATGTTGGCGAACTAAAGTGAAATAATACATGTTGGGATGATGAAAGAAGTCAACAACACCACCACCAAAAAATCTGTTTGGAATATACGTAAATATTTTCAAAATGAGCACAGAAACATGCTGACACTTCTGCCATTATTTTGAATAATAATAACAATAAGTGTTTTGGTTTGCTGTCATTGCTCAATTTTCAAATAAATTAAGGCATATGGAATGCATTAATTTGTTTTTCGTACTACTGCAAAGGTTGCCTCTTTATTAAAATAAACAATAAAAATACTTATGCAGAATTCAGAAAGGAGACGGAGTCTCATCTGCAAGCCATATTTTTTAAAAAGTGAAAATAGCTTATTTTACATCCTTACAAAAAAAAAAGATAGTAAAATTCTTACGCAAGACTCAAGGAAAAAGCTTCATCTGCAAGCCATATTTTCAAGATAGTTGACAACCTTTACTTAGAACCTACTTTAATATTTTCCTTAAGTTGTCTCAAATCCAAAAAAAAAGCTGCCTTTGTGATCTGTTTTTACTTTGTAACTAAGAATCTAGTACATAAGAAAAAAAGCACATGATAACTGCTTCTATTTAAGTATCTTGTCAACAATGAAGTTTTGAAAATGAAGCTGGTGACATGTTTACTGACTTTTATATTCAGGAAATGCAGCCCATCTTTTTAATGCAATTCAATTACTACTTGGTGTAAAAAAAAAAAATCATTATTTCTGTTCTAATAATGAAATAGAACAGTAGGAATGGCTGTCAGTTGTCTTCTCACTCCAGATTAAAATTGTAAAGTACAAGATTTGCCTCACATTTTTTTCTCAGTTTTCCTGACAATTCTAAGTACTCTTTCATGTCTGCTATCTAGAAAAAAAAAGTATCACAATCTACAGTTTTCTTATACTGAGATTATTAAGCTTGCCCAGTGAAGATATTTTGACTACACGAGACTCTAGTCTCCTGACAAGACATTCCTCCCTCATTCTTGTTAATTAAGAATACCAAGAACCAAGCCTCAGATCTCATAAACACGGAGAAAGGCATCCCAACAGACATCCGCTCAGCTTATCACTTCTCCTGTATACTGTCACTTCAGCTATGAAGACCAAAACATTTGTGTTTTGATAAAAAAAAATTGTCATCGTTAGCTTTTAAGAATAAGCGCATGTACGTATTGGTAAGACAGGTGTGAGTGAAATTTCTGTGAAGTAAATTCCATTTGGAGGCAACATTCTTACTGTCTCAACTGGAAAGCAATCACATACACCAGTATTTGCTCCAGGAACAACTGATGTTTGTTCAGACCTACTTACTTCCTCTGGAAATGTAACATTGTCTTTGCTCATTATTTCAATATTAATGTACAGTCTTTAATTTCGGAAACAGAAGAAAAGAATTTTTTTCAAGTAAGAATTTGTTCAGTAATAAAAAAGCATAATACTTCTGAACCAAAATGCTCATGTATTCCTGAGGAATTATATCCTACAAGGATATCACAGAAGAGGAATTCTGTGGAACTTCATGATTAGAAAAAAGTAAAAGGCACCAGTAAACACATCCAGCTGCCTGTCATGACAATCTGATAGACCAGCTGGAGAGAGAGAGCATAGTGTGAAAGTGAAAGATACAAATCCCGACCTTGAAGTTACAGCAAAGCCTTTTGACCCCTCTAATCCAACGCCCAAGATGCTTTAATATTCAGATGGAAAGGATCATAAAACATTATGCTGCAGCCAATTAAATACATTATGTTTTCTTCCCCACCTCCAGTCATGAGACATTGATTATCATACAAATATCTTTGCCATTTTTTCACGGAAAATGTACTAAGTGCCACTTAATTACATCTTCTCTGAAACAGGTCTATTTACTGGTAGTACTAGTTCAATGATACAAACTAGCACACAACAGAATAGTCATAAGTCTATCAATTAAAGCAGTACTAAATTTCACTGTCCAGACAAGTAGAGGTACAGTACTACTCCGCACAGGATATTCTCAAGCACTCGATCTAGCAGCCTATATTCAATGCTGCTTGTGATGCCCTTCCACACACTCTTTGGAAGGTAAATCTACAGTATAGCACAGTTATTTAGGTATACCAAAAACCCAGGCATGCAATGTTATTAACTTATTCCCGAAGCTACTTCTTAAAGAGGAAAAATAACAACTGACTAAATGACATAGGTTTCACTCTTAACTAAAACTGAAATATTTTACTGTACATCTACAGTTTTATTGTTCCTAACGTTAAAATCTCTCCTCCTTATGACTGTGTAAACAAAGACTGTATGTTATGTAGGTTGGAAGAGACCTCTAGATCTAGTGTAACCTTCTGCGCAAAGCAGCTTGAGACAGAGAAGGCTGTTCAGGGCCCTTGAGTTTTGAACATCTGTCTCCGAGGACTGAGATCCCACACCCTTTCTTTGCTCCCTGTTTCAGCATTTTATCACCTCACTGGTTAACTTCCCCCCTTCTCCCCCTACAGCAAGTCAGCATTCTCCAGGATGCAACCTATTCCTATTGCTCACCATCCTTCCACTGGACATCTCTGAAGAAAAAATGACTCCATCTTCCTAGGCCATCCTGGGCAGCTACAGACAGTAACAAGGTTTGACGTTAGGCTTTCTTCATTAAGGGTGAACACAGTTCTCTTACCTTGTACATCATATGCTCCAGCCCCTAACCAGCTTGGTGGCCCTCTGCTGGAGTTGCTCTGGTGTGTCCATGTCTCTCCTGTACTGGGAAACCCAGAACTGGACACAGCACTCCAGCTGCAGTCCTTCCACAACCAAAAAGAGGGGACGGACCACTGCCCTGGACCTGCTGGCTACACTAATGTAGCCTACAATGCAGTTGGTGTTCCTTTCCACAGGGGCACTTTTTTGTCTGACGTTCAACTTCTTGTCCATCAGGACAGTCAGGCCGTCTTCCACAATGCTGCTTTCTGGCAAAATGGTCCCCAGCTATGTCTGTTGCAAGGAGCTATTCCATCCCAGATACAAGACTATGTGGTTGCTTTTCTTGAACTACACGTAGTTCCTGTCAAATAATTTTTCTACCCTGTACAAATCCCTCTGAATAGCAGTTCAGCCTCAGGCGTATCATCCACATCCCCCCATTTGGTATTATCCATAAACCTGAAGAAAAGGTACCTTGTATCCTTGTTTATGGCACTACTGACACTCTAAACAGTGCTGCTACTAGTACAGACCCCTACGTGACACTACTTGTAAACAGCAACTACTTGGATGCTCTACCACTGACTATAACCCTTTGAATCTGACAGAGTTGACAGTTTTTCATCCACTCTTATTGCCCAGTTGTTCACTTCATCTCTCTCTACAGAATCACTGAATTGTAGAGCTTAGAAAAGAACTTCTGGAGTACTACTCCAGCTAGAGTTTGGATCTCCAGTCCAAGCCCCCTGCTCAAGTAAGTCAATGACAAAACATTCCTTGGAACAATGTCCAGAAAGTTTTTCAATATTTATAAGGATGTAGACTTTATAAACTCTGTGGGCAACCTGTTCTAGTGATTAATCACTCCTACAGCGATAACGTTTCCTCTAAAGTTTAAACATGGTTTGTTTTATTTATTTGAACCCATTGCCTCTTGTTCCATCACTGGGCACCGCTACTTCCATCAGGTATTTATATACATTGATAAGAGCCACCTGAGCCTTCTCAAGCCTGAACAGTCCCAGCTCTCTCATCTGCTCCTTCATGCTCTACTCCCACAGTCATCCTCATGACCCTTCTCTTACTTGATTCAGTGTACCCACGTCTTTCTTGCACTAGGGAGCCTAGAACTGCACTGAGCATTTCAGATGTTTCTCAACAGGTCTGAGTAGAGGGAAAGGATCATCACCCTCAACCTACTGGCAACACCTTTCCTGATGTAACACAGGAGACTGCTGGCCACCTTTGCCATGAGGGCACATTGCTTGCTTGGTCGGGGTCAGCTAGTGTCCACCAGGACACCAAGGTCCTCTCCTGCAAAGTTGCTTTCCAGCCGGTCAGCCACCAGCACAGATGGGTGCAAGGGCTAACCACTACCCAGGAGCAGGACTTGACATTTTGCTTTGCTAAACTTGATGAACTTTCCTCTCTGTCCATTTCTCCAGCCTGTCCATATCCCTCAGAGTGGCAGTATAACCATCAATGTACTCCTCCCAATTTTTCATCTATGCTCTGTCTATCCTTAGTGAAGACATTAAATACTACTCACATCAGTATTGAACTCTGCAGTGTACCACCAGTTACTGGCCTCCACTTAGGTGGTCTTCCTGCTGCTAGCAAAACCCTTTTTGCTCAGCAGTCCAGCCAGTTGTTGACCCAGTTCACTGATCCCTTAACCTAGACCTACTTCAGTTTGTCTGTGAGGATGTTATGGGATATGGTGTCAAAAGCTTCACTGAAGTAGAGACAAACAGCCACTGTTGAGCTCACTCACCACGCTAGTCACCTCACCACAGAAGGCTATGAGGTTACTCAAACATGATTTCCCCATTGTAAATCTATGCTGACTATGCCCAATCAGCTGCTTGTCCTTTCTATTTTTCCAAATGTTTTTCAGCATTACTTGCTCCATTCATCACCTCAGCAACTGAAGAGAGGCTACCTGGCCTTCAGTACCCCTGCTTTTCCATCTTGCCTTTCACAAAAACTGGAGTGACATTTGCTTCTTCCCAGCTGTCAGGAACCTTCCCTCGCCCCTCTTCAAGTTGGTCTTTCCAGGACTTTTGAAAAATGACTGAGACTGGTGGCAACAGACAGCTTTCTCATCAACTACGGGTGCATTCCAACAGGCCGCATGGACCTGCTTATGTCCACCTTGTTTAAATGTTCCTTAACCTGATCTTCCTCCACCAAGGGTAAGGCTTCGTTGGTCTGGACTTTCCCACTGCTTGCAGGGCCCTACAATTCCTGAAGGCTGCTCTTCCCAGTAAAGACTGCAATGAAGAACAACTGATTACCTTGGCCTTTCTCATGCCCTTTAGCAGAAACCTCCTGTCCACTCATCAGTAGGCTCACATTTTCCCTACTCTTCCTTTGGCTGCTGATATTCCTGCAGAAGCCTTTCCTGTGGCCTTTCACATCCTGTGCCATCTTCAACTACTGGTACACACTTGCACAGTGCCTCTGTACTCCTCCCTGGCCACTTCCCTTTGTTTCCACCTCGTATGCTTCCCTTTTACATTCTCGCTGGTGACAAACTCTTTGTTCATCCTGCAGGCCTCCTGCTGCCTTTGCTTGACTTTCTTTGTGTTGGAATAGTTCATTCTTGTGGTTGGAGGTGGTGACACCTGAAAAATCAACTCTAGTCCCATAGGACTCTTCCAAGCAGCAGCCACAGAAGGTCAAATTCTGCTCCTCTCAAGGCTGTGATCCTGCTTTTTTTTTGTTGTTGCCTTTTCTCAGGGTCCTGAATTTCACCATCTTGAGGTCACTGCATGAAACGCTACCCCTGACCTTCATATTGCTACTGACCAGGTCTTCCCTGTTTGTATATATCAGGTCCAGCAGAGCATCTTCCGTCATTGAGTCTTCAGTCACCTGTGTCAGAGTTCTCCTCAGTGCCTTCCAAAAATCTCCTGGATCGCTTGACAGCTGTGATCTATATCACTACAGCAGACAGTGAGGCGACTTTACTCTGCAAGAGGCTGTGGACATGAGGTTTCCCTGGCTTGTCTGAAGAAGGCCTCCCCTAGGGCTCAGGGTGGGCGTGTGCGGCCACGGAGGAAAGCTGGTGGTGGGGAAAGCAGGGTCGGGGTGGGCTGGGGGTGCTCAGGTCAGCATTGGCACCAGTGCTGGCAGGGGACAGTGTGTGCAGCCAAACTACCCTTAATGTGCTCAGCAATTCCTCTCTCAGGAACTAAGCAGGGGCAGGTACAGCATGGGGGAAACTGGCACTAACCAAGGCTGGGCCTTGCTGGTACATAGCACCCTGAGAGGGCAGGCTGCTACGGTGCTTTGGTCTGCAGGGTAGGACACGCACACACCGCCCTGGGCAGCCTTCGCGTGGCGAGCTGTGTCATGTGGGGAAGTTGTGCTTTGCAGAGAGGATAAGGGTGCGTAAAGTCATCCAGAAGGAAGCCTTCACCTGCCCTGAAAGACTGTTGTGACAGATGGAGTCCAAAGTCATGGACTAAATGAACTCAACAGACTTTGGAGGGATAGCTCATATATTGAATGAATGATATCTGTGCGTATATCTATAAGCATGATGTAAATAGTATGGAATAAGGGGTGGATACTGTCTCTCAGTAGCCAGGGTGTTTTGGAGTTCAAATGTGAAGAATGTTTATAAAAACACTCTGATGATATAATTCGTTGTTAATGAGATCAAGGTCCCTGTCTAGCTTTCCAAGTCTCATTAACATGCAGATGCAGGAAGCTGGGAGAAAGACAGACAGAATAATTAACCCAAACTGGCCAAAGAGAGTATTCCATGCCATAAACATCATTCTCAGTATATAAGGGGAGGTTGCTCATGGGAGGGGGCATCCTTGGATTGCATTCTTGGCATCCAGCTTTCCATCTCTCTCTCTTGCTGGCATTATTCCCTCTACCTTGCTGGCTTGCTTTCGCTGCTTTGCTTGCTGCTTGGTTTTGTCTCTACGATCACTGCTCAGGACAGGCTGTATTGGTCACTTGGACATCGGGTGGTGAGAAATCGTACATTGTTCATTTTGGATATATTCATATCCTCATATTTTGTTATTATTGTATTTTCCTTTGCTATTTTAGTAAACTGTCTTTATCTCAACTCATGAATTTTCCTTTCTTCCCAACTTCTCTCCCCCAGCCTGCTGGGTAGCAGAAGGGTGAGTGAGAAACTGTGTGGTGACTCGGGCTAAACCACCACTGCATCAGAAATAGTGTGGCCAGCAGGACTAGGGTAGTGATTGTCCCTTTGCAGTCAACACTGGTGAGGCTGCACCTCACATATTGTGTTTGAGCTGCTCAGTACCTGAAAGATGCTGGAGCATCTCCAAATAAGAGCAACGAAGCTCGTGAAGGGTCTGAAGCACAAATCCAACTGAAAGTAAAGAAGGAAGCCTATAGAGGGTGGAAGCGGAGACAGGTAGCCTGGGAGGACAACAGAGAGGCTGTGTGAGTGGCCAGGGATCAGGTGAGGAAGGCTAAAGCCCTGATGGAATTGAATCTGGCCAGGGATATAAAAAACAACAAGAAAAGCTTCTATAGGTATGTAGGGGACAAAAGGAGGTCCAAGGAGAATGTAGGCCCCCTCCGGAAGGAAACAGGTGATGTGGTTATCCAGCACATGGAGAAGGCTGAGGTGCTCGGTGACTTTTTTTCCTCAGTCTTTACCGATAAAGACTCTTGTCATGCCATCCAAACTGTGGAAGGCACAAGCAGGGACTGGAAGAATGAAGAACCGCCCACTGTACTGGAAGAGCAGGTTCGGGAACATCTGAGGAACTTGAAGTTGCACAAGTCCATGGGGCCTGATGAGATCCATCCGGAGGTCCTCAAGTAAGTAGCACATGAACTTGCCAAGCCGTTGGCCATCATATTTGAGAAGTCGTGGCAGTCTGGTGAGGTCCCCAATGACTGGAAGAGGGGTGGGAACATAACCCCCATTTTTAAAAAGGGGAACAAGGAGGACCTGGGCAACTACAGGCCGGTCAGTCTCACCTCTGTGCCTGGCAAGATCATGGAGCAGATTCTCCTGGAAACCATGCTAAGGCACATGGAGAGCAAGGAGGTGGTTGGTGACAGCCAACATGGCTTCACCAAGGGCAGATCGTGCCTGACCAATTTGGTGGCCTTCTATGACAGGGTGACAGCATGGCGGACAAGGGATGAGCAAGGGATGTCATGTACCTGGACTTGTGCAAAGCTTTTGACCCTGTCCCACATGACTTCCTTCTCTCTAAACTAGAAAGGCATGGCTTTGATGGACGGACCACTCGGTGGATAAGGAATTGGCTGGATGGCCGAACTCAGAGAGTGGTGGTCAACGGCTCAATGTCCAAGTGGAGACCGGTCACGACTGGTGTCCCTCAGTGGTCTGTATTGGGCCCAGTCCTGTTCAACGCCTTTGTCGGCGATATGGACAGTGGGATAGAGTGCACCCTCAGCAAGTTCGCTGACAACACCAAGCTGTGTGGTGCTGTCAACACGCTGGAGGGGAGGGATGCCATCCAGAGGGACCTGGACAGGCTGGAGAGGTGGGCCCGTGCCAACCTCATGAAGTTCAACCAGGCCAAGTGCAAGGTCCTGCACCTGAGTCATGGCAATCCCAGGCACAAATACAGACTGGGCGGAGAATGGATTGAGAGCAGCCCTGAGGAAAGTAATGGTGGACGAGAATTTCAAAATGAGCGGGCAATTCGCCCTTGCAGCCCAGAAGGCATCCTGGGCTGCATCAAGAGGAGCGTGGCCAGCAGGTCGAGGGAGGTGATTCTCCCCCTCTACTCTGCCCTGGTAAGACCCCACCTGGAGTACTGTGTCCAGTTCTGCAGCCCCCAGCACAAGAAGGAGGAGAGGGTCCAGAGGAGGGCCATGATGATCAGAGGGCTGGAGCACCTCTCCTATGAGGACAGGCTGAGAGAGTTGGGGCTGTTCAGCCTGGAGAAAAGGAGCCTCCGGAGAGACCTGATAGCGGTCTTCCAATACCTCAAGGGGGCCTACAGGGAAGATGGGGAGAGGCTGTTCAGTAGGGCCTGTTGTGACAGGACAAGGGGTAATGGTTTTAAAATAGAGGGAGGTAGATTTAGATTAGATATTAGAAAAAAATTTTTTACAATGAGAGTTGGAGAACACTGGAACAGGTTGCCCAGAGAGGTGGTAGATGCCCCATCCCTGGAAACCTTCAAGGCCCGGTTGGATGAAGCTCTGAGCAACCTGATCTAGTCAGGGATGTCCCTACTCCTTGCAGGGGGGTTGGACTAGATGACCTTTGAAGGTCCCTTCCAACCCTAACCACTCTATGATTCTGTGATTCTAATCCTATGAAAAGTGGCTGAGTAAACTGGAGTTGTTTAGGCTGGAGAAAAAGGAGGCTGAGGCGAGACCTTATCACCCTCTACAGCTACCTGAAAGGAGGTTGTAGAAGGTGGGTGTTGGTGTCTTCTCCTAAGTAGCAAGTGACAGAGCAAGAGGAAATGGCTTCTAGTTGTGCCAGGGGATGTCTAGGTTGGGTATTAGGAAAAAATTTCTTCACCAAAAAGGTTCTCAAGCACCAGTACAGGCTGCCCAGGGAAGTGACCGAGTCACCCTTCCCGCAGGTATTTGAAGACGTGGTGTTTAGGGACATAGTTTCGTGGTGGGACTTAGCAGTGTTAGGTTTATGATTGGACTAGATCTTAAGGGTGTTTTCCAAACTAAATGCTTCAATGAATCTATTATCTGTTTCTGCTCAGGCAGTGTGTAGCAGATACTCACAATAACATCACCCATGTTGCTCTGTCTGGTAATCCTGACCCTTATGTTCTTAACTGGCTCACAATCCACCCCAAGGTAAAGTTCACAAATTCCTGCTGCTCTCTCACATAAAGCGTGATTCTCCCTTCCTTGTCTTCCAGCCTGTAGTTTGGCTATAAGGAGATCACTGTGGACTGTAGTCACAGGCTTTGCTAAAGTCAAGGTATCTAGTATCTGCTGCTTCCTTCTTCTCCATACAGACAGTCATCTCATCACATAATGTTATCAGGTTAGTCAGCCACAAGTCACCTTTTGTGCTCACACCCATTCTAGTTATTCCCAGTCATGTTCTTCTGATTCCTGGTATTAGCTTCCAGAAAGACATGCTCCAGAACCTTCCCCGAGATTATGTTGAAACTGACCAGTCTGTATTTGCTCAGATGCTCCTTCTTGACGTTTAGCATGATGGTTGCCACTTTCCAAACATCAGTAACCTTTTCGAATTATTGTGACCTTTCAAAACGGATGAAAACAGCCTCATTATGATATCAGTCAACTCCTCCTGCTCCCCACGTACAAAGTATCTGGTCCCTATGTGTAACTGGCATTCCTTACTGGTATTATTTTCTGCTGTGAGCAACACTTCACTCTCAGAGACTTTGCTTGTAGGCTCTGGAAACTGAGAAGGCAAAGGGTGGAACTGACCAGTAAAAACCAAGAGGAAAAAAAAGCACAGAATAACTCACTCTTTTCTATACCCTCTCACCGAGCTGTGGACCCTTATTTTCCTTTAGCTTTACTTTTGTTCTCAGAGTACTTACAGAAGTCATTCTTGCGTTGAAGTTCCATGCGAGTTTTGTATTTTCTAACATTGTGTGCAGTCAGGCAGTGTCTCTACATTCTTCCCAGGTAGTCTGTTCTTGCCTTCACCTTTGGTGGACTTCTTTTTTGTGTCTGACCACACTGTTTATCCATGCCATCTTCTTCTGTGTTACGTTAGGTGTTCTCTACATCGTGTTTCCTACTTGGAAGTGCTTTCTACTTGAGCTCTGACAGAATTTGAGAGACCCATTAAATGTATATTCAAAGTTTGCATAACAAAAATGATCTGCCTTACTAGGGCGTACATCACCTAGAAGAGCCACGTAATGTCAGTGACAAAGCAGAATGTGCTGCTGAGAACACGAGCGGTAAGATTCAGTGTTTCCTAAAACACTGCATGCCTAAGTAATGCACAGGTGGATCTGTCCACCATGTATCTTTACAAGCCATGTAACAGTGGTTGTAACCAACTGCTGCTCATCTCCAAAAACTGGAAGACATTTTCCCTTCAAGCACTGCAAACAGTCTTTGTTCCATATCTTATCAATGGGAATCCTCCAAAAATGATATTGCTGAAGCAAGACCTGTCCCAACACCAAGGTTTTCACTGTAAGTGTTCTGGTTTTGGCAGGCATGGAGTTAATTTTCCTCTCAGTAGCCAATGTGTTTTGGATTTCAGATGTGAAGAAAGTTAATAAACACACTGATGAGTTGTTACTAGTGAGACCAAGGACACTGTCTGACTTTCCAGGTCTTGCTGATGTGCAGATGCAGGAAGCCGGGAGAAAGACAGACCGAACAGTGACCTAACCTGGCCAAAGAGAGTATTCCATGCCATAAATGTGATGCTCAGTATATAAGTGGGATTGACAGAGAAAGGCATGACTCCCTGTCGCTTCTTTGTCTGTTGCTTGGTTTCATTTCTGTGATCACTGTTTGGGATAGATTGTATCAGTCACTGGAACATTGGGTGGTAAGAAATTTTGCGTTGTTCATTTTGTATATTTTAGTATCTTTATATTTTGCTATTATTGTCATTTTCCTTTGCTATTCTAGTAAACTGTCTTCACCTCAACCCACGAATTTTCCTTTCTTCCCAGTTTTCTCCCTCATCCCACTGGGGAGGGTGAGTGAGAAACTGTGGTGACATGGGCTAAACCACAACAGTAAGATAAAGGCAAAAACTACTTGTAAATACACAGTAAAGCAATTACATGAAGCTGTATTAAGACTTAATTTCAGCCAAGAAATTTAAACAATTCAAGATAAGCTACACATTGCTAAGAAATCACTATACATTAAGTTATTTTTGTGTAAAGAAAAGCCTTGAAAGAAAGTTGGTTTTTTTTTTTTGTGTAAAGAAAGCTGTGATATTTTAAAAATACTTCCTAAACAGGGTAAGTAGTACTCTACAATGGGTAACTAATTCACTTTGACAGTATCATCAAGCCTGACAAACCAGTAAAAAATCCTGTAAGTATACACAAGTTTGTACTTTAAGAAAGCAGTATCATAGTAGAAGGACTACAAAAGATCACACTGTTCCTTTTTTCCTCATCTTTCATGAATTGTTAAAGAAATATTTTATACAGTTTTGGCAAAACAAAATCTGAAGAACTCAAAAAACAGTGTACTATTCCAATAGCTTTGAGAACTCCTGCAAACAATTAACCCAGTTCCTGCATCCACGTAGCTGGAATTTTTAAGCACTCTCATTTCTCACAACGTTTACTTACGATTGTTGTGTGTGAGACCATCATTAAATGTATTTGCCATTAAGTTATATACAATAAAAAATTAAACGTCATTCCAACAGTAAGTCAACAATATATACTATTTGCAAATTTAAATAACAAAAACCTTAATACAGTCCAGCACCAACGGTTCTTAGGCTTTCGATATATGCAGAACTGTGCATGTGTGAATATGTATAGGATATAAAAAAGAGTAGACACAGACACAGTATTTAACCTGAAAAGTGAGCATCTAATTATGTCCTACTTCTAGGAAACAGTATATTTATGGTGAAATTATGTCAGCAGTATTTGTTTAGAGTCTACCTGAAGACAGGGAAAAAAGCATGCTCAAGAGTCATGTGATAAGACAAGTTACCAAATAATAGCAAGCATTTTCTCCTTCCTACAGTATCAGATTGTAATTAGTAAAGATCCACACTAGAAAGACAAGTTAAGATCTTGTAACTCAAAGCTCACATTTTTCTCATTCAGAGAAAGTCTTTCAAGTCCTGCTGAGCTACAAGCAGCCAGCCTCTAACAACAGATGTACCATCAGGCAACTGACTTTTTTTTTTTTGTTACAGTTTGGACAACATACAACAGTTGCTCAATGAAGTGGCAGCAGCCATACTGAAACACTGTGCTGACCGAGAAACAGATTACCCAAGTAAATGAACTAGTACAAAAGCTTTATAGGCAGCTGAATGCAGAAATGTAATCCTTAAGAAGGCAAGGATTTCTCCCTTAGTGAGGTTTCAACACCTCCCCTCCCCCCCGATTTTTATTTTGTGCAAGAGAAACTTAAGGCATTGCATTAAAAACTTCAGTAAGACAGACAACTGTGTTAAGGTCCCAGAATTTCAGTCTCTCTTGCTTCATCTTGAGACCCTGTTCATGCTGGAGGTCCTCAAATTTTCTTTCTTTTTTTTTTTTCTGGATATGTAGTTGGGGAAAGGTGGTCTCGGTCTGCTCTTGAATGATGGAAGAAAAATGCCTATTTAGAAATAGATGTGCTGTCTTTGGCAACTTGGAAAAACTCAGAAAAAAACCTGTACTATTTTCCTGTTCTTTCAAAGATGTATTCTTTTCAACCTACAGCAACCCTTCATGTCTTTGACTAACCAACAAAGAAGTTCTAGAAGTTATAAGTAGCCATCTCAAGAAATCTTTTAATCTGAAAATACACAGACTCTGGTGCAACATTCACTTTCTGGCTCCAAACCACTTCAGCTAGCATAGTTTTTTATCTTTTCAACTGAACTTTCATTGCAGCTTGCTATGCTCCTCAAGCCTAAACATTCAGTAAGAGAGTAGTCATTTTTTCTTATGGAAAACATGCAAGTAGATGTTTATTGACTATATCTGCATGTTATATGGAAAATGACCAATTCCTATATTCGGCACACCAAAAGTTAATCAGTTTTGAGAGGATGAGCATTTCCTCTGACAAGTTTGGGATTTACACACTGAAACCAATAGAATAGCCTGGATAATACAAGCCTGCTAAAAGATGCAATTTCATAGACAGTTTACCAATTAACCATTTCCCTTTTGTCCATTGTTTCCTAAAAATTCTAAAATATCCATTCAGGGTATGCAAAAAGTTCTTTATGAAACCCTATGATCAATAACTTAAGACAAAAGGTTGCTGGGAGTGACGTTTTACCAATATAAAATCTCCTACTATCTCAAATAATATCAATGACTTCTGTGAAAGCAATTTTGTTACTCTTCCACGCTTCATGAGGAATATTTCTATGCCAAGTCTAAAAAGCTATCCTAGTCTAGAAATCAACAGTGGTGAAAAAATATGTAAACAATGAGTGCCTTTTAGGCTGTGATTCATAAGAAACAGGAATTTTTCTTTCATCTAAGAAACAAATACACTGTAAAGCTGGTGTCTATTTCTTCCTTTCTAAGACTAAAAAACCCAAGAAAATCAACCTTTTTGCTATAAATATTATTAATACAAGGGTGCATTTTTTTAACAATAAAGACCACTTAGAGCACAACTTCAGATAACCAAGTGCATTTACTAGCTATCTGCCTGAGAAGTGGGAGAGCTTTTCCCTTCTCAGCTGCTCACTTTGAAGACCTCTCCATAAACTATTTCAAAGCAAAATTTGTTTGCCTTCAGCTCTTCAGATTACAGATCTATCCTATCCTCCCTTCACAATCACTCTTAAAATTAACACTTACAAGTCCTGCACTCATTAACACCAACTGACAAAACAGCTTGAATGCACTTGGCCAATACAGTCCTGAATGGAGGCAGCCTTTAAGATGTCTGCATGAACCAATCCTGGAAGGAAAAGCACAATGTGGACAACGCAAACACTTCTGCAAGACGTGTGCTGAACAGATCTTGCAGTGAAACAGAAACAACGTAGAACATGGGTTTGAGAGCTCAGCGCTACACCACACCTGATAACTTAAAAATGGAGAGGTTTCCAGAATCCTCATCACGCATCAATAGACACCCAAAAGAAAAAAAACAAAAACCAAAAACCAATCACAAGACCAAATTTAAGACTGATAGCAAGACAGAAAAGCAACGCTTCAATAGGACTGTCATGTTGCTTTACCACTGCTTTACCCTTTCATACAGTACTGTCCATTCTCTTTTCCCCTTCACTGATTTGTGAGGATTCCTGTTTTGTAAATACTGTCCTAAATACGATTCCACCTGATGTATCTGGCACAAAACACGTCTAAATGGGTCAGTAAAGCCTCTCTAGTTACCAGCTTTTTTGAAGACTAAGGTCTGTGCAAAGATCAGGAAAGGAGAAGCGAAGAAAAAAAAAATAAGACAGAGAAAGGATTAAAAAAAGGGGTAAGGATCATTTAATCACTACAGTCATCAAGGAAAAACAAACAAAAGAGCAATTTTCCATGAAAACAGTTTTATTGGCCTACAGAGGACTCCTGTGCTCAAGTCTTATGACTGGAATTTGTACCTCAATTCAACATGAAAAATTTTAAGCAGTAACGGTTAAAATTGATATGTGATTAGTAGAAAATATTACAAAGTTATAAAATTTCTGAAGCATTAGCTGATATGTGATAATGTGTAAGATACAAAAACTGTTATCAGCTGACAGAAAGTCTGAAGATAAAAAAGGTCTGACACAAGCATTAACCAGTCCCTTGCAGCTAAAATTATAAGCTACTACAGAACTTTGAAGTAGAAAGTAAAACACAAATAGGGTCACCCTTAAAGGTAAGGGAACTCACAGTGAGGATACTGTACTGTCAAACACACAAAATGCCTTCTGTACTCCTGAGTGCTATGAGAACTTTAATTTCTGTGCTTTGTTATGGTAAAAACTTTAAGCATCATGCATTTCTAAACAAATTCATGTTTAGTCTGGCAAGCTTAGACTCAAACTGTCTAACACCTTGACAGATGCAGCAAACAAACATGGAAATATGCAAATATTCATAACTTTCCAGCTGTGTTATAGTAACAACCAAGCTGACTCTTGAAATATTTCAGTTAAGTTTCAGTAATGCAGTCCCACACACAAAGCTTTTTTTTTTTTTAAAATTAATTGCCTCTGATATTTAAATATCTAAATATGGTATTACCTTCATGGCATGGATTTCTTCTATTAATCTCTCAACTCGTTTTTGGTTCTTTAATTTCAAGTTTTCTGAACCCCTGCAAATGAAGTTTATATTTACTAAAAAAATCCCCTGATTTTTGTTCACTTTATTTCACAGTGTGCTAATACTAAATTAGCAAAATACAAATATTACAAGAGTGAGTATAGACACATTCTCTTGTTGCTAAATGAGCTTTCTAGCAAAGAGCTGGACATAAGATAACGCTTCGGCTGTTTTAAACAGAGGAAAAAATCGTGAGGATTTATCAGAATAATGAGACAGACAAATGTCACTTTACTAAAAAAAATTGCAACTACAATTCCTATTAAATACACAGAAGACATTGATATCTTAAATATAATTTATATTTAAATACTACAGATCTTAAAATTTAAAGATCATTGGACTTGCTTCTTATTTTGCACATTTTGCTAAAACTGTGGGAGAAGAGTACGCTCAATTTACACGTTGAACACAGTGACAGATGTATCTTATACAACCTCCAGTAAGACACATCATAAGCTACTTTCAGTTAGTTATCTTTAAAAATACAGTCTACAAAATGTTGTTTTAATATTAATTAGTATTTAAGTAAATAGTTAATTATTAAAAATCAAGTATCACCTGTATTATCTGTGCAAACAGAACAGTATGTTCTGTGGAACCTTGCAGACAGCTGCAGTGAGAAAACATTGCACAACTCACACTCAACAGCAGAATAATCTAAAAGATAAAGTCTGACATCTTTAAAAGTGCTGTAAAAGGTTCTGTGATTTGGATTAGCTTCCAATACACTAAATTCCCGTAAAAAAAAAAAGGTTATCCCAATTCTGCTTTAGGAAACTGCTTTTTAGCTAGTATTTTTAGTCTATGTAAGGAAATGCATACATAAGACAAATAGAATTTATGTATCATAGTGCCTTAAGTTTTAAATGTAACACGTTTCTCCCACTTCTCTGTTCTTTCGAAAACCATTAAGATCCTGTCTCATTTATAAACACACAAACAAGAACATAGATATTCAAAACTGACTTTTTCAACTTTAATTTCCCGATGTGTCTGGTCAATCTGCGAATAGTGAGGACTCTAGCCTTCTTCACATCTTTTCTCATCTTCACAACCTGTCAGAAAGATGTAAGACATTAGAAAGCTTGTTTTCTTTGATTAGTTTCCACATACAACACATTCATCACATTGACTTAAATTTTGGAAATTAGTTCAATAAAAAGAACCATTTTTGAAAACTGAGTGCATTCCCCTGCTAACCAAACCCCAGTTCAAATGAATTTAAATTTCATTTAAAATCACACTGCTTCCATAAACATCAAAAGAAGAACAACCAACAGTCTAAAAATGTGTCTGAGGTCTAAACAGAAGACAAGACATTCCTAACTAGCCATACTTCTAATATTATTCTTAGAGCTAGACTGAACTAGAGATTTGAAAAGACTCACCTTTTGCCTTCACTTTGTTTATTTTTGTCCCAGTGAAAAAGCACCAGTACTTTTCATTAATACATAATATGTAAAAGCATTTTCATTGTGAAACATTTTGAAAGATTAAGGAAAGACTCACAAATGAAATATTATTTATTACATAACAGAATGTGACACATGAAAATATTTTTCTGTATTTGAATTGGTTTTTGTTGAAAATAAAATCAAAGTGATTTCCAGCTCACTACAGCCTCTTTCAGCTTTCTATCCTACCCACAATTCTGTCCCTGAAATGTATTTCAAAGTAGATAGTACTAAAGAAAACTTGACAACGATGTTTTGGTCTTATTTCTCTTCCCAAAATAAAAGAAACAGAATTCTAACTATTAGACAGCTGGTACAAAAAGACAAATCTTTGAATCTTTTGCTGTAAAATTCCACCACTGGAAGCCTTAGGCCTAGATGTTGTCTTGTCAATGATGCACATTTTTGAGACACAGGGAGTCAACAGTGATTTAAAACTTTGCTTTTTTACAATTCAAATAAACCCTTTATTTATTCCGGTGTATCTTACTATCACTATTAAGATTTTGCATTTAACAGTCAACTTTAGAAATTATGAAATATTAAAACAAACAAACAAAATCAATCTTCCAGACAAAAAGCCAAATTTCTCTTAAACTCCTGCAATGGGATAAGTCTCAAAGTAATTTGGCACCTCTTTCTCAAGGGAAGTTCTTCACCAAAGATTTCTATTTTATCTTCTAATTTCTTAGAGACAATATCAAAACGACGGCTTGATGGGGACTGCACCATCAAGTCAGTTCCACCAGGAATATCAGTATTACAAACCTGCATCAAGCCTCAGAAAAAAAAAAAAAAGAAGAAAAGAGAGAAAACAACTCTTCAAAGCTCGCAGAGGAACATTTCATGCCTATGATGAGAAGCTGGCCAGTATAGATCCCTTGTGTAGAGATCATAAAGGTGAGACTATATAATTTATTTTTTAAAAACTCAGCACCCCCTCCACCATATTTTGCACACTTGGTCATGTTTGTAGCTAGGCTACCGACACACAAGCAAGCAGTTAAGCCCTGAACCGTGCTCAGCAGTGGCTCTACTGAAGGCAGAACTAGTCAGAGCAAAACCATGTCTAGAGAGGGGCACATGCTGATTGCCAGCCCATATGTGAGGTGGCACTTCCCTTAAACTACGGGAGAGGAATTGTACTGGGGCAGCATTACTGGCACTTGCAGAGAGAGGTGGGAAAAGACACAGAAGGTTTTTGGGACAAGAACAGCTGACTAAAACTTGGTCTCCTGTTCAAAAGCTTAGGACAGCAAAGGTCAGTACTGACCTACCTACTGAAAAGAACTATGTGCATAGGTCTACCTACAAGCATTTCTACTTCAGTTAACCGCAGAAATCGTGTCAAAAAGCATCTGTGCCACATCTGCCCTAGAGAGGAGCACTGCTCAAGTCTCCATGCGCTAAGGAAGAAATCCTTAACACTACCATTTGCCATCTCAACATGTAAACATTTGTTTTTTATAAGATATGAAAAGGAATTATCACAGCTCTCTATATTACATCTTCTCCTAAATGGAAGAAAAACTATAGCATCTATTACTTGAATACCTCTTAGATACTCTATGTTCAAAGAGTTTGGCACTTCAGATGCAAACTGGGTATGATTTCTTAGAAAGTTTCGGGATGGAGGGTTGTTTGGTTTAGTTTTGTTTGACTTTTTTAAAAATAACCACTAAAACATCTACAAGCTACGAACACATTTGAATTTAAATAACTATGATTTACATATTAGTTACTCTGTATCCAAACACAAAGTATATTTAACTTTCTCTCATAACATATTTTGTAATGTATTTTTTAATAGAAATATTAATGCAGACACAGCATGTTTCCAGGGCCTACGAGAGCCAAAACCCAGCCTCCGCCGCTGCCAGCCAATGAAGGCTATGTAGACATATGACAGCAGGAATGAGGAAAGGTATTCGCTCTTTGGCAGACAAGGAATACAAATTTATGTAATCCACAGTCACTTCTTTCACACGGGACAGTATGCATCAACTGTGTTCTTGGAAGTACTCATGAAGTTCTCAAGAAAGCAGTTAGCTCTTTGGGACAGAAATCAAAAAAGTTTTGCTTTAGACTTACAGTGTGCCTGAAATAGTGGGGCTCAGACGACCAGGGTGGCTCCTACCCTCACTGAACTATCCGCCTTGCCTATTACAAAGTCAGATAGGCAACTTCCTCTGGAGGAAAAAAAAAAAAACAAAAAACCCACCACCAAAAAAAAACACACCCAACAAAAAAAAAAAAAAAACAAAACCCACCACCAAAACCACTAGTACATTTTGCAAAGCAGTAACAAATGTTTACTCGTAATACGTATTTTTTATAAATAGGTTCAGAGAAGACAACAAGAAAAGGAGAAGTCTTTGCACTAAAATTTGTAAAGGCTGCCATATAAATCAGGGTTAGACTTACCAATGCTCTAAGACTGGGCAATAAGGATTTTTAATTTACTTAGAGGTGGCAGTAAACACAGAATAGTTATAACCACAGGCAAATTTCAAAGTAAACAATTTCTTCTATCAATAGGAACATGTTCTAGGATTCCTGGAAAATTCAGGAACCCTGCAATTTTAAGTGGAAACAACCACTTCAAGGACTCTTTGCAACAAAGTACAGGAGATGCTTTCCTTTGTTGAAGACATTTATTTATTCTGTAGGAAGACATGACCTATGAGGCAATTAAGTGATTGCTATCTATTAAGACTAACAAATATCTGTGTTTATTAATGATTAATACATATGTATTAATTAGGATTCCTAAATAGCAAGTAAGAACAGACAATACCTAAGTAAGAACAGATAATACAAAAGAATAGATATAGATAATGTATAAATTATTAAACCTAGAGGAGTCATAGGGGAAATGAACCCACTTTTGAAAACAAGCCTAGGCACTAACACACGCTACCCTGAAAGCACATGAGCATGTTTCAAAAGCTATGGTTAGGAATGAAAATCACATCCATTCTGCACTGTGCCTTCCAAAGTATACGGTAAGTATTTATATTATTACAGAACCTAAACAAAGACGAAATGCAAAGAATTCCACAGCTGCTGGTATTCCACAAAGAGGAGGTTCCATCACCCCAACAACTTGCAGTAACACATGACGTACCAGCTGACTGCACACAAGCCATTTCAAGCCATAGGCAGACAGTGGCTGCTGCTCTTTCAAGAGAAAACGGGCAAAAAAAGAGCACAGCATGGGATCAGCAGATCACTAGCCAGAAGAGAACTAGAAACCCTCTCCTGCAATTTACCTTTGCCCAAGGAGTGCACACTACTGAAGGGGATTATAACAGGAATTGCTGACTTCAGCACAATCTACACTGAAGTGATACTTGGCACACTGCTCCGGCACTCACTGCTAGCAGCGGCAGTATCTGGCAATAAAAAGATCCCCAATTTGGATGGATGGGTACACTTGGCATTGTACAAAGGAACAAGAGACTATATGTCAAACCAAGAGGGTGATTTCCAGCAAACAATGCATCTACCAAGTGTGTGTTTAAAGGCATCACAAGAGCTATATTTAACCCAGAATTTACAGCTGAAGAAGGGAGAAACAAACAGCTTTAGCCACTTCGCCTTCTGATTCCAGGTTGCTCCTGCCTCGAAAGGGTGAATAACCATTCCCAGAGATTTGTCCTCTTGTGTGGTAGTCCAGTCAATCCTTTCCCAATCCTCAGCATGTTCAAGCCCTTCTCTTGCCCAAGCAGGAGGAAGAGAGGTAGAGAAACTGATACAGGATTGTTTAATCATACTTTTGATCTCTAAGTTTGCTTCTAGGTTTTTTTTCAGTAAGAGAGTTTCATTTGTATATCAATATTTCAGTCATAGTTATAAATGACTTCATTTCAACCAATAAAAATCTTGGAAGGGCTGAATCAGAGCCTGAATCAGTGTCGGACTTACTGGAAAGGGCTTCTGATCACATTATCCCTTTTAAATTAATGGAACACAGCTGTTGTATATAAGACAAAACACGCATGTAATAATAGAACAGAGAGTCATTTTAAGAGCCTCCCACACAATTAAGCTGAAAAAAAAAAAAAAAAAAACCTTTAATGCAAATTTGCAAGCTTCTTGAAGAGAAACCTGTGGTATTCTTAGATAAAAGAACAAACAGAAAGCTGATTTAGGCTCCAAAAACCTAAATCACTATGGAACTACCTTATATTGGTGACGGCAACAAAAACACATCAACTATGTCCACACATGTGGACAAAACAACAGTACAGGCACAGTGGTATATTCAAATTCACATGACTAGTCAAAGGTATTTGCCTTCACATTTTTAAGACAACAGCAGCAAAGTTCTCAAAGGAACACTACATTAGAATAAAATGTTATACTTGGCCAGTCCTGAAACTTGTTTTGAGGTCTCTACAGGCAGCATGCCTCCAAACTAAGCTAGTGTTCAGCCAGTTAGAAAAAAATAAAGGAAAGTGTGACTAAAGATTTGTAGATGTATCAAGAAAGGTATGTGACTACTCTGAATTACAGTATCACCTATACTTGACCAAAAAAACCCCAAAATGAAACACAACAAAAAACCAAACCAAACCATTCTTCAAATGTTTTTTTTTGAAAAAATAAGCAATAACATGTTTCTGCCCATAATTTGTTTAATACATTCTATTCAAAACCACTGAAATATCAGAACTGTGTAAGTTTAGAATACGAAAAGTGGTTTTTTATGTTATCATGTGCAAAAGCTAGTATTGTACATAAAAATACATGAAAGACCCAGAACGTCTTAAATTCATTTTAATTCAAAGTTAATAAAAATTTACTTATGCAGTAAGCCCCAACTATCCAAAATACCTGAAAGCCAATAAACTGATGGCTGTGCCTTCTTCCTCTGAGCAGCCTGAAGCATATGCAACTGTTCTCCATGGGCTTCCGCCCATGAGGTGCTGCACATTCTGGTCCTGATCCAATACTGCACTTAAATTATTAAATCCTTAATCAAACATCACTCGACAGACTGGAGTTTCTTCATCCATTTCTGCTTTGTACCAGCACACAGTCTAGTCCTAGCTCTTGTACAGGTAACCGAAAAAGACAAGTCATTTTGTTCTCATTAAGGAAGGATACTGCACCTAACCTCATCCAGTGAAAAAAAAAACCACCATATTTTAGGAGTTTATAGTGTTCTGAAATAACCATAATGTTACACAAACACACATCCATTAAACAGAGGCCTCCCTTTTCTTCAACATGATGAAGTCTCTCCTACAAGATTATCTTCAAAGTCCAGACACAACTGCAAAAAAATATTTCATTTATAGTTTGATGCCATCATTCCTAAGCAATGTTCTGTAATTTTACATAGACAGGTCCAAATCTACTTTGCAATATAATGTCTCTTCTGTCTTTTTTACCACTTCATGTGTGGGGGGAAAAAAAAAAAAAAAAGGATAGTTTGCTTTCTGCTTCAGTTTCTTCCTGTGCTCAAGACTAAGAGGCCTTATCTGACATGATGGTCACACCTGACAGTGGGATGACAACGAGAAAACATCAAGTATCTACCTTGTAAATTCTGAAGAAGGAAAGAATCTATTTTAAATACACCTGATTATATTGCTATTAACAAATTACCACAAACCTGCACAAATTGGATCTAGTGAATAAATGATAGTGATAAATTAAATTGTAGGTATAAGCTAGACATCAGTCCTAGGGGAGTCCTTTCATGCCAAGAGAACCCTAGCAGGTTGAAATGAGAGTCTGATCCATTAATACTAAAACAGCTCAAAGCAAAAGGAAAAATTATTTATGTGTGCCCAAAGTTATACTTCTTGATTTTACTGCATTAAGAAATTTGCTTCTGAACTCCCTTGAGTTTAAGTAGCATTGCTAAAGCAGAAAGGGAAAGAGTCATTAAAAAGACACAAAACCCAGTTGTGTATATTGCTTAAATTATGCATCAACAAGTGTC
>WHYT01017288.1:911904-971012 GCA_009806455.1 Tetrax tetrax
GCAGAGATTCCCCTGCAGCCCGAGGTGCAGCCCCTGGTGAGGCCGGCTGTGCCCCTGCAGCCCATGGAGGCCCCGCAGGAGCAGGGATCCCCCTGCAGCCCGGGGAGGGCCCCACGCCGGGGCAGGCGGGTGCCTGAAGGAGGCTGTGGCCTGTGGAGGGCCCACGCTGGGGTAGCCATTCTGGAGGGACTGCATCCTGTGGAAGAGATGACCCACGCTGGAGCAGTTTCACGAAGGACTGTAGCCTGTGGGAGGTACCCCATGCTGGAGCAGGGGAGGAATGTGAGTTCTTCCCCCAATGATGAAGCAGAAGTGTAAAACAACGTGTGATGGACTGACTGCAACAGCCATTCCCTCTCCCCACACTGTGCCGCACGGAGGGGGAAGGCAGTGGAGATAATTTTAAGCCCAGGAAGAGGGAGGGGTGGGGGGAGGTTATCTTGTTCTCTGTCACATTATCCTGCTGTTTTTAGTAATAAATAAAGTTTTCCCCAAGTCAAGTCTGTTTTGCCCATAACAGTAACTTTAAGGATTTTTCTCCCTGTCCATATCTCCAACCTCGAGCCTTTTTTTTATATTATCTCTCCTTATTCTCTCAGAGGGTTGGGGGACAGAGAGAGACTGCGTAGTCTGGCTGTGACTGAGGCTGAACTATGACACCAGTGGGAATGGAGAATTACCTTGCTACACCAGTTAGTGTTCTTTATTCCCTGAGAATAGTTTAAAATAAAAAAAAAATCTATTTAATGATGAGATTTTTTCTTGAATACCAATGCACGGGAAAGTCAGTGTTTGAGAAAAAAAAAAATAAAAATTCTAATAATCCACATTCTTCCTGGAAGTTTCTTCATGACATAAAACAGAAACTGAGGAAAAGGACAAGTATGAAAAGCAGAAGGAATAAAAAGCTTAAAATATCCCTGCCAGATGTCTGACACACACCATTATTTTGTTTAGAAACTATACCTTCAAGCAATTAGTTCTCCATCAGGCAGCTGCCAAGACACCAGATCTAAAAGAGGTTGTATAACTACCCCGTATTAGTTACTAACAACTTAGCGCAGTGCTCCAGGTTCCTGCAAAATGCTCAGTGTAACAGAGCAAGTGCTCTCAGGTTGCTCATCTATTTTAGGTATGGTACGTTTATTGTCCAGCCATTTAGAACTTCTCTGCCACAACATGTGCTGGTTCTATTAGCGGATTCCCTTCTTCTGAAGCTTGCTTTGTTCAAGTATCCAGATTTTCCATACCAACCACACATTTCCTCATCTTACGAGCTGTTTGCATTCCTCATACTATTTCCTCTTGTCCAACACACATCATTTCCCACCTATCATTTTTGACCACTGCAATATTTAAAGAACTATCAGCTCTCTCTGTCTTTCTTTCCTTTGATCATTCTTGTTATTTCTGAACTGTTTCACAAGCAAGCAATCACCTTAACTGCCCTTTTGCTTTTTATCTCCTGGAATTACTATTTTATCATGCAACTAAGTGTAAGTTATGCTCTCCTGCTCCTATGCCACTCACTTTCTTTACACCAGTTCCCCAGCAAATTTTGCCTCTGAATGAAATCCCTTATTCATTCCTTTGAACCAGTTGCTATTCAAAACAATACTTAACAGCCTCTCATGCAACCAGTCTCTAGTCACTCATCACTTCCTGTATTAGCATATCTGTAAACGACCTCAGACTTCTAATGTGCGGTCATAAAACAGCAAATAGAAATCATCGAATCATTTAGGTTGGAAAAGACCTTGAAGATCATCAGGTCCAACTCTAAACCTAACAGTACCAAGTCCATCACTAAACCATGCCCCTAACTGCCATGTCTTAAATAATTTCAGGAACAGTGACTCTATCACTTCCCTGGGTAACCTGTTCCAGCGCTTGAGAACCCTTTAGGTGAAGAAAATGTTCCTAATACCCAATCTAAACCTCCCCTGGCACAAGCAGAAGCCATTTCCTCTTACTCCATCACTTACTACTTTGGAGAAGAGACTGATGGCCACCTCACTGCAGTCTCCTTTCATGTAGCTGTAGAGGGTGGTAAGCTCTCCTTTGGACGCATTCAATAGCACTTCAATGTCTTTCTAGTACAGAGGGGCCCAAAACAGCACACAGCATTCGAGGTGCGGCCTCACCACTGCCAAGTACAGAGGCACAATCACTTCCATACTCCTGCTGGTCACACCGTTCCTGATGCAAGCCAGAATGCTCTTGGCCTTCTTGACCACTCGGGCACGGTGCTGGCTCATATTCAACTGGTTGTCGACCAACACCCCCAGGTTCTTCCCTGCCAGGCAGCTTTCCAGCCACTCTTCCCCAAGCCTGTAGCATTCCATGGGATTGTTATGACCCAAGTGCAGGACCTGGCATGTGGCCTTGTTGAACCTCATACAGTTCAGCTCGGCCCATCGACCCTGCCTGTCCAGATCCCTCTGCAGAGCCTTCCTACCCTCAAGTAGATCAGCACTCCCACTCAACTTGTGGGATGCTGCAGATGTAGTCTGCAAACTTACTGAGGGAGCACTCGATCCCCTTGTCTAGATCACTGATAAAGACATCAAACAGAACTGGCCCCCATACCAAACTGCGGAGAACACCGCTTGTGATCAGCTGCCAACTGGAGTTAACTCCATTCACCACAGCTCTTTGAGCCCAGACAGTTTTTTACCCTTCAAACACTACGCCCATCCAAGCCATGAGCTGCTGTTTCTCCAGCAGAATTCTGTGGGAGACAGTATCAAAGGCTTTCTCAAAGTCTAGGTAGACAACATCCACAGCCTTTCCCTCATTCACTGAGCAGGTCACCTTGTCTCAGAAGGAGATGAGATGAGGAGATGAGTCTTGCCAATCAAGCAAGACTCTTATAAGCTCATGTTGACTTGGCCTGATCACCAGTTGTCCCGTATCCTGCATGTGCCGCAAGATAACACTCAAAACGTCCTGCTCCATAGCCTTCCCTGGCACAAAGGTCAGGCTGACGACCTGTAGTTCTCCAGATCTTTCTGGCCCTTCTTGTAGATGGGTGTCCTATTTACTAACCTCCAGTCAACTGAGATGTCCTCAGTTAGCCAGGACTGCTGATAAATTATTGAAATTCATTTGGTGAGCACTTCCATCAGCTCCCTACTTACTTTTAGGTGGATCCCAAGAGTATAGCTGAAAATAATGAAGACAGCATCTCAAAATTTTTACTGTGATAACAGGCTATTTACCTGATGCATCATAATGGCTACAAATGTCATGGAAAATGTTCCCCTAGCCACTTAAGAGATTCAGATATCCATACTCAGCATTATGCCAATGATATACCACATATATTGCCCATATAAAGATCTCATTTCTGTTTGCACCACTCCACCATTAACTTTACATAACGTTGGGTTTTTTTTTTAAAAAAAGTAGGCTTTCTTGTGAACACTGTCAAGACAAAATAAATATCATGTTACTATTTTTATTTTAAAAAGCACTAAGAGTTATACCTTGGGGAATAAGTTTTGTTTTCTACTGGTCAATTTTATCTTGCTGGCTAGTTTTCATTCTCTATTGAAGTTATCAAGGTCAGAATCTAGGGAAATGAGCTAAGAACTTCTGAATTGCTGAAGGAAAAAAAAAAGAGACCAGAAATAACAAAAGGATAAACACAATTTTATAGCCATTTTAAAGCATGCTTGGAGATTTTAATTTGAAACTAGCTTATTCTCATTATTACAGTTATTTGGAAGCTGAATAAGCCAAATCATAAGATGGCACTCTTTTTCTAAAATAGCTTCCAAACAAAGAGCTATTCCAAATTCACTGCTCACATTTGCACATTACCTTAACACGCAGGATCTTTCTCCTAAAAGATAAGCACTAATTCCAACATTTGACTCATTAAAAAAAAAAAAAAAAAAAAAAAAAAAAAAAAAGCCATAATTCCTCAGAATTCTATCTCACAGAGTATAAATTTGGAAATTTCATAAGCTTTCAAAAGACCTTTTCCTTAGGACATTTACATGGTCTGTAAAAGAATGTCAGTAATTTAACACTTCAACTGTTCTAAGCAGAATTCAAGTCAAATCTAGCACAATTTTCTTCCCCTTCAAGGAACTGTTGTACTTACAATTATTAGTAACATAAGTAATGCAAGAATTTTTACATGCATTTCTATAGAGCTAAAATGACTGCTGCCAAGTATTTCAGAGTTTAAAGAAAAAGTCCTGTTTGCTTTCTAAGTTTGCACTGACTTGTAATTTACAGCAAAAAGTAGTGATTTGCCAGTATACTGAGAAATAAACTCATGGAACAGATTAGCTATTTGGTTTTGAATTGTGCAGAAATGTATTTTTTTTTTCTCAGTTCTCTTAACTTGTTTATAGAGCTTTCCAAGACTTCAGACCAATTTCAGTGACATATAAGAGACTGTATGACCAGCTTCAAGGAAGTACTTAAGACCACATGCAAGCCAGGGATATGCAGAACTTGGCAGTGCCAGAATTCATCCACAGCTTCAATTTTGACCACAAAGATCCTAGGCACTTTTTCAAAACTATCTAAGTGCTAACCACTTTACCTTAAGAATAATTTTGAAGTGGTCACAGATAAACCTAAAGCTGACTTAAGTTGCCCAAGAGACAGAGTCTCTCTGATAAAGCTTAACCATACTGGCAGACAGCTCAGAACAGTATCAGAGCTAGTGTCTGCCTCCTGAGGAACTGACTAGATGTTGGGGCACTTCGCAGATCTGAAAAGCCTAAAATTACAGACCTCCTTCAATGTGAGGGAATCTAGGGCAAATGCTTCTACTTCAAGAGATTGGCTTGGCCAGCGTGCTGGGTAGGTGCTGGAACAAACAACGCTTATAAGCAAGAGACAAAACAGCAAAAAGGAACTCATCTGCAGACCAGCAAGAAGAATTTCCTCAGGGGTAAAGAGTTCTGAGTTCCAGTATTTCCTTTTAGGGAGCTCATGTATTTTATGTTAATTGTTGGATAAGCAGCCTTTGGAGCACTGCCAAGGACTTCTCCTACGGAAACGCTCTCACTGCTGAAATACATGACCAGGCTGCCCTCCCCCCATGAAGTCTACCTTCTTTGGCGGACAGTAGCCCCGCATTCGTATTTTTTAGTATTTGTGATTAGTGCACTCTGCTGGTCATTGAGATCACGGGATTCAACTCATCTCAGACTGACGGAACTTACAGACCAGCCTTCTCAACTACGGGAATATTTTCCAACAACTAAGCTATTAAACAAAAACCAGCATTTTCCCCATCAGAGAGAGGCATTTTGAATTATGAGCAACAAGACATCTCACGGCCCAGTCCAACACTGGATCACTGGTCAGGTACCTCACCTCATGTCTGACCTCCCCTTTAGGCAGCTATAAAGTCAGCTCAGAGCAATATTAAATTGCCCAAAAGGAACTCCCAGATTCCCACATAGCCCAGGGGATAGCACATGAAACAGACCTTTAAGGGTAGCTACTTTATTTCAAAGCAAAGTCTGGATCACTGCACCAGGCTGGCTGCCCAGTATTTCTGACTGCTTTAAAGCCTGTAATGCCTACAGTACTCAGCCATTGTTATTTTGAAAGTTTCCATCTAGGATTCTTTTTTATCACTGGTAAAGAAGCTCCAGGAATGCACTTAAAAATATGAAAACATCCCTTAGGTAACACTAGCCATTTGGATACAATACACTAAAAAACTGAATGCTCACATCAGCTTGCTCATGATAGTGAAAAGTAATTTTAAGGAAAAACCAAGAAAGAATGCAAGAGTGTTCATTTCTTTGATTAATGTGTGAAATACAACTCCTGCAAATTACATTTTGCTTTACTTATTACTGGACTGCAACATGTTTTAAGAGTTCTTCTGCACCAGGTAAGAGACGAGTTGTTTTTTTTTCCCCCCTTGATATAGCCCTAGTCACATTTCCCAAAAATAAATACAAACTTACTTAGGTATAACAGTGAGACTACAAGATTCTTTTTTCAAGACAGTTTGTAATTACTCAAAAATGAACTCATTATGTAACATTATCAAGATCAGACAAATGTAAGGGCTCCTTGGGCTTCCTCTTTGAACCCTCTAGGTGTCCTTCCCTGATAGCCTTGACCACTCATTAATTTCTGTAACATAAACACCTGCCAGACAACATAACTGCACATCATATAATCATTCTGACTACTTTAAGTTTTGCTGGTTGAACACTCTCGCCAAATCTTACACTTATTTCACAGAAATGCCGCTGCTTAAAGAGAAACACTTAATTGGCATTAAGAACAGCACAGATCTACCATCCCACCAAGCCAGATGAACAGCTTGCTGTGGCAAAAGGGGGATGGTCTGTTTCCATCCCTCCTCCACTCCCCTCCCATTCATCCCTGGTCTCATGTTCCTGCTGCTCTCACTTCCTTTAAGACTCTGCTACCTTAAATCAGTAGCAGAAAACTACCCTAGCAAAAAATTCATTCTGCTCACAGAAAAGAGAGGCAGTACCATGTGGCTTGAATGGGTGAGGAGCAAGGAGAGTGAGAAGCCCCAGCTTAGAAGCAGTGAGTCCAGCTGCCCGAAAAACAGTCAGAGAATCACAGTCCCTTTGGAGGGCGCATCACATGTCTGAGACACCGCACACTGAACAGCAAAGCAACTCTTAACAAAAAGCCTTACATGAAAGGCATTTAAACGTTAAAAACTGTTCCAGTTTCTGTAGTCTAAAATGTGGGGGAAAAGTGTCATTAATAAAGTCTTGGATTGTACGTCTAAATTGTCATCTTAAGGCAATGAAAACATAAATAGGCATATTACATTTGAGTGACATGGCAGTCACAATGCAAAAGAAGGCTGAAAAGAAAGAAGATCTTAGGTAACTGCTAATAAATACCATGGAGAAGTCTTAAAACTCTCTTTGTACAGAATGTTTATCTGGAAAAACTGTGATAATTCAACAACAAAAAAAACCAAACATGATGCAGTTCCTGGCTATGCAAAGTCAATTCAGCTTCAAGAGGAATGCATAACCCTCTGCCTCCCCATACTTGAGTAATTCCACCTGATATCCCAGTTAGATCATGTTTTTTTCACTGTTACACAGAAACTTTGGCCAGCACAAGTGATTTACTTGCCAGCTACCTGGCCTTTCAGCAATTTGTGAGTGAAGGTATGTATAAATGCAATTTCAGTAAATGACTTTCTATTTATGTTTGTTATCATAGCTATGTCTGACCGCGTAACGACAAACACGACACTTAACCGTGCTACAGCAGACGAACCCAGCCTTCACATAAGCGTCTCCAAATACACATTTACTTCTGCTCGCTCCGTGACAAAAGATGGGAATTTCTCAAAATCTAGAAAGAGTAAAAGAGCCTGAGCACTGTCACATACGAGTATCACAACACAAAGAGTTGGGACCCAAAACACTATTGAACAGAATCTACCACCTTGAGCTCCATTACTAAGCTCCCTACATAAATTTTTTAAAATCCACACTTTATTTAGTAGACTGAAATACGTGTGTGCACATACATCACTCTGACGATACGCTTTTGTCTTGACTCTACCTTCTAGGAAAAAAAAAGAACATTTCAATCATGGATGACAAGCATTATGTAGACTTCAGCTTTTATTATCTAAAAACCACAGCTTGTAAATAAAACTCAACCTTTTCTAATTCAGTAAGAGGTCTGTAACATTTTTATAGAGAGAAATTATTTTGGATGCATGCAATCAATTACTAAATTTAGAAGAAAAAAATACACCTGATACTGAAGTTTCCATACTCAAACAAGTTTGGCAACTTCAACTCATACATCCCATGGACAGAAACAACTCTTAAGTCTGAGAAGATATAATTTGCTTTACATAATATGACGCCTTACTAATATTCAGCCACTACAGCACTTACGCAGATATACAATAGAACACTTATTTTTAAAACTATTTATATAGATATCATTTACATTAGCTTCATGGGCTTTCTACAGCTTAATTCGTTGAGGTAGTTGTAAGTAGAATTTAATTCTGAAAAAGAAAAAAAAAGAGGGACAAAGAAATAACTGTATCTGTCACAATCATACCATACCAGTAGCAAAGCACAACTGTAAAAATAGAACAATATAATTTAAGAAGTAGGGGTTCTGAAAAAAAAAAACCAAAACAAACCACGAATCTCGGTTGGTTCCCATTTAAGAGTAAGAGCTTCAGCTTCATACTACTGTATACTGCTGATCAACAACAATCATCTTTCATATTAAACACGAGCTCTCTCCCTTTGAACTTGTCCACAGCAGTTGATGATTCTGTGCTGCCATCTAGCAAATGTTTCCAGAAAATTTTAACTTTGGAAGTCAATCTGTAACAAGGCACCTGAAAATTCTCAGAAAGCTTTTATAAAATAGGAAACATACACAAGATAGCAATAGTTTTTTTTTAAAAAAGATTCCTTCAGCCTGGAGACCTATGAAATTAAACAGGAGATGAGAATACCATTAGGCTTAATACTGACAAACCCTGGAAAAGCATGATGATACGCAGTTGATACATAATAATTGCAAACTAGATTTTTTTCATTCTACAAGTTATTTCTTTCCCTTGTAAAATAGAATGTTATGAGCAGAAAATGGTAGGAAATATTGCGTTTTCCTCCTCTTTCTGAAAAACCCTGGTATCTACTGTTTCACTTTGTCCTAACTTTCTGCAGTCTTTACTTCCTCCTACCACCCCCAACTCCTCCTTTAGGCACAGAAATCAAAATGCAATAATCCCATACACGTACGGGATGTTTGAATAAAAAACATTTGTGTTTTTAACTCTTTTCAATTTTAATTTTTCAGTCACGCTGAAACGATACCATCTACACCACCTACCATCAAACTATACCATCTCATTTGCCAGCAGGAAGCTGGCAGCTTCTTAAAACTACTGGACTGTGGGTTGTGTCAAGAGCTTGCTTTCTGCTGTTATTATCTAGGTATACACATGATCAGAGGAAAAGATCATTCATACACTTCTAGCACAATACCCACTTGTTAACATGGAATAACATGAGTTTCCGAAGGTGTTACACTGATATAAACAACTTACATGAAAAAATGAAATAAATTATGAATAAAATGTCTAATTATTCTGTGAATAGCTGAATAATTATGATTGATTTCTTACAGTTTTGGGTCTTACTTCATCTCATTACAACAACTGCAATTCCCTCTTATTCTTACTGAAGATTCTTACCACTGTACAGTAACTTCAGATCCTATTCATACACTCTCCCAAACAGTATGACATTTTCATTCTTTGGTCCCTGTTAGATCAGAACAGTTGTGAACATGAAACCGCTATTCTTTAATCAAATGATGATTTTTAAAAAAATAAAATCTTTTCAAGTCTCCGCTCCTGTTCAAATTCTCTGAAATTAGCCAATGAATTCAAAAGCTATTAGAAAGGAGACATACATCACAGTCCTTTATTTGTCTAATTTCCTTGGAGGATAGATTTTCATAATAATAACAATATTCAACTTTCAAGTTTCTTTGGTGATAAGAAGTTAAATCATCACCCAATTAAATGTCCTAACAAAACACTGTATGCACTTTACTTTATTATAATATTGAAACCAAAGGTTTGATTTTTACGCTGTACTAACAAAACATTCCATTAAAAGTGTGAAGGTTTTTATTTTCTTTTCACTGGGATAGTAATACCAGAACAACTCCTGCCACAGAACTACATGGAACTGAAGCTACCTACTCAAGTGGTAAGTAATTATCCTTCCCCTTCCAAAATAAGCTAAACAAGAATATTTTATCTGTACAAAGCAGATGCTGTGCAACTTTTACCTATAACAATACAGTTTATAGGAACACTATAGACACTCTAGAACAAATAATTTTTTAGACATCAATAAATATTTGTTTTGATAGTTATTAGTATCAAACACATAACAGGAACTAAAGGTCAATTAACATTAAGAAATGTGTCAATTTACGTTACTGAGAAAAACTACTCTTAGACTACTTGTTCTTCCTGTAAACAAAATATGAATTGCTAAAAATATTTGGAAAGCTATCATCCTAGAATTTCTTAAGACTCCATCATTTAGCAGGTCACTATAGTTTATGATGGTAATAAATAGCAGAAGGTTGCCTTTGCCAGAATTAAAACCTGGAATGTCTAAAACAACACAGTTGAATTTACAAGGCCTTACACAGAACTACTGTAAATCCATCTGAGGCAAACAGGTTTATCAGCTACGTAAGGGTCATCAAGTTCTTTCTGCAACAACCACCATCATGCCTATTTTATATAGCCTAATGGGGGAATAAATTTGTATGATCTTTAGCACTGATTCATTGCAGAACACCAAAGGTGTGTAGTATAAAGCTGCTTTACATTCTAGTACGTTTCCCTTAGCAAATCAGAAAAATATACAAGAAAAAAAATCGATAGTATGTTTAAAAGATCAGACTTCCTAAAATCATTACTTTATTCATGCTCAAATTCCACTGTTTCACCTTTATTAGAGGAAGATAAGTATTTCTTACCAGTAAAACACATTCTTACAAAAGCATCTCAGTGATCTTAATGAATACATAGACGATATCAAAGTATTGGTAAAGGATATTTTTATTTCAGATTTTATGATTCTGTCTTTTTCTGAAGAACTGTTTGGTCATTCCTCAGTCAAAAAAACATGCTTCTTTTTTCATACATTGTTACAAGAGTAACTCTTTGCTGAAAGACTATGAATCACTACCTGAACTTGATCAATCAAAAAAAAATCCTACTTCAACAATGAATGAAATACTCTCTTCTTTTTTTTTGGCGATTCACTGTCATATTTCAATGTGAAATCACTCAAATTTGACCTTGCATTTGTTAATAGCAAGGACTAAAAGCCTGTAATGAACTACTGAGTCAATATTTATATTTTATGTAATATCAAACTACATTTTTTTTCTGACAACCAGGCCACCTTTCCCTAAATTCTTGACGTTCAAATCAACCTCTCTCAGAGTTACTATATGCCTAGAACATAAAACTTAAATAGAAATGTAATGTAAGAATACTTGTATTCAGTCATTTTGGTTCTGCTGATGACAAATAGTAACTTTAACCATACTGTGAGTTATCCAGGAATTTTGGATATGCAAATTCCATCTGCAAGAGCTGATATAATACACACTTTGCAGAATTCTCAGCTGCTCTTTAGGTCCTGCAGCAACAGTTGAAAGAGGTTTGTTTAGCTGTGTCAGACTTATTATACACAATGACTGACAAATCTGTGCTCAAAACCTGTCACAGGTGAAACACACAACTTATTTAATCCATGCTATAGAGCAGAAAAAAAAAAAAAAAAAAAAAAAAAAAAGAAAACTGAAAGAAAGATGAAAGAATAGACTTCTTACAGAACAGGAAAAAGTTAGCTCTAATCCTTTCCTTTCTCACCCTCAGTCCCCCCACCTCCAAGAAATCTGGGCAACATCATGTCTTTGCTCTCCAGGAGACAGGCAGCTGAGCCTTTGGTTTAGTAGGCTTTTTGGACCTGCAAAACTTCAGTGTGAACACAAATACTTTTAAGATATGACAAGATACGACGACGATACGACACTCTGTGACAGGAAGCTGAACCAAAGCACACATGTCGACAACCAGCGCACCCCGAGAGGTGGTTTATCTTCACAAGACAGATCTTTATTTTCACCACACACCCCTTTCGCTCAGAGACAGCACGGCGCGCAGCCTTTCTCGGGGGGACGGCGGCAGCCGCCTCACGCCACATGGCGACA
Source organism: Tetrax tetrax (assembly GCA_009806455.1). Lineage (NCBI taxonomy): Eukaryota > Metazoa > Chordata > Aves > Otidiformes > Otididae > Tetrax > Tetrax tetrax. Next base: position 923,683 of record WHYT01017288.1, read on the forward strand.
GCCGCGGCCTCTCCCACCGCTCCAGGCTGCCACGCCGGCCCCAAAAAGGGCAGGGTCCGGCTTGGCCCGGCCCGCTCGCAGGGTGACACTCCGCTCTGCCACCTCCCTCCTCTCCGCGTGCCCCGTCCCCTTCCAAGGGCCGCTGCCCCCCCCCTGCTCCCGCCCCGCCGGGCCCTTCGCGTACCCGGCCTCCCCAGCCGGCGCAGGCCCCCGCCGGCCTACTCCGACCGGCCCCCGGAGGATGCGGGTGCCGGCGGCTCACCTCGTTGTTGAGGTTCAGGACGGGGGCCATGGCGACGGTCGTCCTCGCCGCCTCCGCCTCCCCTCCGAGCTCTCCCCACGCCGTCGCACCGGCAGCGCGAAGCGAAACCCCGCGCATGTGCTACGCCGCCGCGGCAGGGCCCCGCTCCAGGCGGAAGCTCTATGCTCACAGCCGCTCTAGGCCCGCTCTCGAAGCCCTCGGTCCTCCGGCTCCGCCCCAAGCCGGCCGGCTCCGGCTGCCGGGGGAACGCGGCTGGCTCCGCCGCGGTCCCCCCCGGGGTGCCGGGCTCAGGCGGGGGGTCTGGGGGGTCCCCAGCCCCACCAGCCCGCAGTGCCGTTTCCGTTCGAAATGAGAGTGACGAGGGACGTGGGCAGGAGGAGGATCCGAGCGGCCTGACCGGCCCGGGGGCGGAAAGAGCCCCTCGCCCCGCTGCTGGGTCGCGTTTTGTGCTGGGGCATTGCATCGTCAGCTGGTTGAATGGAAGGCTTGAGAAGGTGTACGCCTCTAAGTCCTTACGCTAAAGAGGCTGCTGCACCTCCGAACCGTTTATAATCTTAGAAATAACCTGAGGTTCTTGGCGGTTCCAGCTTCTTGTTGCCATTATGGCTGTAGCCTGAAAACACGCTACCTGAGTAAAGGGTGAACAGTGCCGTGTGTCAAGACTTTGCTGTATCCCCCACTCCCAGCCCCTTTTTGACACAGAAAAAAAAATTAAGCCACTTTAAAACTGTCAGATTGATTTTTCCACATCTGCAGAAGGCAAAGTATGGAGTGAGCAGAAACTAAGTTGTTTGAAGCTTTAGCTCTGTAAAATTTTATGTACACAATTAATTTTACGTAGCTATAGTGAAGTGGAGCCGAACATGCCTTTTGAACTTCACAAGATCTCAGTTTGAAAAGTTTGGCAAAGTTTCATCAGAACTTTTCCTCATTATTTCCAGTTTATTGTTCCAGAAAGAACTGTTAATTTAAATTGTTACAAATATTTTTCTAGTTTACTGGAATGGGACTTTTGCAATACTTAAGCCTAAATGTAAGCAAGTCTTAGCATGTCTAGAGAATGAATCAGTTATTGTTTCACATTATTGTTTGTCTGCTGCAGTACTCAAAAGAACTGAGATCGTATTTGAAAATATTTGGGAAAATGTTTTAAATATAAATCCTTTTTGTTTATACAAATAAAACCAGTTTCAGGAAATTCTTTGGATGTTCACCAGCAATTAGCTGGCCCCTGGATGGCACTGTTGTGCCTGGAATTCTGCTTTGAAGTCTGAATATTTAAATAAATGCAACTGTTGTCAGCTGTGTCTGTAATGCATTTTGTCTGCAGGATCTAGCATTTAGATCTTGATAGATTTTAATATTTCATTTCTAACTGGTGCTCAACCATCTCCTGTGAAGTGCAGCTAAATCACCTTTGGCTGTAATTTTTACAAAGTCTTACATGCAACTGGGATGGCTGGTCCTTCGAAGTAAAACTTTCAAGTTCCATTTAGGATGTTTCAGAAAGTGGTACTGGTTGTTCTATAGCAGTCTAAGATTCATTTGAGCCAACTGAAACCACTTTGAACCCATCCCTTCATAATGTAGTAAGGGTATTTTATTCCAACCTGAGCTGAATTTCAGGTTAAACATATAGTTGCTGGAAATGCTTTGGCTCTAACTGCAGGTGAGGGGTGTTTACCACAGCTGCTGTTTTGGAAAAATTCTGACTTGGGCAGTTATATCCAGCCTACCTAAAGTCAGCTGACCATCATACAGCATTCTTTGCTTTTTTGTAGGACTGATGGCAAGCAGCTATAGGGTTGTACATGAGAAATAGCTGCATTTGATTATGTCTGCATATAAAGCAGTCTTGGTTGTGATGCACTCAATGCCATCAGTATATTTTTAAAAATTAAAGAATATGATCCCATATCTAGATTGGATTTGTACACAGTGTAAAATTGGATTCAGAAACTCAATAAGGAAGGATTTTCCAGGGAAAATAAAGAGGCGCTTCCCTTTATCTCAATCTTTCATGCAAAACTAATTCCTAGATATGCCAGTCTTAAATTTCATTGTGCACCTTAGCAAACAGAAGAACAGAAGTGGGACCAGGGAGGCAGCCAGCCTGGCCTCACATCAATTAGAGTTGTTCTCCTGTCTCTGTAGCCTACCGGGTCATAACTTCAATTTTCCTTTCCATTTCCTCTGAACACTGAAATAACTTGCTTTGGAAGTTTCTCGTAGACGCTGATGACATACTTCTGGCCCTTCTTCATACAATAATTTTGTTTTCTTTTTACTCAGTCAGTCACTGATGAAAATACATGTTTTTGTTGCTTTTATCTCTTTAAACCTCAGTAGCCTCCAGAGTTTAGAATTGCTGTGTCTCACAGCTGGTTCATTGGCTCTTTATCATACTGGTTTTTGACTTAAATTCATTCTAAGTCAAGATTTTCTTGTCAGCTTGTCACAGTCACAATGCTTTGAGGCATTGCCCTATATAACACTTTAATATTTTGATGCTTTGTTCTGACCTTTCTTCCTTTCATGTCAGTATTTCACTCAGATATTTTGGCATGCTTTCGCAGTGTTTGAACTTTTTCGCAGTGTTTCCCCTTTTTCTGGACTATCTTCTCTACTTTGAGAACAGCTGGCTGTGTGTGCACATGACAGGGCAGCGTGTATATATGTTGCAGAACAATACAGGGGAGTCAGAGTGGTAAGCTGTTTAAGGAAAAAGGGGGTTATGACTGAATCCCCTTTATCTTGGCATTCTCCAGCCTTATGTGATGTGGTAACAGCTGTGCAGACCATCTTGCAGCTACATCTGACCTTGATCCTAGAGGCCATGCATATAAGTCATATTTTTAAAGAAGTTTCACGGAATAAAAGCAGCAATTAATGTTCACTAGACATTGAGGACAACAGAACCAGAACATGTTCTGCGAATTGTAGCTTTCTGTGTAGCAGCTTGTGCTGTGACTTTTCCCAGAGGAGTTTCTTTTTATTGATACTGGGGCACCTGTTCTGGGCATGCTCCCTTTCTTCTATTGGAAATCATATTGTTTTTGGTTTTTTTTAATTATAGTAGAACTTAAAGGATCTGACATTAGGATCTCTTTTTTTTTTTTTTTTGCTTAGCTCTTTACATATGTGTAGTAAGAGAAAATTTCAGCATGACACTACAAGCCACTGAAATAGCAAGGCAAAGTACTGAAACTACTTCTTGTAAAAGGAAAATGTAGGATGTCAGCATTATGATGATGATTTATGATGCGTTGCAGAAGGAAGCAATGTGCATTACACACTTAAACTTAATGTCCCACTTGGTTGGGTTTCACCACATCATCTTTCCAAGTTCTGTTTTTCATATACATTAAGAATTCAGAAATGTTTTTGAAATATAAGTGCTCACAGTGTGGCTGTGTGCTGACTGGACTTTAAGTAGAATGCAATCTCTAAGTTCATTTTGCTTCTTTATTAAAGGAGGGATGTGATCACTTATGATAGGAATACATTGATTTTCACTGAGGAGCATGTTTTAGTGTGAACATAATGAAGTAAGCATGTACAAAGACAAAAACTTTGAGAAGTGAAGAAAACAGTAAGGAAAATAAGTCTGCAATTTTTCTGTTCTATCCTGAAAGTCAAAATAACTGATTTCAACACATGTTTGTAGACAACTAAGGAATTTTTTAATATATATTTTTTCAGTCTTCTTCTTAGGTAAATAAGAATTCACATTTCAATACAATAAATTATTTACCAGATTCACTGTGTATTCATATATGCTTGTCTATGTGTCAAAAACAAGGTCAATTGCATTTTCATAGAATCATAGAATGGTTTGGGTTGGAAGGGACCTTTAAAGGTCATCTAGTCCAACCACCCTGCGAGGAGCAGGGACATCTCCAACCAGATAAGGTTGCTCAGAGTTCAGTCTAGTCTGGCCTTGAATGTTTCCAGGCATAGGGCATCCACTGCCTCTCTGAGCAACATGTTCTAGTGTTCCGCCACCCACCATGTAAAAAAAAAAAATCCTTATATCTAGTTTGACTGGATTTTTTTTTTTTTTTGTGTGTGAATTAATATCATTAAATTACTCATATTATAGTAACTGCATGGCATTCACAAAACACACCCTTACAGAAGTAATGACACTAGCATTTTGCGGCATGTTGGCTTGACTGGAATAAGATCTAGCTATAACAGGGCTCATACATACACATATGGCATAGTAGATTCTGTGTGTTTATAATATGAGAAGCTTAAATTGAAAGCATTTCACATGTTAAGCATAATCTTATTTTTTTTTTTAAATTTGATGGACTAAGACTTGGTAAAAATTTAAAATGTTATATATGAGAGAGTCTAGAAACATTCTACCAGAGAAGAAACATTGTCTGGTATAGCAGTTTTTGCAGCTTCTTTGCCAGCAGTGGATTTCGTCAATATATCCAACTGAAATTGCTATTCAAAGGTATTGCAGAAGAGTGGCAGTAATCACAAAAGCATAGAGCAAACTTCTTGCGAGAAAGGTGCCGGCATTTTAATAATATTCCTAAGACAGTAAAAAGCCTATTTCAAAATATATTAGATATGCTTTTTCAAATAATACTGAGAAATCGAGATACTTTAAAGTATAAAAGTAGTTTCATGTACGACACAGAAGAAAGAGCACATAATAGTTGGTTTTCTGCCAAGGATTGTTGCCATCTTGCATTTCCTTGTTTAATGCCTTTTTAATGTATCTGTGTCCTCCTTTTCGTACTACCTTGTCAATACATAATACATTGTGATCAGACATGGAAGTGCTTGTTTTGCTCTGAGTTGCTCTGAGCCATGTGACGTTCTCTGAATATTTAAGGCCCAGTATATGGGCTCTGATGCCCAGTGCATGTCCATTGAAAGCACGGCACTGCTGTTGTTGTTGATTCAGGAGGGATGTGGGAGAAAGGGCTGGAGGGTACAGTTAGGGTAGTAGCCTATTTAATGATTAGATCTGACAAGATAGCAGGAAGACGTGCTGAAACATGAATTTGACTGAGGCACAAGTTTGGACTAGAAAGCTACATCTGTGTGTTTCAGTCCAGAGATGTCTGCTGAATTTGGGATGGCAGAAAAGATTGTTCAAAGGAAAGATTCAGAGGGAGAAAAGGACAAAAGATAAAACTCTCTCCAATCCCTTGCAGAAGGATCTCTTGAAAATTAAACTGCAGAAGCACTCTAAAGAGATCCCATGAGCAGAAGCTGCATGAACATACAGTGTCAAGACTAAGAGTGGGTCTTTGTTGCAGCGTACACACAACTGACATGCGGGGAAAGATGAGAGTGGAGAAGCAGGTCTGACTCTTGCTTGGAGAGAGGTTGTTGGAATTCATAGTAAAATATGCACTGCAAGTGTATATGGTACCTTGGGTGAAAGCTATAGAGGAGGAGCCCTAATAGTGAGTCCCTGGAAGGGAATTGAGAAGTAGGTGATGGAACTTGGAGGTGGACAGGGAAAGAGTCTATGGGATAGTAGCTGAAGTGACTGATGGGATTAGTGGGGCTGTGTGCTGACTATTGTAAAGAACAAGCTGCAGAAGAAAGGGCAAGGAAAGGATAAATTGTAGTATGAAATTGAAAGTAAGTGGGATCAGGAATAGTATAGTGTCATCAGTGCAAATCTAGAGGTGTGAATAGGCAAGTGGGTGAGAAACAACTTGGCTAAAGTGGAAGAGAGTTTAGCATCCATAGAGTAATGCTGTTTACTTATGTGACAATACAAAGCAAAGCATCATAGTTTAATTGTACTGTGACAATTCAGAAATTATTTTATTCTATAATTTAAATTTTGTGAGCATAAGTTTTCTGTAGAGAAAAGCCTGAAGGCCACAGTTAATCACACTCAATGTCAGGCTTTTAAACAGGATGCTTAATCAGGAGACAAATCAGCATTAATTGTCCCTTCCATTCCCTTCAGAGGGAGACAGAGGGATACTTCTGGAGAGCACTTATCTAAGATCTTGCTGCTGAGGATAACAGAAGAATAGGATGACTAGGTTCTTAACTTAAATGCTTCAATTAACGATTAGTTAGGTAGAATGAGTCTCGGCATGGGTATCATTGTAGTTGTGAATAAAAGCTAAAACTGTGAAGAGTGTGGTTGATATTTGCTATCTACCCAAGTATGAAATCATAAACAGATGTGATTTACTTCAGATATCACAAGATGTTTCTTGTGTACTCCCAGTGGTAATTAAAAATCAGTGTTTGAGTCAGTGTCATCTTTCATCAACAGTATTTGGGGGTTTGGAGTCTTATAGTGTATTCCAAGGGGCATCTGGCTAATAAAGCTTGCTCTCTGTTTTCTTTCCCCTTTAAGCCTGATCCAGGAAATACGTCTGTGGAGCTGAGCAGAATTCAGCCAGGATTCCTCCCTCAAAAGAGTTGAGTCAAAGGAACTCGTCAAACTCCAGAGACCAGAGGGTGATTTAGAGCTGTCTGGTGGAGCCTGCTCACCTTTTAAGTGAAGCCTTAGTTTGGTAACTCAGATGATCAGAGTTTGGGAAGACTGCTGCTTTGGAATGGCATCTTTTCACAATATTGTTAGGTGGTGATTAATAGGAATCCTGTTTCAGCATTGATACCGATGAGAGTTTTCATATATCGAGAAAGATAACAGACATACAAGAACAAATTTGTAACAGTTTAAGTTTTATGAATTTCTTTCAGTATACTAATTAACAGTTGTTTTTACCAGAATGTGCAAAGGATTGCTGCATTTTAACCTAAGCTTCTTAAAGGAATTGTTTCCTCGTATACTGTTCTCAAAGTAAATTCATACTAGAAAAAGCTTTCGGATTTTTTTCCAAAGAAAATTAGCAAAATGTAAACAAAAGTCTAGAAAGCACTATAAATCTGAAAGTAATTAGTTATTCACAGAGGAATGATCGCATTTTCTATCACTAGTCTTCTGACTTTAAATAAACAGCTTCTGGCACTTACAAGCATCATCACAGAACTAAAGTAGGTTCTAAAAATTTTGGGTGCTGAGAACATTAGTAAAAGTCACAATATGAGCTGCATACTGTAATTTATGTTCTCATGCATATTTCATACACTGCCCTCATATGTCTTCACTTGGCCATCTGGTACAACTCTGAATAGGAAAGTACATTACCGGTCACTTTAAAGAGATGTGTAGCAGATGGATTGCAGCAAGTTCAGAGCAGTATGTTCTACTACTTGTAAGCATGTGAGTCCAATCAATGGATACTCTTTTGTGGTAAGAAGTTTTCAAAGATGAATGCATCATTTATTTTATTAAAATGAGCAAAATGTTAAAACTAAATTTTGAATAGTCTCTCTTCAAAATGTGTTTTATTGAACGGGCTGGTTTTTGTTTTATACAACTTATAGGAATAAAAAAAACCTAAGAGGCTTTATGCTTTAATTTTTTTTTTAATGTGGTCCTGGCTTAGAAATATTTACAATTAGTTTTAGAAAACAATCTGAAGCTAACATTAGTTTTTTAACATATTTTTATAATTTAGCTTTGAGAGTAAGTCTGTAGTGGAAATTCTGATTGATGAATCTGTAAATGTAGCAGCATTAGTAGAATTGTGTTTTGAGGTTTTTATAAATGGAGTTCAAAAATACAGATGAAAAATTAATAAATCTTAATTTACAAGGTTGTTGAACCAGGAAAAAGGGTTTCATTTAAAAGCACTCTGTATCATTGCAAAAGAATACATTATGTGATATACCCAGAGTTTATGTAATGTGATCCTTTGGCAAAGATTAAACTTTCAAGCCACAAAATGATGAAAAAAATCTACTATCTTTCCAATGTCAAAGCAATTGTTGAATGTTTGCTGTGAAACCAGTAGAAACTTGATATAATTTCCTGAATTCTGAAGACTTAATATATATTATTTTAACTTTAAAATGAGTGTGATGATAAGGGAATTATTACTGCTGTAATATTTATGATACAGACACAAGTATTCCTTATTTTTTAGCTTCCAGGAAATTTATGATGTTGACCTCATGTTTCAGTTGTGTTGTGTTTTCACTGAAAAAAAAAATTGTGGGAATTTATATACAACATTTGTAGCAATAAACAACTTGTGCTTTTTAATTTGCTCCACTGATTACCTCTAATTTGTGAGATAATGAAATCTTTTGGTGATACTTTTCTTTGAGATTTATCTGTTTTTGAAAATCTAGCAAAATCACCTATTAACAAACTCACTGAACTTTTAACTCACTTTCAGTATTACATGTAGAATCCAAAAATTACAGAGTTGTTTTCAAAAGAGTATTTCAGAAAATTCCAATTAGGGAAAAAAAAAAACCAAACCTTTATTTTTAATGTCACAAATAGAGAATTTTTCTAGGATTCATGGACATTGGTCTGTGGATTCTGAATATATCCAAGTGACCCCCAAGGTAGGCAGTATTTTTTTTTTATGTTTTTTTGGCTTTGTTCTCTAGGTAATTAGTAGAATCATGGAATCATTTAGGTTGGAAAAGACTCGTCAGGTCATTGAGTCCAATCATAAATCTAACACTGCCAAGTCCCACCACGAAACCGTGTCCATAAGCACCATGTCTTTTAAATGTGTGCAGGAATGGTAACTCAATCATTTCCCTGGGCAGCCTGTTCCAGTGCTTGAGAACCCTTTAGGTGAAGAATTTTTTCCTAATACTCAATTTAAACCTCTCCTGGCACAACTAGAAGCCATTTCGTCTTGCTCCATCACTTGCTACTTAAGAGAACAGACAGATACCTACCTGCCTCTCTACAATCTCCTTTCAGGTAGTTGTAGAGGGCAATAAGGTCTCGCCTCAACTTCCTCTTCTCCAGATTAAACAATTCCAGTTTCCTCAGCCACTTCTCATAGGACTTGTGCTCCAGACCCTTCAACAACTTCGTTGCTCTTCTTTGGAGATGCTCCAGCACCTCAATATCTTTCTTGTACTCAGGGGCCTAAAACTGAACACAATATTTGAGATGTGGCTGCACCAGTGCCGAGTACAAAGGGACAATCACTGCCCAAGTCCTGCCAGCCACACTATTTCTGATGCAAAGGTGAAGACCTCCTTCCAGATGACTTCACTTACCCTATCCCCTCCACAAAGCACAATTTCCCCACGTGACACAGCTCGCCACTCGAAGGCTGCCCAGGGCGGTGTGTGCGTGTCCTACCCTGCAGACCAAAGCACCGTAGCAGCCTGCCCTCTCAGGGTGCTGTGTACCAGCAAGGCCCAGCCTTGGTTAGTGCCAGTTTCCCCCATGCTCCCCACCAGCACCCACAGCACTGGCGCTTTGCCATCAGTGTCCTGCCTGCCTCCTGCTGCCCTTGCCTCCTACCACCTCCCAGGATACCACACACTCCATCTGGTCCGGGCCTGGGGACTTGCCCCAGGCCCTCAGAGGGGAAAAAGGAAGCCCTTGCACCACCTTGACAGGACAGAATGATCTTGTCACATCTCTACCCACCTCACCCCAAGAAGGTGGAAGATATGTCTCCCAGAGGACCCTATGCCCGTTAGCACCCACCCGGTCAACTTCCACATCGTGTGCGAGGAGGCTTTATTTCCCATCCCAGTATTAACTGGGCCTACCCCTGCTTAGTTCCTGAGAGGGGAATTGCTGAGCACATTAAGGGTAGTGTGGCTGCACACACTGTCCCCTGCCAGCACTGGTGCCAATGCTGACCTGAGCACCCCCAGCCCACCCCGACCCTGCTTTCCCCACCACCAGCTTTCCTCCGTGGCCGCACACGCCCACCCTGAGCCCTAGGGGAGGCCTTCTTCAGACAAGCCAGGGAAACCTCATGTCCACAGCCTCTTGCAGAGTAAAGTCACCTCACTGTCTGCTGTAGTGATATAGATCACAGCTGTCAAGTGATCCAGGAGATTTTTGAAAGGCACTGAGGGGAACTCTCTAACACAGGTGACTGAAGACCCAATGATGGAAGATGCTCTGCTGGACCTGATATATATAGAGTACATGGGACCTGTTGGAATGCACCCATGGTTGATGAGGAAGCTGTCTGTTGCCGCCAGTCTCAGTCATTTTTCAAAAGTCCTGGAAAGACCAACTTGGAGAGGGGTGAGGGAAGGTTCCTGACAGCTGGGAAGAAGCAAATGTCACTCCTGTCTTCGTGAAAAGCAGGGGTACTGAAGGCCAGGTAGCCTCTCCTCAGAAAGGACAAGCAGCTGATTGGGCGTAGTCAGCATAGATTTACAATGGGGAAATCATGTTTGAGTAACCTCATAGCCTTCTGTGGAGAGGTGACTAGCGTGGCGAGTGAGCTCAACAGTGGCTGTTTGTCTCTACTTCAGTAACTTTTGACACCATATACCATAACATCCTCACAGACAAATTGAAGTAGTAAGATATCATACATTAATGTTTCTTTTTGTCACTGTTTGACCTCTTTGTGTGTGTGCACATGTGTGCCATGGACCTGTGACTTTGTTTCGATACTACATGAGAGAATAAATAGAAGAGTCTTGTCCTACTGAGAAGAGATTACAGAAATTCATCCACAAGATCTTCATAAGGCTGGTGCAGCAGCATCTGCACAGCTGAGTTAGTGCAGACGCTGTTTTGCTCAGATTTTCTGTCTTTTGGAGAAAATACAATAGGACAATAGCTAAGTGAATTGCTTGGCCTTTCTGTTGCTTGTGTTGCAATAGGAAACTCCCCAAAGCCTTGACCACAGTGGCAGGCAATTTTTCAGTTACAATATTTTGTGACTGGTTTTAGGCTTTTAGGTTTTTATTAGTTTTGGAAAGCAATGACCTACTTACGTATATAGTAAGTAAATACACATGAGTTCTCCTGAAAATGGTCACCATAAGTGAATATCCATAAGCGAATGGCAATTATGGTGATACAGGTCTCTGAATGAATAGCAGTTATTTTATGAAAAAAAAATCATGCCTATAGCGATCTTGTCTTGTTCTCTGCCAATGAAAGCACAAAATCTCTACAGCCTGTAATAGTATCTTGATTAATATCTGATTCTAATTCTTCCATTCATGGCAGTCATGCCTGGAAAATGAACAAGTATATTCAGTTTGTTCCAGTCAGAAAAAAAGCATATTTCAAGAGCAATTTTCAAATGAATATATGAATATGAAATCCCGTGAAATTATTTCACATCCTCTGGTTTCTTGCTGTCCAGTGATGCATACTCACTTCTGGGATAATTTTAGAGAGAAGGATAGCCATTACAGACATGTTCAGCTTGCTCAGGATTTAAGAATTTAACTTGTTAAGTTCTAAGTGACTTACTCAAAATTCTTGCTCATTTTTTTTATCAAGCCAAGGAAATAAGTTTAGTTTCTGTATTTCAGCTTCATGGCCTATCTACTTCATTAACAACATTTTAACCTCTGGTTTCCAAAGAAAGGTTATGTCAGTCCTTTTTTCTGGTTCCTCGTTCTTTTATTTATAGGTGAAAGGCCTGACTCTATATGACTGTTGTGCAATGCAATATTTTTGGAAAGTAGATAGAAAGTTGATAGCTCAGCCTCTCTATGGCTTCTCCACATAACTTCTAGGAGGGTAAAGAATGCTAATGGATTCTGATCATACTCCTCACCCTTCATGGAAGCTCTTGGGGAAAGGAAGCAAGGTCAGGGTAGTCGTTAGCCACTAAATTGTTCTCTGCAGTAACCAGCAGCAGGCTATCAGCATGCTTTAATTTATGTGAGGGTCAAGTAAGCCAATTGCAGGGCTGCTGGAAGTTCAGAACTGGCAAAATCTCATTGCTGAGCGTAGCTCAAGTGGGAACCAGAAAATCTAGGCTGAAATCAATGTATCTGAAATCTGAGCACATAAGCACCTATGTGCATAGGCTTCACATGTAAAGAGTTTGGCTTTAGCTCACGTAAGTAATTCATCCACTTAGCTAGACCTTTTTTATAAAAATTAATTTCAAGTCTCTAGTTAAAGCTCACTAATTAAGACTACTCTGGAGTCCTGAGTGGTTTGAGAGCGGCAGAAGGTTAGTCTCATTATAACGATCTGACTGATGGGGATTTTTCTATAATCTCTAGGAGGTATGTCTTTTAGAGATGATGAGTTTGTTTATGATACCATTAAAATGAAAAATTGCTGAAAAAGACCAGAAGTCAATTTTCACACTGTTTTTTGAATTATTATACTGTCATTAAAGTAATATATGAGTTTCTATGGACTATGCAAGTACAGCAAAAGAAATGAAGAGATTCACCTCGCATACATAGCCTGAAAAATGCTGTGTGAATAATTTATTTTTGTGGCCTGGTGTCAAACCTAGAAACTTGAAGGGAAAAAAGTTAAAAATCACCTGATTATAAATTTTAAATAGCGGTCATTTACACTAATTTTTCTCTTCCCATTTAAACCACCTCTTTCCTATTGTGTAGAATAGCATTTGGAAGAAATTTGTATTATCTGCTGGATTGTTGAAAGGTTATCAATAAATTACCACCACTTTATTCAAAGGAGTTTCTGTACAGTTTTTGTTTTGCCATATTGTTTTTGTAATGAATGTCAGAATTGGTAAAAAATCTCCTTTTGCTGTATGATGTATGATGGTTTGGATGATTCTGTTTTTGACTCATAAAATGCCTGCCACACCTGGGGTGCTTCACTTAGGTTGTCTGTGGTAGATTACTCTTGTAACATTGTCATTGCTGAGTAATAAATTATTTTCTGATTTTATCACAATTTAGATATTTTCAGCAGCTTTCCCTCTGCATCCTGAACACTAGAGAAAGCATGTGTGTTCTTGATATGCAAGAAGATATCTCCTCACATTCTTTATTAATATTAATATTAATATTCCAGTCATTTGAGTATTTTCATCAAATCTGTTATAGCAACTTATTTTTGTATTTGATCGTGCAATAGGAATTGCAGTTTCTCTCAGTTTGTCCTCATAGTTCTTGTGTATGAACTTCTAAGCTATTTTACGAATTGATCTCGTATCTGCTTTCTGAAGTTACACAAATTTGCTGTTCAGTACAGCAAGGTCTAGAGTTCAGGTTTTAGTTTTCTCTGTGTTATATTCCTTAAGGAATGACTTATAAAGCCTTCCTTACTTTCTTTGTCTCTCTGACCCAATAAAAACATTCATGGAGCAACTTCAAAAAGAAGAAAATCCACCTTGGAATATACCTTAACTTGATGTTTACAATACTGTCGTAGGAAATAGTTGTTCTGGTGCCTGTCATGAAGGATAAAGTACAAATAGACCCAATCACTGGACTTCAAGTAAACGATACAATCTCTTCGCCCTTGCTTTCTGAATTCCTGTTTTTTCCTCCACTTTACTTCTCTGCAATGAGTGAGTTTAACCGAATTTTTTTTTTTTTTATAGGTCTGAGTTGGCTAAAGCTGGATTTTTCAGCAAATAATTTATTAAAATATGCTCTCCTCTGCAATATATCATTTAGAGCCTCTGAAATGAAACCTCTTTCATTGTTATGTGTGTCCGTTCAATGGCAAGAAGTGTTAAACGTATTTTGAACACGTTCAGTAAATTGAGGAATGATTGTTCTGGCAGGAGAAGTCAATACTTCCCCTAATGGTTTGAAAGCTGAAAAAATGCACAAGTCTTGCAAAAATTATTTTATATGACTCTCAGAAAGCTGATTTGCAATTAGGATAATGCATCTAAATGAAGAAATCCTACAGATTTTGTTATTGGCTGTTATCAGTAGGAGGTCCAAAACCCACAAACTTTCATTTACATGGATATTCAGATACATTTTATGGCATATTTTTCGTGATACATTGATCAAATGGATTTTCAATCTGCTTAAGTCAGCAGAGAGAAAATAGGTTATAATAATTTTAAAGTAATACTGGCCAAATTCTGTCTGCTTTACGAATACAAATCCATGAAAGTGCTTATTGAAGTATAGTGAGCAGGTGTTACATCACATGCCTGATGTGTGGTAATTCTACAAGATAGGAATAGTAGCCTGTGAAAATACATAGCCACATGATATGGCCATAGGGCACATCACATGTATTGGAACAGTATGTGTTTTATTTCTCTTACAAGAAAAAGTAAAAATGTGAAGCAGATGTTTGTAACTTTATGTTATGTAACTACTAATTAAGGTGGATGTGGAAGGAGAAATTCTCCAGCTTTTAATATCATCGAGCAATGCCTTCAGACATCACTCAACAGTCAGATCTAATAATGTATTACAGCTACTTTTATAAATTTTACTACTAACAAATAAATAGCCTGTCTTCTACCACCAAAACCTGTAAATACCTTTGGGAAGGAAGTGTTCACCGATTGACAGAGACATTTAGGTGTTTATAACCATGTGTGTCCTATATTTTGTTGCATTGATATTGAAATCCTTTTATTTTTATTTGTAAGAGAGAAAATTAAGAACACTGCTGGAGTTATTCAAGGACTCAGAACTGCTAGAAGGGACAGTTTTCTAAAAGTTCACACTATTTTTCTGAAAGTTCACACTGCTTAAGAGAATTATTTATTTTTCAGTCTTCGAGGGAAATCTTGACAGCAAAGGCAAGATGCAAAGATCTTCAGGTCATGAGAGATCCCTTTTTCAAGATAACAAAATTCTTAACATTTGTGTCTTGTTAGCTGATTTTACTGCCCTGGATTTTTTTCTCTTAACTGTGTTTAATATTTGAGACCCAGAAAATATCTGAGTAAATTAAAAATCTATGAATAATTTTTTTAAAGTTGTATTGAACCACAAGATCTTTGATGTTATTTAAAGTTACAAGAAACTGATCAGATGTTTTTGCTTGTTTTGAAAGTAAACATTCCCTAGTATTACAACTTCAACATCTATTCTTCGAAAATTTAGTCTCTGGTTTATTTATTATGTATGATATTTACATATAATATACATATCTAAGCATATATGTATAAAATACACACATGCCTATAATGTAATACTTTGATATGATCCTGACTTTAAGGATATAGTTCATGTTTTCTATGAATAGGAAGGGACTTAGTTGTAAAACTGTTTTCTTTCGTGAAGGCTTTGTAGCTTTGTATATTGCTAGAAATAATTTTTGTATATACATACTTAAATCCAGTACTTTCTTGGGAATATAAAATTTTCTTTAAAAAGTCCACCAAGGTTTGTCTAAAGGTTACTTCAATATTCACTTCCTTACAAGTAAGAATAAGTTACAATTAGAACTTTGTGATTTTCTGAAATACACAAAATCAATACTTCTATTTACAAGCCACTGTTAGTCAAGCTTAGATGTGAACACCAGCTCACATCTGCACTATCTAGTCCTCAACAGAACAAGAAATGTGAGGAACAGAATTGTACTAACAATGATATTACTGTTGATTCATTCCAAATTGCTTGATACCAGGGTGATTACTGCAGCAGTGTTCTGTAGGAGAGCTGTCATTACAAATGGTTGTGGCCTGTATGGTTTGTGGCAAAGAATATGGTGAACTGAAAGCAAAATTGCATCATCAAATTACAGCAGCTGAAGTTAGATGGTAGAGTTTAAAAATTATTCACATGTTAGAATTCTTTTAAAAACTCTTCACTGGTGCAGAAAGGATGGCAAAACTCAAGATTTGTAATACATGAAGTAGTGAGATATATAGTCTAATACAGCTCAACCAGTAAAATAAATATATGAATGTGTATATGAAGTGGTCAGATATATAACCAGACACAACTCAGCCAAGGTAAGAAATTTGCTTCTTCAATTATTCCTTTTAACTATAAGGTATGATAGCAAGCAGCAAAGGGACTGAGGTGACATTCCATTCAGGGAAATATAACTGGTCAAAGTGCCCTTGAAAACCCCTTAGAAAGCCTAGCTAACCACCTGCAGTCACCTGGATGCAACATAATATGACAGAGATCTCTTGCAAGGAAAGAAAACGAAGAAGCAAGTGTTCCATAGGGTATTCTAGCTTCCAAAACTCCTGTATTATATGGAGCACAATGTATATGTATAACGATGTGATAGAGAAGCTGTCTTGCTGTACATGCTGCGTATGCTGTGAGATCCTCGCTTGAGACATCACTGTGTTCATCTAACTAAAAAGGGCAGTTAGCTTGCCTGTAGACATAAAAACAATACATGAATATCCTTAGTTGGATCAATCTACATTGTGACTTTTGAAACAAAATATGACTTTCAGTTCAGAAAAGTCTTCATGGTCATTAGTGATTTAATATTACGGCATTTAGTTTGCGCTACAGGTACTAAAACTACGGTAGTAATAACAGCTCCTGCGGAAGCTGCTGGAAAGTTAGCGTTTCATTACTGCCTCTCATTTCAGTTATGTTTTTGCCTATGCATTTAATTTCAGAATAATCTACTCTCTAATAACTTACAAAATCATATTACCAAGCTCTGTATTGTTAGGTTAGAATGTAATTATGTAAATAATAAATTGATTCATTCATAAATAATTATTTAAATATGGAATACTGTTTTCAGTACTTTATACTTTATAAGATTACTTTTAAAAGCTGGTATGTTATTAATTTCCATTACCTTACTGATATATGCTTTGTTCTAATATATATTAATGACATTGTTGGGGTACTCAGGGTGATGAAACAAATAGCTGTTGGGACACTGAGTATTATTTCAACACTTTTTCCAAACATCTGTTTCTTATTTGAACTTTCTGTACTCCCTTATTTCCCTGCCCCGCCTGGGCCTCACTGTGAAATGGAGCTGCCAAAAGGAAAAAGAAATAAAAAGAAGTTTCTAGTCCCCTGAAACTGTGGTGAGGCAACAAAGTTCTGCAGTGTTTTCTTTTCACACCACAAGACATGTGAATGTACACTCATCTTTATTCTACTTTTTTTTTTTCTCTCAGGAAAAAAACTATAGCCAACTTTATGACGGAAGAAAGACTCAAAACAGGCTGATAGATAATAGGTGATAGGTTCCAAAATATGTTTTAAAGATTGTGGTCTGCAAATAGATCTGCCAGTCTATTGATCTGGACTAAGTCATCTTCCGTGGGAAAATCACTTACAGGACTCAGTGGGCAGCAATCTTTCTTTTGAGAGCGCTTACCTCAGAAGAGCCAAGATGCTTTGAAGAGTTGTCAGGATGTGGCACTCTGCTAGAGCTGGTCCAGATTTCACTGACAAGAACTTGCAGTACTACCCATCTCCCACCTCATCAAGTGTCCACTGGAAACATTTTAGGAACATGTTGTTTCTTAAGGAGATTTAGTGAAACTGACAGGTCTCTGGATTTTCTTTAAAAAAAAAAAAAAGCCGATAAGTTTTGTCAGAAAATTTTAATGGGTTTTTACATATAAATAGGGTACCAGAATAAAATTGTGCAGAATATTTTTCTAAAGAGTGAAAATTTTTCTTAGAATTCTGTGAATCTGAAATTTCTCTGGAGCACATTGCCAGGTTACTCATGGGCTGCCAAGAAGGACTCTGACACTGCAAGTCTGTCATGAACTAGCATGACACTAAGACTGCATTTAAATGATAGCAAAATTTGTGTACTGGCAGCATGGTCCAATACAGAAAGTGAAATCTGTGCTAGGAGTTAAAAGAGTGTACTATGCACAGTGTGGTAAAGGAAGATTAATGGAGGCTAGCATCTGTTTTGTCCAGACAGAAGTTCAAATAAACACTGCTTAGAGAGATACCAGTCAGCTCTCCGTGTTTTTTTTTTTTTTCAAACTAATATATGGTGCCATTTTAGTATTTCTTTAGTTGGCAAGGGAATAAAAGACTAATTTGAACATGTTATGCAATGCCTTTGCGCCCAAGGTCCTTTCTACTTTCCAGTTCCTTCTATGGTGAACTCACATTTTTCTCTCATGTATCGCCAGCCACCTCAAACAGAGAGAAGTTCATATTGCGTTCTCTGAAATGTTATTTGAAGAGCCTAGGCCAAAAAGAACGGAAGCCTGGTGTATAATTTCCGTAATGCAGTATAGTGCCTGGGAAAATCCTATTTAATATTTTGTTACTTCAAAAATAAGAATGTCCTTTTTGATGCAGTATAAAATGTATGAGTCAGAGAGACCTAAAATGAAATATTTCATTTTGACTTTACATCAGGAAATCAAGTCTTAGGTAAAATCATTCATGTGGAAAATTCACAATGAGCTTTATTATTAATATTAGTTAAACAACTCTTTATTCACTTAACATGTGGAGCTGTGGTAGCTCTAGCAGATTTTTAATCTGCATCCAACAGCTTTCAGGAAGACTAACCATTCAGTAGAAACTGGTGATCTAAAACCAGTTGTGTTCTTTTTAATAAAAGTTAATAAGGAACTTATTTCTAAAGACATACAATTTCAACCATAGACATGTTTATAGTTTGAGCATTGTGAGTACTTAAACTAAATGGAAAAGAGAAGAGTTTTGCATGTCAACTGTGAACATGCAAAACCAATGAATCACAGCCTTTCCTTTCCATCCTCCTCTCAGTCCCTACATACAGAATTAAGTTCTTTCGAATGTTGATCTTGAAGCATTTCTAGGCATCATTTCCTTTACACCTGCTGAGTCTCAAAGTGTTTTTACCTAGAAGCTTATGTTTTCAGGCAATAATCCAATTCTGAGCTGCTGCTTTCGTAGGTGGTATCTGCCTAGTTTCATGCTCAAATATATATCAATTTATATGCTTTCACACTCTGCAACTTTGTTCTCACAATACTGTCTTGCAAGCAAGACAATACTGTCCTGTGTAGAGTATGCCAACAATTGTGTACTAAAAGTCATCTGCACAGTTTGGAAACAATAGCAGACAAGGTTAAATGATTTTACTGGGAGTCAGTAATCCTACATCACTACTATAAAACAGAGAAAATCCTATGAAGAATAGGTAGGGCCTTCTCATTTTTCTCAGAGAAGCAGAGAACTGAAGTAATACTTCAAAAGCTGTTAAAAATAGGAGAGGCCCAGGTGTTAGTCTCAAGGCAAAGTGGTCATCCTGCCAGTTGTCATGCTTCTGACAGTCCACTGGACATGAAAAAAGAGTGTTGTGTACTTCATTGCCTTCTGACAAACACTTCATCGTTCTTAGTAGCAGTGAACAACAAAGCCTCATGAATACACTTTTGAGACTGTTAGACAGTTATTATCATCATTGGTTTTCAGGTGTGGAAAACATCCCAAGGTCATTAAGGATCTGAGACAGAGCTAGGGAAAACACTGAGATTTGCTAACTTCCAGTCCTTTCCCTTAACCAGAGGACAATCTTTCTGAGACTGTATGTGATATTTCTGAGTGTTTTCTTAGTACACAGCTGAAGAAAGAAAAAGTTGGTTTGATTCAGTTCATTACCTCAAACTATTTCTGTAAGGTCTGAATCTCCGGAAGGCAATGTGTGGACTGAATTGTATATCCTGTGTTACTGGATGGATGTCAGGAAAAAAAACACTGGGAAGGAAGAATAAAAAGACTTTCAAAGAGAAGTTCAAGTCTCGGTAGCTCTTGTGACAATACTATGTGATCAAAGTCTGGGACTTACTACACCCCAGATACTATACTAGTAGCACATGCAACTGAGGCTACTGTTAGATTTGCGGGAAGTTCGTTACTCAGTGCTCTAAGTGTAATGTTTTTAGACTTAGCATCTTGAAATTCTGAATTTTTTTACTCCCTAGTGCAGACTAGCAGTGCTTTCAGAGACCCCATCAGCAGTTCTGTTCAGGCTGTTGTATGACAGCTTTCCAGATAGTGCCAGTCATGTCACTGTAAACGTAAAGTTCTCACACAGGATCTGAAACACAAATGGGGATGTTTTCTACTTTAGTATTTTATATGACGTGGAGAATAATGTAATTCTAAAACAATATCTGTGTTGCAAAGCTGACTTCTGTGAAGTAGAGCTACGGAAAGATGTTTAGCAGTAATACCTAGAATCTCTACTAGCCTTCCTCCTGTTGAAGAGCTGCTTTACTAGTTTTTGAAAGGAACTGATAGCCCTGTCCAGAATCTACACAAAAACATACTGCTGATGCTAGCCAAACACAATCTTTGTATTAGGAGGACCTAGGGTTTGTGAATTATTATTAAAACAAATGAGTGGCAAAAGGAGATTGCCCTCCATTTATATTCCAGTGTGTTTAATGAGCACACAAAGTACCACTGAAGCAATTATCTTATAATTGGGTTAGACTATTGCATAGACCCAAAAGAAACTCTTAGATGCTACATACTTTAGCTTTGCAGTTATAAATTATAATTTTTTATATCTATCAAGATTTTTAAGTGGAAATTTTCATAGAAATCTTTTGAATTCTAAAAGATCTGTCTCAGAACAAAGATGTATCCATGCTCCATGGGTTCTAAGTTTTAAGAAGCAGAAGACTGGTTTGTCTTATTGACTCCCTTAATCACTTGATTGCGTGTTGCCTGTGTGGGAAAGCTTCCAGTTCAGCTTAGGACACTGAACTATTGCTTCAATAACAGTAGCTTATAGGAGAGTTTGAAGACTTTCACAGTGTTTAGGAGTTGTGACTACTGTGAAGGAAAGAGCACTTTTCACTTACCTCTCTGCTAGTGCATAATGATCAAAGCCAGAAAGCCACGTTTTTCTTTAGAAACCAATTAAAAAAAAAAAAAAGTGAAATGCATTATTCTCTTGAAGTTACGCTAAGGCTACCTGCCTGTGCTGTTTTGCATGTCAAAAAATCCTTTAATCTAGGAGGCATTGGTGTGAAGCTTAGGCAGGCATATGTTTTTTTTCTGGTGATGTATCACTAATAGCTTCAAGCAAGCACAAGTTATAAAGTATTAAGTCAGTTTTAACATGCTCCTGAACTCTTTTGCTAGCTCTGTCAGAGATGCACCAAAAGGCAGTACTAACAAAAGTATAAGATCAAAACTTTGTAATTCCCAAACAAATAATAAATCAAAAGTCCAACACTTAGAATGAGTACTTCCTCTGAGGTATCAAAGATTTCTTGTATTTCAAGGTAAACAGGAAATTGTGCTGCAAGATGTTTCAGCTTTAGGAAGAACTCTTCTATGTAACTGTGCATTGAAGTAAAAGTTATTAAATCAGTGGTAAAGAGATGTAAATAATATCTTATAGAGAGACTCCTATAAACACCTTGATGGTATAGAAATACTTCTAGTAATACACTAGAAAAGAGGTTAGAGTTAGAAAACATTAAAAGAGAGCAAACTTGAGTACCCTTTTGAGGCCATGAGGCTAATTTATTGTAATATGTTGAAGTGCTAAAGTACAGTTGTGTTACAAATTCGTCCCTGTCATAATATGTCACAATGAGTACCTTGTCAATTTTAGCTAATTACCGTTGCCAGTAGTCCCAGTAAGACACTACTTTAAAAATAGCTGGTGAACTCATGAGTGCTGTAAAATTAAACTCCCCTGCTGCTATATCTATCTATTTTTCCATCTATCTACATGCAATTTGTAAGAAAAGTTTGAATTTTTTGAACATAATTGCAGTATCTTAGTGATTGCATATTTCACTTCTGGCTGATGAATTTGAATATAAATCCATTCAGTCTTCTATTAGTCGACTCTACATAGGGGATAAACTCACATAGCAGTGGAAATATTGCCTTTTGCTTCTTATTTTGAAATGCTCCATTCAGACTAATCTTGGAGATTTCTTGGCAGTCTTTGCTGAGAGATTAATTCAGGCTTTGTTTTACTTTTGTTGTCATGTGTAGGATCTAGTGAGTATATAACTCCTTTCAAAGAACACCTTTCTGTAAAAGGTGAATGCACTACAAGTTGTTCCCTGTATGCTTTCATTTGTTTGGATTCTGTTTTTTAACTAAGAAGACTACTGCAAAAAGCAAACATATTAACCAAAACACATCAAACATTATTTTGCGTTAAAATGGAGCTTTCTCACTCTAATGGGACATGATAAAAGACAAGACTGTTATGTGGAGAAGTCTCTTCAGTAGCTGATGGAAAAGCTGACTTTGGAACATCAGGTCTGTGCTTTTGCATGGAATGTGAGTCAAGGAACTAATTGCTAGTTAAACAGAGCTTTGAAAAATAATGTTAAACAGTTTCAAAGTAAAAAAAAAAAATAAAACAGGTGAAGTAGATTAAAATGAAAGAACAAAGGTGGAAGTCAAGAAATGACATTGTATTGCCAATTAACTTTCTGCCATTATTTAAGTGCAAATCAGTAAAGGGAAAAAGTTATTAACAATTTGAGATGAAATCTATATTAAATTGAAGGGGATAGTAAAAAATCAAATGGTTACAGTGTTAAATCTAATTTTCCCCAAAGGGAAGACATGACTAAACCATACTGGCTTCATGGGTAATAAAGCATAGATGATAAAGTAGGTACAGTGAAACAGAGTAACATAAATGTCAGTAAATGCATGTAATTTTTTTAATTGGTGCGTTTTCAGAAAAAAAATGTGTATATGCACTTTTGGAATAAAAGATTAATATTTTAACTTGCTTACTATGATTTAATTTTAGAAGGTAAGAAAGAATGAGTCATGGCAAGAATATAAACTAGGAAACTATATGACAGAATAATTTTTCCACTTGCTAATGCTCATCCTGAAGAAAAGACCATGCAAAATGTCTGGGGACAAATTCATGTTTTGTGAAGCTGTGCTGATTTATGCAGAGTTATTTTTTTAGCAGTAGTGACAGAAGTTGAGATAGAAAAGATAAGTTAGAAAACAGCTTGATCCTTTCATATCTACAGCCAAGTCCAGAACAAAATGCTGATTAAAACCAGGAGAAGAAATTAGAGTGTTACATTGTGCATTACAGCTCACTGCAAATGAAATAAGCTTGTAGATCTCACCTAAGACCTGAGTAAATAATCACAATCAGCACATCACAACCAGTGTAGGGCAACTATAAATGATACTTTATCAACATGAGTAAAGTGTGTATTTCTTCTTCCAAAGATTTTGCAATTTACACAAGACATAACTCAGAACAGCCGTGAAGAATATGAGGATGTGCAGTGAGTTTCCAAGGTACAGGAGAACAGGCTGACTCTTCTGGGTTTTTGAAGCACAGATTTGCTCTCTGGCACATTTCAAATACACAGAATGGTCTTAATGGCCAGCTGTCATGCAGTGACAATTATAATGTGAACTACTGCACTGAACGTGTCTGAGGTGGCATTTTTCAGTAGATTAGGACTGGTGTTGGAGCCATATGTTGGAAGGCATGAAGGCTTAAGTAGGACAAGATGTAGCACTGAAGAATTGGTACGATAGTGAGGTTACTGGGGAAAAACAAACAAGAAAGGAAATTAAGGAGGATGACACAGCCTTATGAGAAGTCAGAAATTGTAGCACAAGAGATAAGACACCAATGAACAAATAAAAAGGAAGATGTTCTGTGATTTGTAAGTGTGAAAGATGATTCTGACAGAGACTGTCTAAACTGAAAAGGAACAAACAAAGGTGATAATAACCTAGAGAAGTGGCAATACAATTGCTATAGAAGAATACTAACATCTAGCAGGAGAGTTTTAGTCATAGAGATTACAAAATATCCTGAATTTTGAGGAAGTTAAAAGCAAACAATAGCAGACTCGTTCTGGGAAAGGAGAGAGCAAAGAGGTTGTAGTTAAGGAGCTCTACAGAAGAGCTCTATTGACTGCTGAAGTATGCTAAAGTTTTCTGTTTGAATTAGACATAACACTTCAAACTCTTGCTATATATTGACAACATACTGTAATATATTTGATATTTTGTAGAGGTGGGACCAGATCAGGAGAGCTGATTAAGGTAAAAAATTGTATAACCAAGAAAGTAATAAGAACATCCAATTATTGTGGAAGTAAATGTTTCCTGGGGTTAGCTGTCAAAATTGATAAAGCTGAACAGTCTCTTTACTACTTACATAGCTTATTATAATGCTTTAATAGGTCATGACAGGAGATAAAAATTAACTTATTTTCCAGTCATTCACAGGCATTTTCTGGGGTGACAGTGTAGTGACATTTTGTGCTGCAATGGTCCGTTAAATCTTTGTGAAGTTGTGATTGATATCCATCTCATTTGCATTATTTGACCTTTATTATTTTTGTGGAATTTTTTTTTCCTTCA
This sequence comes from Tetrax tetrax, assembly GCA_009806455.1. Classification (NCBI taxonomy): domain Eukaryota; kingdom Metazoa; phylum Chordata; class Aves; order Otidiformes; family Otididae; genus Tetrax; species Tetrax tetrax. The sequence continues at coordinate 947,981 of WHYT01017288.1, forward strand.
AAATACTGGATTTGATTTCTTCTTCTGGACCCTGACCTAGGTGAGACACTGTGATTCTGAAAATAGTTACTTACCCACTTTGGCTAGCTGAGACCCACAAGTGAAAATGTGGGTCTGCACTAAATGAGAGTACACAAAGTACATATATTTACTCTGGCTCATTATAATTTGGCAGTTTGGCAAATTTTGAGTTCTACAATAGTCTACATGAAGAAAAACATTTAATGAATTAAAGGTATAATTAAGTTTGACAGTGCCATAGAAAAGGTCCACAGTTTCCTTAAGAAATGACAGGAACAGCCAAGGGACTTGTGACCACCACACCAGCCCCAGCCAAGGGACAGGGCTGAGGCCAAGCCAGCAGTTCGGGATCAGCAAGGCGCAAGGCTGGGAAGAAGCAGGCAAAGGATGAGGGCTTGAGCTGAAGTGCTTCTTCTGAGTGAAGGCAGGGGAGGCCTCAGGAAGGTTCCTCGCAGGTTTTGCTCTTTCCCAACAGGCTGCTCCAAGGCCGCGGGGCTGCACCTTGCCAGGGCCAGCTGTAAGCACGAACCCTGGGAGAGGGTAGAGGCTGCTCTGCACCACAGCACGGGCTCTGACACTGCGAGCTTAGAAATACAGATATGACTTCACGTTTTTGTTCACATTATTAATTTGAAGTGTGAATTTAGATGAATATCCCAAGGAGAAGTGTAAAGCACAAGCTGTTTCAAGCGAAATATGGACTGATAAGTTTTCATCATTGCTCATTTTGCATAGTGTTTCAATTTTGCTTATGGTTTTTACGTGTTCGCAGGTTTCAAGCTCAACCCCAGCACTCCATTGCAGAGGGCCCTCTGCTGAATAAACCTGACTTAAATAAGAAGTTGCAATTGTGTAACAGAATGAAACTCCACATATGAACAAATCATTAGTAGCTCCATTTTAAGTAGACTTAAGTATACTTCTATTCTAAATTAAGTCTCAGTAAAGCAATGAGTTTTTTATTATCTGCATATGTTCCAAGCTTTGTCTATTTACAGAAATAAGAGATTTTTTAATATTTACTAAAAATGCATAGTTAAAACTACAGGAAAGTGGTCTGGCGTGATGTCGATCTGCAAATCAATTTGTATTTCATCTTAAGTATTGACTGACTTTGGTTGCAGAGTGGTAACTTTGCAGCATACAACCTTGCAGCAAAACTATTTTGTCTTAAAATGCATATCAGATAGGTTGTATTACTGCTGTTGATCAGAAAGAATAAAAAGGTAGTTAGAGAAATATAATAAAACAATATTTACACATTTTCTTTTCAGAACAGAACTGCATTTTAACTTTACTTTTAAAGATAATAACTTTAAGTTAGAATAAGAGAACAGTAAAGTAACTGGGACTGAATTTACCTATTTCTGGTAAGTTGCTGGTGGAACCAGTGCATTCAATTCAAATTTCTGGAGAAATCAGTCCAGCTTGTCTCCTCTTATCTTGCAGAAGAGTACATTTTGCACCCAAATTTAATTTACATGTGAAAGTAATGGAGAAGTTTTTAGTCATTGAGATAATGTATACATTTTAGATTGATATGATTATCAGAGTTGTGGATGTGTTATTTTATTCAAATAGTTACAACTATAATCCCTAGTATGAATGCAGTGCTTTATCCCCATATGTTCTGAGAATACACATTCCCTCCAAAAACCTTTCATACCATAGATGCATAGAACTGCATTAATATTTTAACAGTTTTTCTTTTCCAGTTATGATGGTACTGCTACACCAGTGTAACTTGGATGTTTTACAAGCGGTGTTTGTCAATTAAAGTCATGGTGACTGCTTTATGCAAACAGTGAAAGTACGAGTGATAGATAGATACTGCATATTAGTATGTTTGCTGGCAAGTAGTGTGCTGAGTTGGTTATTTTGGATGGACAATACCAGCTCTGAAAGTACAGGTCGTTGACATCTTTCTCTTTATGGAGAGTAATGTATTTTCCTGAGTTCATCTATCTAATGTTTATGGTTATAAATGTTTCAATTGTACTGGAATCTAATTAAAAGATCTATGTGTGCCAGTCTGGCAAAATCACTAGATCCGCTTGGAGACTGTGGCTTCGGGAATAACCAGATGTCTAGAAGGGCGATATTAAGAAACAAATATCTAAGATTAACACATAATTTTCTTACAGCCTGAAGAGAGAAACTTTGTTGTATTTTGTTCAAGTATTTTGTTAATCACAAATTGACATACCAAAACCCTTCACAAAAACAGCGCATTAAATATTTTGTGTTACATTCTCCATTAATCTTTTACTGAGGGTATAATTGTCCCGGTTGTCTGCTAAAGCTGGTTTATACATTTTCACAATCTCTACTGCTCTTTAATTATGTATTTACACAAACAGTGTTATGTCAAGCCACCTTAATCTAGTGTTTCTGATAACCGTTGCAGAGTGTTAACAGATGATTCTCATGGTAAGTTGCTATGACAAATATTGACTAATGCATAAATATTGTATACAAATTTGTTAAGCATTTTTTTTTAAACCAAAGCTTTCACTAGAAAGAGTACATCACCCTATTTTGTTGTTTTATTCATTCACACATAGATAAATCTCTCTTGAACTTAAAACAAGGCAAATTCCAATGTAATTTCTTCTTATGTATCAGAAACAAGGAAGCATGAATAAATCTTGCAAAAGAATGCCCTAGGATATGTATTCCTAAATGGGCATCCCAGATTTGTGGTAAAATATTGACTGTTTTTTGCTGTATGGAACACATAAATTTGACTGTAACCATGATCAGAGCAAAAGAGGCAAATGTTTAACCCTCCATACTTCATAGATACTTCATACTGCTCTCACAACAGCCATGTCAGGTATAATAAAAAACTAGCAAAGTTTTTTTCCAGGTCTGGGTTGAAAAATGTAGGTGCTTTTTGGAGAGCGGGGAAGACAGAAGACTCACAAGTGTAATGCCATGAGACAGATCTAACAATCCAAGATGATGCTCTTTTTGTCTGAACTGTTGTCTTCCTTCTGACACTAGCATGTCTTCCCATTCTCTCCTTCAGTAAGTAAGCAGGAAAGCAATTGGACTTCTTTACTTGCCATGTAGCCAGTTTGTCAGGTAGCCAGCTCAGCTCCAGAGAGGGTGGAAAGAAGATAGTCAGGGACAAGAGGGGAAGGAGATGGGAGAAAGGATGGGCAGAGCACTCCTAGGATCTGGCTGCAAAAGCCGGAGCACATAGAGGCCTGTGAGGAGCAGGGCCAGTATTGCTTGCACAGTGAGGTGGGCACCACGAGGAGGCCACGTGCAGGATGACAGCCCTCTCTGTGTAGGGGCGGAGTGGCTGCCTGTACGGCACACTACAGGCACCTCTCCTGAACTGTGAGCCCTGCTAGAGCCCACACACAGCTTTGGCCCTCACTGAAGCCTCAACATGTTGTGAAGGATAGGCAGGTGCCAGGCTGAGAATGGCTGCAGAGGGAGGTCTCTCCTCCAGGAACTCCCAACCTTTCTGCAATCTGCAGCCCACTAGCTCTTGCTTCATTTAGACAACTGCTTTTAGTTGTTTCTGTATGTAATGGCTTCTTTTAGGTATTTCCTGATTATCTGGTTCTTGATTAGGTAAAGTTTCCATCTTTAGAGTTTAATGGATGCATGATTTACATGTATCAGATGACTGGTTGTATGTGAGCATTTGCGTTGTTAACAAGAGCCCAAAACCCAGAAAAAACTAATAGCAACTTCGACAGTGGCACTAGAGAGTAGAAAGGGCACTAGAAACTCTACTTTAGACAGCATGAGATTGCTTGACACTGCGCAGTGGTGATGTGCCGTGATGATCCCAGCACTAGCTAGAGAAGCTGTTCTGACACATCAGAGCATTGACCTAGCTGGATTTCTGGAAGGAGGATGCTGCTGCTGTCCAGGTCTTGGGGTTCAGGAATTGCATATTGCCTCTGCTCCTCTGGAGGAGATGGTGGTCCTGGTTGAGTTACAGAGGAAGAAGACATGGAACAGGTGAGCAGACTCTGTAGTGTCCGGGTGGACAACAAGGAAGGTGATGGAGTCTTTCGTTTCCTTCTCACTAGAATGACCCTGTGATCCTCACAGAGACTCTCTCAATTTTGTTGTCTCTGGAAAAGCACAGGGGCAAAGGAAAACAAAAACAAAGGTAAGTTCTTAAACTCTCCCATTGCAAATTGCCAGAGCTTATGGGTAGGGAATCTTAGGTAAAAGAAGGAGAGTGGACAGGTTTGACAAAGCTTCTTTTGTTATTTGGAGACAGCTTACAGAAACCCATTTCCAAGAGGGATGCCTGCACCATCAGATACTCTGCAGCCAGAATTTGGGAGGATAGGTACATAGTGAGATTTCTGTGGTGGCATTTCCCCCTTCCTGCCCCCTCCCCCCAACTTGTTTTGTGCTTCTAAATGGCAATTAGAAATTTCGACATTTTAGAGTCATAGAAACATAGAATCATTAGGGTTGGAAGGGACCTTTAAAGGCCATCTAGTCCAATGCCTCTGCAGGGAGCAGGGACATATTCAACTGGATCAGGTGGCTCAGAGCCCCATCCAACCTGACCTTGAATGTTTCCAGGGGTGGGACATCTACCATTTCTCTGGGCAACATGTTCCACTGTTGCACCACCTTCAGTGTAAAATTTTTTTTCCTTATATCAAGTCTGAATCAGCCTGCTTGTATTTTAAAACCATTACTACTCATCCTATCATGACAGGCTCTGCTAAAGAGTTTCTCCCCATCTTTCCTATAAACCCCCTTCAGGTATTGGAAGGCTGCTATAAAGTCTCCCTGGGGCCTTCTCTTCTCCAGGCTGAACAGCCCCAGGTCTCTCAGCCTGTCCTCATAGGAGAGGTGCTTCAGCCCTCCGATCGTCTTCATGGCCCTCCTCTAGACTCGCTCCAACAGGTCCACATCCTTCATATGTTGGGGGCTCCAGAGGTGGACAGAGTGCTTCGGGTGGAGTCTCATGAGAGCGGAGCAGAGGGGCAGAATCACCTCCCTCAACCTGCTGGCCACACTTCTTTTGATGCAGCCCGGGAAGCTTGGCTTTCTGGGCTGCCAGTGTGCATTGCTGGCTCATGTTGAGCTTCTCATCCACCGGCACTCCCTAACAATGTATGAGTAAAGAGAGGTTTGTGAGACTGGAAGTGTGTTATACAGTCTTTGCAAATAGATCTTGGGCAGACTGGATCTAATAAATAGAGACTTAAATGAGACTCATGCATGATAATTATACATTATTCAATTTTCAATCATTCTGGCAGAGTTATGATGCTAATAATGATGTTCATTTGTTACATGCCTGACAGTTTACAAAAGTAAAGGCAATTAAGACAAATTGTGTTCAGAGGGAATAGTGCTATTTTTGAGAATACCTGAGCCTGCACCTGTATGCTCTGGGGATTTTGAGAACAGGAACATGTTGGGTAGCTCTTACAAGTAATCAGGAATGTCCTCAGACTATAACCATATTTATGAAATATTATTTAAAATATAAATCATATTAATTGTTACATAAGTTGACACAAATTCAAATTAATTTTGGTACTGAAGCTCTGTTACATGTTTCTTGGAATATTCTTGCATCTCAGCAGTGGTGTACTTGTCAATACATGTACATTCGAATGGAAAATATTAAGATATTTACATTCTGTTCCTTAGACTGTCAGTTTAAAAGCCTGCCTGCTATGATACAGTTGGATAGGCTTATTTGTTAAGGTGTGGAAAGCAACTGTCAAATAAGAAATCAAATCAATTTAACTGAACAAAGTGAAATGTTATTGACCTCTCCAAAGAGTAGTTTATATTTCAGTGTACTCTCAAGGAAAAAGTAATACAATAATGTGCTTTTCACTAATATAATTCTGCTAAATGCCACTTTCAAATAGTTTAGCAAATTACTCTTTTCTATATGAACTCCATTATTAATTTAGCTGTTATTTAAGAATCCCATAAACGTTTTACCAAACAGAATAACAACTAAATGGTCAGACATTAATTCACATTTCTCTAAAAGAATTTAATATTGCCAAGAGGTTATATATCAGCATCATTGACAAACAACCCTGCTTAAGAGCTGAACAGATAGGAAATTGGAAGCAACAAGACCAAATTATGTTATTAGGGTGCTTTAGATCTGATTTGGAGGAGGTGTTATGTGGTCTGTTAATATGTAACAGTGTTGATCAAATCTGATCAACATAGCAGAGGTCACTCACAGAGCCATAGGTTGGTGATAGTTCATTCTGGACTGTGGCACAGATCAAAAACCTATTTCTCAAAACTGGGTTTGGGTCTCAAGTTGGATCCCATGTAGGAGAAATTCTACTGCCTTTATTATAAGAACAAAGCTTTACAAGTGCTCCTGTTGAAATAAACAGTATGTAGAACAGAAACATGGCAATACTGAAAAAAAAACCTGCTGAATCATCAGTCTTGGTAAGTGGAAAGACACTAGAGCCTAGGTCCTTGTGCAGGCTCATCTTTAACCTTTCTGTTATTTATTGGAAAGACTCAGTTTTACTTGCAAACTTATCTAACAGTGCTATGTTGCATAAACAATCACAGTCTATTTTTAAAATTTATTTTAATTCTGTGTATTGTGAACTAAGCATTTTTTTTTTTTCTTTTCTGAAATTACAGCTCTTCTCAGATCCAGAAGAGGAAGTGGAGTGGAGTGAACTTTCTTCATAGCAGTCCTTATGGTGCTTTCTTTTGGCTTTGGTACCAAACCAGTGTTTGTAACACCAATGTTTTGGCTATTGCTGAGCAGGGCTTGCACACTGTCAAGGCCTCCTCTACCTCTCACTCTGCCCCACCAGTGAGTAGGTTGGGGGTTGGCAAATGATTGGGAAAGGACACAGCCAGGACAGGTGACTCAACTGGCCAAAGGTGTATTACATATCATATTATGCCATGAGCATCATTAAAACTGAAAGGGAGATGGATTTTGGGTAGGTAGCCATTGCTTGGGGATTGGGTGATCATGAGTCAACTTGTAGGAGACAGTGAGTACCTTTGTATCACTTTTTTCTTTTCTTTTCTTTCTTCTTCTTTCCTTTGCTTATTAAACTCTCTTTAACTCACTTCTGGTCTTCTAATTCTTTCCTCCATCTTGCTGTGGGAGGAAGTGAGTGAGCGATGGGGTGGGGGCTCACGTACCAGCCAGGGTCACGCCATGTTATTCTAAGAGTTGAAATAACAGTAAACTGGAGTTTTTACCAAACAACATTTAGTGTAATATTCAGAACTTAAGCAGATTTCAGATATTCTATTGTCAATTTTTTTTTTTTTTAGTGTGAATTATTTTTTCAAGGAAACAGTGGAAATTTAAAAACTTTATATTTTATCTAGCAAAACTCTTATGCATATATTTCACTTCAAACTTAGCTAACACTCTCAAAAATAAGCTAAGACTTAATGTTTGATCCAATGAGAGCAGGATTACTCATGAAGTTAAGCATGCATTTTAATCTTTTTCTGAATTAGCACCATGTAGCATGTGTCCTATCCCATCTGTGGATCTCCGCATAAGGTCACTTTGAAGTACGTATACTGATGGGAGTGAAAGGATGAACTTTAAGAAAACTAGGTGTATTTAACCTTAATTTGATAAAAAGCATAAAAAGAAAAAATCTGTCTCCATGCAGTTATATCCACTTGACTGGATTGCAAATGACTGTCTGGCTGAGCTCTATATCTCTTTTCATTACAATTTCAGCACTGTGGGATAGTTAAAGAGCAGAGGAGAAACAGCCCGTGTTTAAAGTAATGTTGCTTATATTGCTGCTTAGCCAAGGAATTAATAGCTAGCCTCTAGGGAACGTGGTTGGCACCTGGTTCATGGCACGACTGAGAGTGCTACTACAGAAGCTAGAATACTAGTTATCTTACTAATAAGTTGCTCTCATGTGGACGTTTATTATGTACTACATCTTCTGTCAGAACTATTCTTCCTGTACAGAAGCTTTTTTATGGTTCTGATTCATTTTGCATTATTTATCTACTGTGACCAAAGATGAACATGGAAAGGTAGATGTACTATATAAAATAATGCCTAGCTGATTGACTGACTGAATCAATATTCATATTTATACTATATATATATCACCCAAGGTCCCCTCAGGTCTTTCCTGTAATTACGAGAAGTAATAAAATATTTCCTTAAAGAGCCAAGTTAAATGCTAAATCCTGAATTTATTAGCCTGAGAACTCTGCATCAGCAGTCTGCAATCTTAAAAGTGCCGAAGCAAAAAACTTTTCACACATCACATGGTTTAGAAATAGCAACCAGGGATTTTTAACAATCTGGTGGAAAGATAGCATGGAAAAGACAGATGTATGGAGGGAAAATAGTAATATGACTCTACTTCATTTGTTGCTAAGAGGAATATTTTTATGGCTTCATTTTCATCACAACTCCCACCCCTGCCTATGCTGTCACAGGAAGTCATTGGATGTTGTTGCTGTATTGACAGCAAATGGGGGAAAAAAATCAACTTTTTCCAAAATGAGTCTAACATTGACAATGATCATGTCAAAATCATTGGTTTAACTCTAACTCCACCACTGTAAATTAAATATAATTTCCCTGAAGCTATTGAAATTGTGCTGCTCAAAAATTAGTCAAAATAAGATCACAGTCAGATCCAAAAATGAGAAGATTGGAAGGAGCAGAAGCAGACCCAGAAAAAGCATGTGTGAATGGTGGAGTAGGTTTCATAGTGACAACGGATGCAAAATGATATCTTGAGCTAGAAGTTCAGATCTAAACCTACATTTTGCAGATAGTCACATTTTTTTCAGTGGGCCTTATGGAATTTGTGGATCTGGACACTGTCCGTCTCTATGGCTGAGATGCCTCTCCAGTGCAAAACCCAATCTGGGAGCTATGCTGTGTTGTCTCAGTTAGCAACTTCTTTGAAGTTATTCTGAGCTAAGAATTGCAGATGCAGTTTTAAATAACCTGGTTCAGAAAGGTGGGCTGGAGAGGTTTTGCATTATCAACAAATGAAATACTTGGTGCTCTACCATAAGCGCAGATTTTTTTTTTTTTCCCTGTGTACTTACTGCCTTTTATCTCAACTCAAAATCTAAGAATCTCCTTTACATTAAATTTTACTGTTCCTCAACATTTATCCTGCCTGATAATGAATTCGTTGTTTATTCTAACTTCTTATGACTTTGAAAGATGAATACTGCTGTCAATAGCCTGCTTTCTGTTGCAGAAGCAGTGATAGAAGTGTCTGAATAGAGTGACTAGCCAGAAGTAGGAATGTGCTACAGACTGACTCCTATAATTTTCTTTACACATACATACAATCCTTTAAAGCTTGTAATACTCAGTGTGGAAAAGTGCCAAACTGTGTCTAACATGCCCATTAGGACTTATGAAGCCCAATGGCATGGTATTTCTACCCGACAAATCACTAGGTATCTGTCAAGAGAGAGATGGGGTGTTGGAGGACCGGATCGGAATATTCACTGACTCCTCATAGAGGTATGAGTGAACTTCGTTTATTTATCTTTTTCTCACACATTTATAAGGTTCTTACAGATACATGTAAAGTAAGCAAAGTTATCATTGGTTACACATTCTGCTCAGTATCCTCTCTCTTATTTATGGCATTGCTGTTTTCTGCTTTTCTCGCCTTCCAAAGCAACCTCAAGGTCACGGCTGTTGTAGCAGAAGGCTGGGTTGTGCAAAACAAGCCTCAGATAACACATTATGTCCTTGCTCTGCAAGAATATTCCCTACAATGGGGCATTCTGCCCCAAACTTCATTTTTAGCTCTTAGCGAAGAAGAGTATTAAATCCCTCTAATTTTTCTTAGAAGCAGTCAACTCCTCTTAACAGTTAGCTACCATCCATCAAATGACACCTAAAGCTGGATATTAAACTCCTATATTTTCTGCTTCTAAAAGTGTCATTTACTGGTGTTTGTAACACTGGTAAGTAATGAAAAGTTCACAAGGATGTGAGCAGTAGATTGCTATAGAAATTTATTTTGAGTTCATTATGTGAACCTCATGAAGTTGAACAAGGGTAAGTGCAAGGTCCTGTGTATGGGTTGGGCAGTACCAAGCACAAATAGAGTCTGGATGGAGAATGGATCAAGAGCAGCCCTGAGGAGAAGGACTTGGGGGTTCAGGTGGATGAGAAGCTCAGCATGAGCCGGCAATGCGTCCTTGCGGCCCAGAAGGCCAACCTCATCCTGGGCTGCATCAAGAGAAGTGTGGCCAGCAGGTCGAGGGAGGTGATTCTCCCCCTCTACTCTGCCCTGGTGAGACCCCACCTGGAGTACTGTGTCCAGGTCTGGAGCCCCCAACATAAGAAGGACATGGACCTGTTGGAGCAAGTGCAGAGGAGGGCCATGAAGATGATGAGAGGGCTGCAGCACCTCTCCTATGAGGACAGGCTGAGAGAGTTGGGGCTGTTCAGCCTGGAGAAGAGAAGTCTCTGGGGACACCTTATTACGGCCTTCCAGTACTTAAAGGGGGCCTGGAAGAAAGCTGGAGATGGTCTTTTGACAAGGGCATGTAGTGATAGGACAAGGGGTAATGGCTTTAAACTGAAAGAGGGTAGATTTAGATTAGATATAAGGAAGAAATTCTTTACTGTGAGGGTAGTGAGGCACTGGAATAGGTTGCCTGGAGAAGTTGTGGATGCCCCATCCCTGGAAGTGTTCAAGGCCAGGCTGATAGGGCTTTGAGCGACCTGGTCTAGTGGAAGGTGTCCCTGCCCACAGCAGGGGATTTGGAACTAGATGATCTTTAAGGTGCCTTCCAACCCAAACCATTCTATGATTCTATGATTATAAACACACTGAAGAAAATAAAAGTATTACAAATGATGTGGGAAAATTTAACAGAAGTGTATTTCCAAGCTGTAGCCAATAACCTGTAAATATGTGAAAAGACTAGTATAGAAGACATTGAAGGTATTGTTTTCTGATGTCAGAACTTAAAGAACAATGCTATAGAACATTGGTGCAAATGAGGAATAGAATAACAGTGAAACTTCAAGTACTTTCATGCATGTGGAAGAAAAATGAATAATAATTTGCTGATGTTAGATATGTCACAGTTACAATGATTTCTTCACCAGAAAATGGCTAGTAAGAACCATTACTTTTCTGTAACATTACTTCAGGTAACATCTATAATTTCTTCAAAAAGCATTTTTATTCCTTAAAGAATTGTTAGCAGTCTTTCATTAAATATGCATTATTTTAAAGATAATTTATCTTGTGTAACTTGAAAAATACTGTAAAGATTTGATGCCACTTCAGGCAAAGATTTGATCCTACTGAAGTAACTGTGATTTTTGCCATTTATTTTGTTTAACCAGGATCCTGCCTAAATAGGTCTTTTTGCTGTAGACGTAGGATTGTGTATAAGCTGGTTTAGGACAAATTTTATCCTCCTTGTTATTTTTATTATTAATGTTCAATGCATTTTTAAAATGCAGGAATGAAACTAAAGGTCAAACTTTCAAATAATGAAAAAACAAGGCACAATAGCAGTGAAACATCTTACAACAAAATAAATGATAAACTATTTAATATCTAGAGAAAAATATAAAATATAGTCACTATTATTTTCTACCCCCTGCAGAATGTTGTCTTTGAAAACTTTCTAACTATTATGCTACAGTTTAAAATGATTTTCCCATGTTTTGATTTATTATAAAGGAAATGTGAAGTCAACAGTTTTTCTATGAATATATTGCTTTAAATATTTTTGTGTCCATGTGCCATTTTGACTGATATAAGAAATGCTTAAAAATAACAGAAGGGAAAAAAGCAGTTTTCAGAAATGTTAAAGCCCTGTTAACTTCAGTTACTAGAAGCTGTTTAATAGAGAAACTCCAGGATGGTTTATCTAACATGAAATTTCGGTATTATTTGGAAAAATATGTAAACTAGTATAGGTCAATGTATTTAATAATTAGATTTTCTTTTTTTTGTCTTTGACTTCAGTGTATAAATGAATTGACATGTAGAGCCAAGGGAACTAAAGTTTCTAAATATTTGATCTGAAGAGTGCAAATACAGGTAATTACAGCCATATCTGAGTTTTGAAAAGAAAAAAAAAAAACTTGGTATGTTCATTCTAGATTTGTACTTAAAGGCTTAACAATTTTGGTTTTTATAATCATCAGATCATGAACACAAGCCCTCAAGGAAAAAGTCTTGATTTTTATGAGCTCTTAAAAGAAACACATTAATGATTTTTAAAAAGGCAAAAGAAATGCTAATGAGTTACATTTTAATGACCTTATCCTTTAGGAGAAATGTTCTTGTAATTAAATGCAAATGGATGATGATGCAGTCTCTTTTATAGGTGTTTTTCTTAGGTTTAAAACCTACTATGTTAATATTCTCTGACATTTTTCAAAATTATGTCTCAGTGTTTATAATACGTTTCACATTAAACAATACGAGATTTTTCAAGAACAACTAGGTAGTCCGTATTGTGAGGAATCACAATAGCTATAGACAAACCCAACAGCATAGCATATAAATACAACTAGTTGCTGTGTAGTTTCTGTGTGACAGTGCTGTTTCAGAACAGGTATTTACTTTGAATTAGGTACTGATTTACTTGAGATTGCACCAAAAATTCAAAGAGAAGGAGACCTTCTGAGAACTAAAATGAATTAAATGAGGTCTCAGTTGAAATTCATTTTACAGTATACAAGCGGTTTAAATAATATCTTTATCCAAAACTTTAGAAGAGAAGCCAAATATTATGTATAAACCTTCGGTTTATGATTTTGGACAAAATAAGTCAACAGAGTGTAGGTTCAAACGCAGAATACCATCATGATACTCTTTTGTTTAAAATACGCAAACCTGACTTTGCCTTCTTAGCACTAAGAATATTTTAAGGAGGAATATGCATATCGGCATCTGTTAAAAATTTAAGCTCATACTTTCAGGAAGATTTTCAAACAATTACTGAATATTGTAATTGCTTCATTCATCACAGACAATTATTATATGACAAAAGACACTGTTAGTGTACCATTACTGATAGACGGGTTGTATGATTATGTTTTGTCTCATTGCTTTGCCGCTATGATAGGTGCACCATTTTGATGAATCTTGCCCTTGTCAGGTCTCCACATAGTATGTTCAAAACAGAGGTTAATCTCAAATCTGGAATTTACAGCCCTATTCATCACATTATTATTCATTTTCTGAAACTAAATGTCAGAATTATGAAGAGTCTCGGCATGTATTAAGGTAGATTTCAGAAGAAGTTACAGTTAATGACTTAATGCTCATGTCCTGCTGCACATCATTGCATGGACGTATGCTGCATGTGAGAGAGAGGTATTTGTCAGGGCAATTCTTATTAATGGCAATAGGCAGAACTTTCCACATTAAAACTTCAACAGTTCATTGCCTTGAGCATCAGCTAATTCATGTTTCTGAATCACAGAATTATGCAGAATAATTTAGCATCTAGTGCTTCTAGTCATGCCCATTTTGCTCAAATTTTGTCTTCTTTAATCAAATGTAAAACTATTCATGAATGTCACTTCTCTTTGAATGACCTTGACCTTACTGTTTTGTTAGCAGGTTTGCCATAGCTGCACAGAGTTTATAATGAAGTATTCAACTCACATTTGTAGGGACAACACCAAAGGGGCTTCTGAGCTGACAGTTTACACAGTAGCATTGCCCTCTGACACATGAAATGACAGAAGCTGGAAAATTATTTGACCATGCCCTCAGCTCTAAATTGGCTCAGTTCCATTCACACCAACTACAGTAGGCTGAAGCAATGCAAACAGAGAAGCTTTCTTAATTAAATGAATATCATCTTCTAAAATCAAATCAAAGGTCCTTTTTTATGTCTGTTGTAACCTCTCTTCTCGCTTGTGTACATGCTGTGTCCTTCTGTAAGTATCTAGCTATTGACGCATATCTCCTCCTTGCTAATGAGAGGAGGTCTGACCATGCAGACTGTGGGGGAAATCCCTTGCTGGAGAAACAAGAAAGTATGGTTTTCCCCCTGGTGAAACAGAGTTTCTGGTTGTCAGAAACAGAAGAAAGATATTTTACTTTGGTAACTTGTTTGGTCTCTTGTCCCTTTACTGTCACCTCTCCTCCCAGCAGCAGAGACTTCTAAGGAGGGAGATTCAGGATTCACGTACTTTCATGTTTGCATATAAATATGAAACAGGTGACCATGTTAATTTTCCACTGCAGTAGAAGACAAAAAAAAGAAACCCCAAAATACTGACAGATTCCCTTGTGCCCTCTCACCAGTGAAAAGTGTGTCAGAAAAAAAGTTTTCCCTTCTCCCACATACATGCATTGACTTGTAGGTTCTTCTATTGGGATGGCCCACTCTTTTGTTGTGAAAGAAAATGACAAAACATTACTAAAAAAATTTTATGAGGGATTTGACATGGTAACAGTGCACTGATGATGGGCTGAATTAATTTTCCTATAGAAATCCTGGCAGATGCGAGATACTAATTGCAGAGCATCAGGGGAATGGTGCACTATAAACTTTCCTGGAGATTGTAACCACTTTAATTTACCACTTTAATTTTTTTTGCTATTTATTAGTTTGTCCTATGTGTGGGGGAAATTAAAGAAAATTATCCATTTCTAGAAAAACTTAACCTTTTGAGTTTTAATCCAGTGTGCAACAAAGTATGATATGTCACACTGAACTAATTTGTCACACATCTCAATAGCTTGAATAACAGACAGACAGATTTGCAGGTTGATAATGTGCCTCATTGCCTACTGTGAGCATGGATCTGGCTGTGTATGAACACGATGTTCTAATTTTGTTAATGGGACTCTGAAAAAAATGAACCAGTTCCTATGCAAGTTGTAATATAATTGCATATGTAAAATGGGCCTAATCATGTCTTCACACTACATTATCCAGAGTAAAACATTTCTCTTGTGTCCGTCTCTAGCCTCTCAGCCTACTTGAAATAAAGCAACCTAGAGGAGCTTCTCTTCCTAATAACATCATTATTTAACAGTTAATTTGAGAAATGTTTTTAAAGCTCTCACTCTTTATATACCCTAGCTATCTGACAGACTGCACTGTCAGTGGCAGAGCAGGACTTGTTATATTTTTATATCCTTAGAAATCATTTAGAAGACCTTAGCAGTTCTTTATTCCTTCTTCAGCAAATCATCACTACACTGGACTCTACATGCTGTTTGGAATAAAGGCTCACCCCAGCTGTTTTATCAGTGTTCAGTAATTGTAGGCTTGAATGTAGTATTTTGTTCTCATTATGCTGTCAGCATCTTCAGGTGATACTCACCTTGCTCTTCTAATTTGGGCAACAGATGGCAGATATTTGTATCTGCTGTTTTCTACTCCCGCTTTGCATGATAATATCACTGACTATATTGGATGGTTGCTATTGCTGTGCTGTCTCACTGGCCTCAGCTTCTCAAAACCTCGTCTTTAGTAGGTTTTGTGTTGGTTTTGCTTTTCTCTCCTTTTAATGTGTCATATAGAAGAGGGTTGATCATGCTCAGCATTTTGTACAGACATTAGTGAGTGAGCTCCTTGTAGTTGAATTTTATAAATACACAAATATATATAAATTATGAAATTTGAAATGTGTTTGCCAGCACTCTGCTGTGGGGCCAATTCAGTGAAAATTCACACATGTACAGTTCATGGTATAGTTGGTGACATAATTCTTGTTCAGTTGTAAAATTAACAGCTCTCCATATCAAAGGCTGTGAAGGTTAGTGTATTTAATTTTGTTTTTTGCGTGCCATTTTCTGATGTGAGCTCAATACCAGCTGTCTCTTTTGTGTAACTCATGACTGATTCATGAATGGATTACTGTCATTAGGGTACTGCGGAAGCTGTAATAGCTCAGCATCCACAGAGTTGATAGATACATTCCATCCTCATCCAGTTCTGCTGCTAGGTCAGTTAATACAGCCAACTTCATGTGCTCCTGTGCCTTGGTGAATTGGTACACCTATGAAGCATGTGGCAGATTATACTGAACAATTTACTAGATGCTCTTGCAATGTGCTGAATTCCTAACCTGTGCCACTTTTATACTTGTGTAATTCCACTGATTTTACACTTGTTCTTGATCTATGTATAAATGAGAAATAAATGAGTCCCAGTGGCTCTGTAGCATATCTTTTTTTTTTTTAATTTGTGGTACATTCTATTTATATTTTTAAACATTTCAAATACTGGAAAACTATTAACATAAGGCATGTAAACTGGTAGCACTATATTCTGTTATTCTGTTATTTAAGGAACACTATAAGGTACCATTGCCACATCCTCTTGGTTTATAACAGGGACATATTCATCCTGGGTTTTTTTTTGTTAATAAGAAAACTGAATAATGTTGTTATGCTCATTTGCAAGATCTAGAAAGGGGCTAGATGGAGTAACAGATATTCCATCTAACACTGGTGAATCTATGTCTGGCCAACAGTAAGGCTTTCTTGTGACAGAAAGCACAAAAAGGTGCTGTTTCTGGAGGAAGTTAGGGATGATTTTGTTTGAGTAATAGTACCTGTTATAAGCTGATGGAATTCTAAGTGATCTGTGCAGGTGGAGTCATCTCATTCGATCAGAAGTTTTGAGGAGCACAAAAGATCAAAACCTCCCGGATGCCTATTTTTGTGTTGATGCAGTTGAAGATGTATATTGCATTAATACAATGTACAGTAGAATCTCGTAGCACAAATAAGCATTGATTAGTACTAGAGTACTGTGTGAAGGAATGAGGTTATATTTGCTTCCATTTTTTTCTTTAGGTGCGTACACTGAGACAAAAGGATTTCCCTATGTTTTCTAAGAAAGTTTAACTGTCTTATCTCATTAATTTCAATGAAGTAATTGTAAAACAATATTCATTTGAACACTAAATCAACTGCAAACTAATGACAGTTGAAAAGGACCAAGCTTTCTGTCTTTTCAGTGTACAGAAAATGGTATCTGGCTTGCCTTCAGTGCAGTTGAAAAGCTTCTGTTTGAACTCTGTATAAACAGCCTCACAGTTCTGAAAAATGACAGACATCTGAAAGATTAAATTTTAATTTATTCCCATCACTCCATATATCCTCTGGTGTATGCCAAGAGGAATTGCGTGTGGTACGGTGCTAATCCAGTGTTGGCAGCACTTCCAGTTACTTAGTCAGAGATATTTAGAAATGTTTCCTAGTGACTAAATTTGAACTTTTCAAACTCTTTTCCATTAATGGGGAATTATAGCTTATAGCTTCATTTCACGTCATGTAGTATTGTTTCTTCACAGATATTTTAAACATGGTGGGCAGGGACTTCACCGCTTCTTATTCTGAAGTAGTAATATCTCACAGTTGGACAAGAAAAAAGGACAAGAGTGACAAGGAAGTCGCTGTACTTTAGAATTCAGCGTAGTGAAATAATTTACATACGAAAACCAGTAAATAATTTCTCTTCATGTAAGCCTAGTTAGGTTCCACATTTCCATGCTGAAGTAGCCATTTGCAATCTGGTATTTCATACCACTAACATCTCTTGAGCTTATCAGAAGAAATATTCCTTTAAGATTAGAGAATATTAAAAGCAATCTTTGACAAACTTAGTGACATTTCATCTTTTTCATCTTTTTCAGAAAGTAAACATTCTGATTATTTTCCATTGGTATGCTTAACATATTGCTTATATAATTTCGCTTTCATAAAGTGTGCCTACGTTAAGTGTCCTGATTCTTTGTTGCTTGTAGGTAACATGACCTTAAAACTATTGTATTAGTATCTTAAAAGTAGTAAACTAGATTCTTTAGAAACAGGACTTTTATATAGGTAAAGTCATGCTAGTGAAAGGATACAAAGATAATGCCCCCCTCGAAAAAAAAAAAAACCCAAAAAACCTATTAGTCATTTAAGTGAAAACAAAGTAAGAAATTGAATAAAAGACTAAACAGTTAAATAGGTAAAATATGCACAGGAACTCTAAACTTTTTGGTGTGTGGCCTCTTAAGTGCAATTGGAGGCCCAGCGTTAAGTGGCTTCTCTGCCCATACTATCTGAGGACAACCTGCTGAGAAAATGCTCCCTGAGAGTCAGCAGTCAATGAGGAAACATAGAGACCATGTTAATCTTTTCTGTTGGATGTCTTTTGTAAAACGGCATAAGTGGCCCTGAACTTTCTCCTGAAGTTGTAAACTAACTTTCTAAGAGCTGAACAAGCGTCAGCCTGAGATGTTCAACTTGTATAGTAGCCACGTTTCTTTAAAGCATGTCAGGTATCAACAACTGTATCACTGCCCTATTATACACTGCCTCTCGATTTTCTTGAGCAAAGAAACTGTGATCCTGGACCACACAGGTTGGAAATTCAGCCTTCGTATTTCCATGCTACCATTTCAATCAACAGCCTTCCTAGCTTTTCTGACTGGGGATGTTGCCTCTCTAGTCAGGAACTACCTGCCTGTGGACTTTAATTAACAATGATTGTAATTTTGGTACATGTCATAGTTTAGCTCTGCTTGGGACCAAGTTATGCACCCTCTCGCTCACTCTCCTCACCCTCCAAGGGACTGGAGGAGAAATAATACAACAAAAAGCTTGAGATATGAGATAAGGACAGGGAGAGATCATTCAAGTTGTTATTGCAAGCAAAAGAGGCTCAACTTGTGAAAAACTATTTCAATTTATTATTAATAAAACCAAAGCAAGATAATGAGAGAGAACAAAAACAACTTCCCACCACCCCTCTCCTTTTCCTGGGCTTAACTTCATTTCAATTATGTCTATCTCCTTCCCCCACAGAGGCACAGCGGGGGAATAGAGCATGGGGGTTATGGTCAATCCATCACATGTCGCTTTTCCTCTGCTTCTTCCTCCTCGGGGGAACAACTCCTCACATTCCTCCCCTGCTGCAGCATAGCGTCCCTCCCACGGGCTGCAGTCCTTCACTAACTGCTCCCCTATGGGGTCCTTTCCATGGGGTGCAGGCCCTAAGGAACGAGCTGCCCCGGCGTGGGGCCCTCCCCGGGCTGCAGGGGGATCCCTGCTCCTGCGGGGCCTCCATGGGCTGCAGGGGCACAGCCGGCCTCACCAGGGGCTGCACCTCGGGCTGCAGGGGAATCTCTGCCGGGAGCAGCAGCACTGCTCCCCCTCCTGCTGCACTGACCTTGGCGTCTGCAGCCGTTCCTCTCACAATGAATTCTTCACAATGGGCTCAGGCAGACATCCCTCATGTTCTCTCACATCTCTTTGCTTCTCTTGGCCGGGCTGGGCCAAGTCAGGCCCAGTCAGCTGCCCACTGGGAGGCCACAGAGTGAGGGCCGCAAGGCCCACAGGGCTCATGCCTCCCCCTCTCTGCCTCCCTGCCTCTTGCATCTGCTTCTTCACTTCTTTTTTTTTTCTTTATTTTCCCCTTCTTAAATACATTATCACAGAGGTGTTATCACTGTAACCAACTGGCTTGGCCCTGGCCACCGATGGATCCACCCTAGACCTGGCCGAGTCCACTGGACAAAGGGGAAACTTTTAGCAGCTTCTCACAGAAGCTGCCACTGCAGCGCTCCCTGCTATACAAAACCAGCACAATATGTAATTTCTGGTACTGAAGTATGGTGTTTAGATGCCATTTTGGGCATCTAGGTCCTTTTTAGATGTGAATGTTGAAGTTTTGCTGTATTCCCTGCACTGCAGAAGAGAAAGATATGTGGATGTTCTTTGTAGTTTTCTGTCATTTTAAAATAAGGCTCTGTAATCTTTCAGATCCACTGGTTTTAGGCACTTTTTCATACATTCTCCTCAGTTACACTTGTCATCATCAGCTTTGTAGATTCTGTAATCAATAAAGAAAATCAACAGGTATCATTCAAATATCTGTACTTCTTCAGATGCCTGAGCAATCAATGTATTCTTTAGCTGTTCAGTGAACTCCATCTTTCTCTCTTCTGCAATAAAATCCATTTTGCATTATTTATATGAGTGTAATTTTTCACCTAGACATCTCTGATAAGGAGGCGGTGATAAAAAGTCTGCCATTTCTTATGAACTTCATGTTTCCAAATTTGAGCTGCTTTTTTATAGATGCTTTTCTTCCAACTAACAGTCTTTGAAGTTATTGATTCTGTTCTTCTATGGCCATTTGGCCATTCACTCCATGTGCTGAACGATACAAGGATCCATAATTTCTCCTAACTTTCATTTTCCTTTTTTAATTTTTTTTTTTTTTATTCTGCAAGTAGAAAGTGTCAGAAGAGTGTAATATTACCATAATGACAAGAGGTTTAAACAAGGTCCATGCTTTATTCATAAGGAAGTCATTGGTATTTCAGTGCATTAACTGTGTCTTCTTTATATATGACATCAAATAGTCCTATATGTTCTATAATCTTTTCCTTCTTTTTAATCAATAAGTTCATAGGCATTGTGAACCTCATACTGAATTTGTCAGGGACCAGCAAGGGAGAAGGAGTTGAGTGTGACAGCAGCCAGCAGGACCGGGGACTCACCAGCCCAGACCCTGTCCAGTGGTCCCTGAGGAGGGAGGCAGCAGGGTGCGACCCCTGCACAAGGGTCCTCTCTCAGGGGGCCGGGCTGACATCTGGCCAGGCAGCCAGCCTGCGGTGAGGCCCAGGTAGATCCGGTCCATACCTAGGCACAGACTAGACTGTTCTAGACTATTAGACTACAGGCTGTTTCTTTTAGACTATCTTAGACTAGAGACTTCTTTTTTCAGACAGTCCTGTGACACACGTGTCATGTTGGCATCAAAGCCTTTTGTTATGTGTTACCAGTATGTCATAAAAATATGATACATTATTATATTTTCCTTTTAATCTCTGAAGAAATTCTCTACAAAGACATTGTGCCGCACTCAGAGTTCAATTGTAAGTTGCAATTCCTGCTTGTTTTTCTTCAACATTAAATTAATTGTCTGTAGGTGCTTTTGGGTTTTGTTTATATTAAGGTATTCTACCAGCGTAGCTACATTTCATATGATATCTACTATAGATATAGCCTATTTGTGATCACACTTTATTTTTTCCTTCTTTTCATCATTGATCATCTTTAATTGTTAAACTGCAGAGTAGCATTCATTAATTTATTTTCTCAAGTAATTTTAATAATTTTCCTGGTCACTTAATTTTGTTTCTTCATTCTACTCTTGGCCACGTGCTTATATCAATAAAAGTAGGTTTATCCATAAAGCGTCCTTTATCAAAAGTCAAGGGTTTTAGTAGTGACAGGCAGCATTCATTTCCTCTCCACATCTTTTAAATATGAGCTTACCAACTAAAAAGTTGAGTTGATTGACTGGCACATCTGTAAATTTTCAGGGAACCTCTTCCATACGTGAAATCTTGTGCAGAAGTTTCTCAACCATGTTTGTGGCTGATCTTCACTGGCGAAAGAGGTGTATTTGACCAATTAGAAGGGCCCATACTGCTGTTGCAGCTACCTTTTTGAATAATTTTTTTAAGGTAATTATGTTTCTTGTTTCATGCTACTACGAGCTATACAAAGGATTTATTTATCAGTTTTGGTCTTCTGTTACATGAAAATGATAAAATTTTCATGTTAAAAACCCAATAAAACGCGTGAAAACTAAGAAAGTTGAAAACTCTTCATTCAGTAAGGAAGCGTGATATATGAATGCATTTTTTTTTTGTCTCTGGCAAACAAGTTTAGTACTCTGATTTCAAATACATAAATAAAAGATTACTAACCAATCATAACGGGAAGACTGGCATGCCCTTCTATGGATTATGTAAATTACTGCACTCAACTATTTATTTTACTCAGCGTACTGATATACACTGTAAAGTTTATGAAAAATAACAGAAAGTGATTATGCAGAGGAGCAACTGGGGGAGAAGTCAGCCAAGTTTGCTTCTACAAGAGCAAAACATTTCTACTTGTTTCTGAGATAATTTCATTTCAGTATAGTATAAAATAATTTTATTTGAAACTTTCTGATTATATGGGAGACATTTGGGACGCAAAAGAAATTAAACATGAATCACTTGCTGAAATATTAATCACTGCAGTGAACAAAAATCTGACTGAACAATAAAATGCTGCACAAATGTTAGCGGGATATAGTTTTTAAGATCCTAAGAAAGTACTGGTTTGTTTTTTGGTGCTGTTGTTTTGAAGTACTCTAATTTGATATCTAAAAATCATGAGGATTCCAGATGAATTTTGCATCATAGTTACATTATATATATTTGTAAAGGGAATACATTAGGATTATGTATAATCTGTTTTTGTTTTTGTCCTTCCTTAGCCCGTGCGACAAAAAAGCCGCTCTCCCTCCTTCCCTTTATACCAGTTCTTAGTCTCTTGTGTAGACTTTAGTTTTCCATTGTTACTTACTAACATTTTCTTTGTCTTCCTAGCTTCTAGAAAAAAAAAAAAAGTTGTTCCCATTACGTTTCCAGATTTGTACCCAGTGGTGCTCATCTCCTTTTTTTCTGAGGTGAATTTCATCATTGCCCTATGATGTGTCATCACATCTTCAGGGAGTCCGAGGTGGCAACAGTGCTTGTAGAGGCACCTATTCAACTACCTGGATTGTAACTATGCACTGAAACAATTTGAGTTTTGGTGCACCCCATAGCCAAATCCCTGGCAAAGTCACTAGTGATTACAGGTTTAAGTAGCATGCCAAGAGTTTTCAGAGTGATACATGAGTCTCTTTAACCTTCATAACATCTTAGACTTGGATTCCTGAGAAGTCACCTGCTTCCAGTTGGGGCACTGTGCATGAAGGGAGGTAGGAACTGGTATTACTGGGGTCTTTGCAGAACTCTGGAATAGAGAGACTTTAGAGAGAGTTCTTTCTTACAAGCAGACTTGTAAATGATTGAAGGTCTGTACAAAAATCATTAGTACATTAGAGCCTCATAACATCTTCAATGATCTCAGTATAAAATTACATGTGTCAAAATGCTTGACCTCCATAGATTTTCCAATTTCTGCTAATATAGATATTTACAGATTAATATTCCCCCCCCCCCCCCCTTTTTTTTTTTTTT
>WHYT01017288.1:971032-983473 GCA_009806455.1 Tetrax tetrax
CTAGGCCCGGCCGAGTCCACTGAACAAAGGGGAGCGACTTCTAGCAGTTTCCTACAGAAGCTACCACCTTACGCCCCCCCCTTGCTAAACAAAACCAGAACAATTTCAATGAGACTCTACAAACATTGAAGTTTCTTTATCAATTCATTTGATTGGAAAGAGCTCATCCGTGCCACTAAAGCCCAGCTATCTGGATTTAAAAGAGGTTTAAGTGGAGGGCACTAGCAAAACCCGTTGCACTGTAATGCACAGAAAGTAAGTTAGGGAGTTTATTCATCACGGTTTTCCCCCTTATTTCAGTCAATGAATAAGAAAAAAAGGAGATAAAGAGGTACTTCTGATACATCCACTTATTTTAGAAGTGCTAGATTCGCTTCTGTGTGTGCAGTGGCAAGGAGACAAAAGCTAGGGCTCTCAGGTGGTTATTGAAGACAATTGGTGGCTGGCAGAGCAGTTGCTGAAGTAGGGTGTTGAAAGCCTACTCTGTCATTTTGCAAGAAAATTTACAGCAAAATATAGATATATACCCTAAATTCTTAACTAGCATCCCTTTCTTATGGAAACAA
The DNA here is from genome assembly GCA_009806455.1 of Tetrax tetrax. Classification (NCBI taxonomy): domain Eukaryota; kingdom Metazoa; phylum Chordata; class Aves; order Otidiformes; family Otididae; genus Tetrax; species Tetrax tetrax. The sequence goes on from WHYT01017288.1 coordinate 971,599, forward strand.
CCCTTTCTCATGGATCAGCAACCTGATCTAGTCTAAGATGTCCCCACTCCTTGCAGTGGAATTGGACTAGATGACCCCTGAAGGTCTCTTCCAACCCTAACCATTCTATAATTCTATGATTCTCTGAAGCCATGGCTGTAGTTGTTGCAGTAGTATGATTAGAGTTAGAGAGAGGCCAAAAGGAAATATCTAAGACTCCATCTGATATATTATAAGAAGTGGGGGAAAAGAAGAAATTATCAAGGCTCCAGTGTTCTGAAAACAGTTCTTAAAAATGGATTATATAAGAACTTTTTAATAAAGTTTGGGATGAGTTAGACTTTCTGTAAAGACATAGGAGGCCTCACCTTTGAAAGGAACAATTCTTTCTTCTTTTAAGGACAGTGGAGGCTGAAGTCCCAATTGCCTTGGTGTGGTAGGTGGGAACAATACAACAATTATGAAGGCCAGGTGTCCTTGGAGACGGAGATGGAAATTCACTCTGCCAACCGGGATACACACCCTGGTCAAGGACAATAGTATATTCATAGACTTGTCAAGTGTATATCGTGTGTCGGTGATATATGATTTGTTAAACAAGCCTACACTGGACTCTAACCAAAACTCATGTCCTGAACTGTCTTTAAGTGATTTTAATGCTAAAAATTACACCCCCTTATGGATAATGAGTATGCTGATGAAGAGGATGTCCCTAAATGTTTAAAACATTAACTTACATAACCATGGGCAGTGGGAGAAGTATGGGTAACCAATCAGTTATTGCATTCTGATTTCTTCCTTGTTATTATTTTGCATAAAAGACCCATTGTGTTTCTAAGAGGTGTGTTGGCTGTGTTAGATACCTAGCACCTGATTCTGCAGAATCAAAATAAATAATCAAGATCAATATCTCGACTCAGTGTGTTAATTGGCTATTGCACGTCAGGTAGATGAACCTTGGTTTTGGGATAACATTGGGGTTGTCGAAGAGGTTCAGTTGCAGACAGTGCTCATCAGTGTCATTCATTATGCATTGCCTGCTCTACAGATGTCAAGGAAGGCTGAATGGTAGACTACAAATGAAAGGTGTCCCTTGCAGAATGATTTCATCTAACCAGTCTCAACAATTTTCAAATAAGCCTCACTTTGTATTTAATAAACTAATCAATATTATCTTTTTATTGCAAATTATTTTTCCATCATCAATGAACTGTTTCTTTTTAATGTGTAAAGTGTATGCATTATGTATTTTCCCCCCAAATAAAATCTTTTGAATACAGCAGTATATTCATTCATGCCTTTCACAATGTAATTATTTTGAAAATAATCTTTAATATCCATTTAAAACAAATTTGAGATTTGCATACACAATCAAGCATTTCTGTGAGGGATCTGAATGAAACATATTGGTAGACGTGTGTGTTGGAAATTGTATACTTACTTTTATTATACGAGGGAAGCTATGTAAAAAAACCCATTGTGTATCTGGTTATACTATAAGATAAATAATGTAAGTGAAACTTACCACAGTACAGTAGATACAGTAGATAAAAATATACAATGGATGTATCTTTGAAATGTCCCCCTCATTCCCACATGAGAAATGCCTTGTCTTTTTGGATCTTTCGTTTATGCTTTTTCTTTGCCTGTGGAGGACACTAGGTTTTATTACCTAGCTCTTGTTTAAGGAAGGCCCAAATGCTGAACCTTAGTCAATCAGAGCTTTACCCAATGAGATTCTCCTGAGATACAGCCATTCTCCTGAGATAAAACCATTAAAACTGAAAATTTTGGTACTATTGCACAGGAGGCACTCATGGCTACTTTGAGTTACACATTATTTATACCTCTTCTTTTTCTTCTGGTGACCCAGCCAAACTGTATCTCTCTATGTCTCTAGTTAGACTGGATGTTAGAGTGTGAGAAATTGAAATGGGAGAATGTGACAGACATTGAGAGTGTCTAATCTAAATAGACAAAAACATAGAAACACTCAAAAGGCAAAATAAAACGGAGAAATTAAGCGAGCTGAAAAACAGTGAAAGACATTAGTCAGAAAAACCCAAAGTTTCTGACTTCAATATATTACTTACAGTACTACCCTGCTCTGACATGCATAACTCTTGCCAAGGTTAACTCCCCAGGGCATAATTTCCCAAATCCAAAACTCATCCACTTAAATATCTCTGAATGTGCTGCTTGAGTTTCCACTTTTCTCTTGACCCGTTTGTTATTTTCTAGATATGGGTTAAACTTCAACGTATATACAAAAGAGAGTGGGAGTTAAGATGTTTTTATGCTTGACCGTTAGAGTGGAAATGCCATTGTCTTTGGTGAATGTCCCTATTTTGGAAAAAAATATGATATGCTCTGAAAGACACTCTTTCTATTGAGTGAATATGTAAACTGTAAATTGTGTTTGAATGTGGCATCCTGCTATTCCATGATTGCTCAGTTCTTTTGTTAGTGCAGCGGTATGTTCAGTTGAAATATTATCTGACATGCAGAATGACTAGTAGCTTGAGAAAGCTATGCCAGATTTTCATTTTCACTGTTTCTAAATGATATTTTTGTGAGGGATTGTTTTAGACAAGGTGCACAACTGACAAACTATAGCCTTTGCCTTGGCCTGACCAAACTTTCTTGAACCTGTTCAATTTAGACTGATAATTTTTTTTCTGCCTTAAGCATTAAAGAACTATTCATTCAGTGTACCCAGTAATTTTCAATTCATATGTGCTTTTAGTTTAAGAAATCAGAAGAATCTTAAGAAAAGTAATAAGTCTTGTCTCAAGACAAGTGTTCTTACTAAAAAAAAATAAAGACAAAGTCATCCTGCTACAACTGTCATTCCTTTCAGTAGTTTCAGCTAGAAGGTGATTTGGAAGATAAGCCAAAATTTCTATAGAAATTGGAAAAAAAAAACAACCAGAAGAGTTTGCTTCTATTTTTAAGTCAGTTGTAGCCAGCAGATTCCCAAATGAGTGCAATGAACTCAAAATAGGAAAAAAAAGAGTGAAAGGAAGAACAAAGTATGGGATATGAATGAAATAAAACAAAATGATAGAAGGAGAGAAGAGTGAAGAGACATGAGATAAGCAAAGTACTAAGCAGAAATAAGGACAAGTAACAGCAACAGTTACCCTTGTAGAAAACAGAACAGCAATTCAGCAGTGAGAAAGACATTTCTCTCTGGTATTTCTTGACAATTAAATTCTGGAAAGTGAGGAGGTCGTGGTGAAGGTACTGGATTAGAAAAACACCAAAATACATTGAGAAAAGAACGTTATTGCCTGTGTTTACTGTAGACCCTTGCTGATGCTTTTCTGTTTAGTATCCCAACATTACACAACAGAAATGTTATCAGGTGAATAAAGAGGGAAGGAAAGTACAGAGTAATTATTTTAGGAAGCGATGGAAAAGTTATTTTGTATGTTTCAGAGTAGAACATATTTGGCCTTGCTAGGGACCCCTATCTGCCTTTTTCTGATCTCTGAATGAAGACTTGACTCTTGCTTTTCAGATGTCTCAGTTCAAGATATTGCCCAGAAAAAGGCAACTGTAGGAGATAAAACTATCTTAGCTTGTTTAAGAAAAATGTTAAAGGGAATATTGATACATTGCATGTGTCCTGGGGAACCATTAAGCTCCTCAGAATTGTTTTTGTGGAAGCATAAATTATTTTCCTGTCCTTCTCATGTAACAGGCAGTTGCACGTGGATCTGGGTGGAAATTTCACAGCTTAGTTCACACGTCATCTAAGAAAAAAATTACTTGAAGTTAATATAAGGGATGAACAAAAATTGGTTTTCTCATTCAGTTTTTTGTTAAACTGTTGCACTAGGTAAGATTTTTTAGAAAGTCTTCAAAATATATTTTATTTCTGACTGATCAGTCACAAATAAACAAAACAATTGTGTTATAGTAATGAGACTATGTTTTTTTGTTGTTGTTTTTGCTTTTTGTAAAGGTGAAGAGAAATACTGGATGATCTTAAATGAAGGGTAATAACAATTCCTTCCAGGTCGCTAAGATCTTTCACCCTGGCATATATCTACCTCTACAAGATAGCAGTTTGAACAGACTGTCTGGTAAAGCCAATTTAAAATGAGATATACTACAATTACAAAAGAAATACCTTCACCTTTGTGGGCAAAATGTTCTCATAAATAACATTCATTACAGATTAATGTTCCATAAAATTTCCAATCCCTTGAAGTGCCTCTAAAATGTTATGTTAAATCATACATACTATGTTACAGTTGCAGTAGATTATAGACTGAACTTCTAATACTTGTGAAAATGAACAAGTAGTTACTCTTATCTCAACATCTTTTCCTAATCTCCAACTTGCTAGTTGCAGGATAGTATACTTGTGTAGATAACTACTAGATTTTTACATTCTTTTCCTACAACTACTTTTGTAGTTAAAGGAAGCAGATTCAAAAATACAGAATTTTATTCTATTTTGATATATTGTGGTGAAAATCAGTAATCAATCTCCTTTAAGTAATAGCTACGGTCTGATTTAAATGCCCAAACCAATTTAGGTGCCAATTCTCTGGCCTGCAATGCCCAGCAAGCAAGCAAGCTTGCTCTTCCTCTCTTTCACTGAGCTCTGCTTCCAAGGTATCCTGGCTGGATGAGGACAGTGATAACTCATACATGTTGAAGCAGCACCTTTTTGCTGCCAACTGTGCTGTGACAGACTACTAATAAAATTGACAGTCTAATATGATATTAATAGCAATATAACTTTATATAAAGTTGTTCATTGTGTATAGAAGATGTATTGCATATTTATTATATATTACATGTTTATTATGTATTACTTTTCTTATTTTATAATTAAGATTGTGTACAAAAAAAAAGATCAGCAGTATCAGATTCTGATTCCTTGTTGATTGTCCTATGCACACACATAACTTAGGTATTCAGTACAAGTCTCCAGTTGTCACTGCATTGTCTTATATCTGCAATTCCCTCTTTTCCTTCTCCGGTGTATTAAAAAATTCAACTTGTATAGACACAATGTCAGAAGTTAGGAGATAGCAGAGTTAAAGCAGAGTGCGAATTCTCTCCTACTGTTCATTTGTATTAAGAGAGACTTAATTGCTTTGTTACAGTACTATTCTCTTGCAGAATTTCTAGTTCATTTAGAACACAGGACAGATGATGCTCATGTAAAAAGCAGGTATTTAATATTTAATTTTATCTTCATTGTTAAGAAGGCATCAGAAAGAAGAGTAATTCATTTTCTGAGGCTTTTGTATATTGGTTATAATATTTGTTTCACAAACATTTATTGTTTCAAAATTTGAGGAATCTGAAAGATGTTTATTTCCATTTTAGAAGCACATACTTCACAAATTTCTTATCACCTTGCTTGAAGACCAGAAAGTGCACAGTCACTCCCAGTACTCAGTTTTAAATGACTAGACATGATTTTTAATTTTTTTTTTTTAAGCAGTTTCTACAATTTTCAGTTGCAGTTGTGACCTGCTCAGCCATTCTTAAAATCAGAACAAATAATTGATACACCAAAAGGAAGAAAGATCATATCTGAGAACTTTGTATGACAATACATAGGAAATTTAAAGAGACAGTTCCAGTTCTCCAGGACAATATTGTCTATCTTAATAGTTTCCTTAGTTAAACGTCTTCTAGGTCTCTGGGAAAATGAAACCCGTGAAACCTAGCTTATACTTCATCTTCACTCCATAGCAAGATTCATTCTAAAAGCACTACCCCTCCAAAACATTGTCAATGTGAAGCCATAATAAAGTCAAATAACTTTTCCAGATGAATTCTTTGTTCCTGAACTCTTGAATTGCAACTGATAATTTAATGGTAAAGAAGGAAACAGAAATTCTATGGCACATTGTTAGACTGACATCAGCATTATTTGGTAGAAGAATGAAAACAGACTCCACCACTTGCATTAAAAAATGAACTTATATTTCCTCTGTAGTTAATTTGAATGTGGAGCAGCTGTAAAGACAGTTTCAGTGTATTTTGCCAGTGCTTTCACAAATGCTTCCTGATAGCAGAGGAACAGTGCAGCTTAGGGGTCTTGGTTTCCCTTCAAACTCTGAAGGACGGTGTGCTTTGGTGAGCTTTCTTATATCAACTGCCATCCAGCTTGTAAACTCTTCCCATCTGTCCCTGTCTTGTCTTCTTGTTGCAGGTGCACTCATGAAAAGGATTGGTCATGCCCAGCTGCTCAGTGTGTGAAGACATGCACAGTCCATTCATCAGTAGGAGACAGAATCAGTAAGTAGATGAGCAGCTAAACTCTGCCAGGTCTTCCCAGAGAATGTGCACAGTGATCCTTTCTGTTCCCAAGGGGACTATCTGGGACAGTAGTTGCCAGCCCCAGAAAGAGCCAGCACAAAAAAAAAGAAAAAAAAAAAGTCTAGAAAATGCATGTTATGCAAAGCTGTAGACCATGGGGTTATGATGGTTTTACAATGAAGACACTTGGGAAAATCAAGAACAGATAATGCTACATGGCCACCTACGAGAATATGTAGAGTAAGAAACAGCTTATAGACAAGCTGAAACAGCAAAATTAATACTGGAATATCCTTTGGAATTTTTTAAAGTGAACCACTTTGACTCTTAGGGATATTATTTTTCTGCAGAAATTGCAAACAGGTATGTAATAAGAAGCTCGTCAGAGGTTACACTTCATTCTTTCATGAAAGAGGAAAGGGGGAAGATATAAAATATTTTATTCTGGAATTAAAAAATATAGTTTAATTAAATAAACTTTTGCATATTTGTTCTGTCAGGAGAAAAAAAAATTATATGTTGATCTGAAAGTTTTTCTGTATTGCTGTTTTGCCAACCAGCTGAAATAGTATTTTGCTGCCTTTCCAAAGATGTTAGTTTGTTTACATTTTGTCCCAGTCTTAATTTCTTCTAACTATGAAATGAGGTAAATTAAAATGTCAGCAATTTACGAAGTAACTTGGTGATGCAAGTCTCTCTTTTTACTTTAAGGCATGTGGAGTAAATAAGCAACAGAGCACATAATGGAAATTGCCCCAGCAGCACTGTGTCATATGCTCTGCACGTTAGAAAATGACTCTACACTACCAAATCTCAGCCTTGTTATTTTATTCATTATGTTACATATGCTGAATGCAAATATATTCAGTTTAATTTGCTCTAGTTGCTTTTCTGTGTTTTCAGTGTTTTCTCCGTAATTCTAGCAATTTACACTGTATTAAATAACAGTATAGCATCACTATTCTCTCCAGAATTGTTTCTACTTTGGTGTACTCAGGTTATAATCCCCTTTTTAAAGAACTGTAATTATTCTACACTCAGCCACATAATACTACAGCTATGTACTTGTTTGTGCTTGTTTCCAAATGATCCAAGTAATTGCACTGATTGATTCCTTGCCCAGTTGGACATCATCAACAGATACAACATCTAAATGTCTGTTCTATCTATCTGTCTCTGTTGTTGTTTTAAACATGCACATTAAAGATCAGATTGATCCTCATAGTAATACAATAGCAAACAGTATAGCTTCTAGAGATAAATCATGCCTAAATAATAATCTAGTAAAGAAAAAAAACCTACTAAACATTTTGTAATATTACAGAATGCAGTAAAGCACATGGAACTCAATGTACTTGTATCATAAAATGCCAAGTTTTTATATTACATAATAAATATCAGTTGACTATCTGCTCGTATTTGTAGATGACAAAATACAGCAAGCGAAACAAAGCCATGGAGACAGAAGTTCTGAGAAGTTCTGAGTATTGATACTTCTTGTTTTAATTTTTTTTTATCCCTTCTGGTTGATAGTTTTGATCAAGCTTCATTTTAGGCACAAGTAACAGCAGAGGATGCAAGGGAAGGGTTCCAAGAGAAAGGAAGCACCTCTCAAAAAAACATATACTATACAGCAGTTGGAGGACCTTTTTGGAAGAACATTTAGTTCAGAAGGTTTTCCTCTAGATGAGTTTCAATGGATGGTATATGAAACAATTGATCTCATTTTGCATGTTGTTTTTAATATTTCATGTGAATTGCTTTCAGAATAATAACAGAGAGGCTACGGTGTCCATGTGAGCAGAGTGTGTGTATCACTCATGGCAGGTAATTATAGTATTGGGACCTTGAAACACCTTTTCAAGTTCTTTGTGTTTCTCTGCAGTGTAAGGGGTGGGCAAACAAGGCAGCATACACAGGAATTAAGTTCAGTAAGCTATACTCTCCACTGTCCTGGACCCTGTAGTTGTTCTAAACAAATGTCTTGCTAAGTCATGCTGATAGTAGCCTTTACAAATGCATTTTGCATGTTCCAACTTTGTATCGACTACATAGCCTCTCAAGGCAGCCTGTTCCACTGCTTCACTGTCTTCATGGTGAAAAGATTTGTCAGGGAGATTAAAAATGTGTGTATCTTAATGCACCAAAAAACCCACACGATTGAAAAAGCTAGAGACCTCTATTTTGGTGCATGCAAGTTAAGCTTTCTCATCATCTCTGTAATATTTCTGGATGGTCCTGGCCAGGGAAACTGGCCTAGCAGATTCAAATCAAGTCACCGTTGTTGTCATTTAATCCCAGTCAGCAATCAAATACCACACAGCAGCTCACTCCCACTCCCCCTCCCCGGGAGATGAGGGAAAGAATTGGGAAGAAAAGAAAACTCATAGGTGGAGATAAAGACAGTTTACTAGGATAGCAAAGGAAAGGATAATAAAATATATATATATTAAAAATAATGATAATAATAATAATAGTAGGAATAATAAAATATACAAAACAAATCATGCACAATTTCTCACTACTTGACAACCTCATGACCGATACATCCTGTCCTGAGCAACAAAGAAACTAAAAATGATCCCAGAGTGATTCTGAACAGCAAGAGAAAAAGCAAGCTGGCTCGCCAGCCCACTCCCACTTACATACTGAGTGTGACGTTTCTGGCATGGAATACTCTCTTTGGCCAGTTTGGGTTTACTATACTGACTATATCCCTCCCAGCTTCCGGCACCTGCAAATTAGCAAAATCTGGGAAGCTGTAAAGCGTTCTTGGTCTCTTTAGCAACAACTAATAACATCAGTGTGTTTATCAACATTCTTCTCATCTCAAATCCCATACTAAATCCAAACCACAGCAGCTACTGAGAAGAAAGTCATCTCCATCCCAGCCTAAACCAGGGCAACATTCTAATGCCTGTACCTTACAATTGCAAAGAATGAGATCGTTAATCATAGATTTACAAAAATGAAGAATGTGAAAATCCTGGAACTTTCCCACACCTTCTGTATAATCTATACTTCTTTCTTTAATTTCCAGTGATCTGAAATAAGACTGAAATTTTTATGAATAATGCTTTGGAAGCACACAGATCATGGAAGAGATTTGGATTTAATGTCTAATCTATGAAGAGAGCTAGTTAGCATCTTTAGTACTGGTGAAAAACAGGTACTCTCAAAGCTAGCATCTACTTTCCGTTGCTGTTCTGCACCCAAGACCAGTGCAAGGCGTCAGTGGTAACCTTACTGGACCATCAGAATATATTTATAGCAGATGAGATTAGTAGTTTGCTGTATCTGGTATTATTGCGTTAGTATGTTTAAGTGCTCAGTAGCTTTGGTTTCTTCCAAACATACGGTTTTAAGTGTGCCCTAAGAGAAGTAATTAACAGTAACTGATACTTAAATATCAGTGTCTTTCTTTATGTAAACCTTTACATAAAGAATCTTTATGTAAACCTTCATTTACATTCAAATATTTCATTCTTCACAAGCAGATTTGGAACTGAGTCATGATAGATATAAAGTAGAGAGCTGCTTTGACTCTGAGCATTGCATGAATAGGAAGTGATCCTGTAGCAATTGGATACTGTGCTAGCTGTTACAGTGACATTCCCAGTTAGACCAGTTGTCCACAAGATGGTGTACTAACACTAACAACTGCCATTCATTTTTTCAGGCAAATTTTTTTCTAAACTGGGGGAATGAGAAAGAAACCTTTCTATTATCTGTGGAAAAAATATTTCTCATGCTCAAATTTGCACCAATATCTTCTGGAAAATATATTGCTCATGTCTCTCATGAAATGTTACTGTCACATCCATCCATCTATTTATGTAGCTGTTTGTTGACTTCCAATAGCTACAGTAAATATTATAAATGTGTCTTTTAAATCCTGGATCACTTGCTTGTCTACTCAAAGATGATTAATGGCTCAGAGTGCCATAAAGAAATTCCATTTTGTAGCTGGTACCAAGACCCTTAGGCAGCGAAGACAGGATAGCCTATCATATCTTATTCCTGATACAGGACGTACCAGCATATGACAGTGACAAAGCTAGTCATATCCTGGATCTTGTAGTAATCCACTGGTGTTTCCTACAGCAGCATGTGACAGCCCCAGACAGTCAGTTTTCTGTTCTTTTTTTACATTGGAGTTTGTTCAGATCATAGGGCTGTGTCCGAGATTTCTTACTTCCTGCAAATAAAGATACCATATTAGATACAATTATTACTGAGATCTTCAGAATGTTGGATTTTAAGTTAACGGAAGCATCATTCTGACAAGGAAGTCTAAATGGATGGATCTCTATTTTTGTAAATGTTTTTTAATTTGATATCTTTAAACATGCTAAATATACATGCATAAAAACCTGGACCTTCAAGAGAAATGTATGAAGTGTAAGTTATTATTTATTCTTATTTGTGCTGTAGGTGGTACCTGTGTTCATCAGACTATGTTTATAATTTACCACAAAAATAAATGTATCCAGAAAAATTAGACCCTGACCTAGTAAAACAATTTTAATAGTATGATTAGTTTTTAGAACTCAATACTGTGCATAGCATTAAACTAGGTTTAGAACATTTAGTGGTTTAAGACCTAGTTTTGACAAAATCATGGAGCCTTAGAGTCTGATTCACAGAAGAACATTTTTAGTGGTGTTTGCTTTTAAAAGTGACGGTCAACTATTTCAATATTTGAACAACAGGAAATTGAAAATGCTGTCCAGTTTTGTACTATTTAATCCCTTGCTACACCAGTATTTTACACTATAGTGACAAAAAAAAATCATTTTCTGTGTGTCAAATTTTACTAAGTTTAGACTATCTCTCTTCTTAGCTCTGGTGCAAATGTGTACTTTCTGTTGGTGAGATGAACCAGAAATATTGTGCTTGATGCTATGCAGCCATCATCCTTCACAGGTGACTGAAGTTGAGCAAAGGCCAGGCTGGATGGGGCTCTGAGCAACCTGATCTAGTCAGGGAGGTCCCTGCTTCTTGCAGGGGGGTTGGACTAGATGACCTTTGAAGGTCCCTTCCAACTTTAACCATTCTATGATTCTATGATTCTATGAAATCAGTTGGCCATAAGTCAAGAGAGACCATAGGAATCCCTGAGAAAGAGGCTGCTTCTGTAACTGAGTGGCTGCAGACCACCCTGCAGCTGTGGTGTTACTGCATCCAATAATGTGAACATGTGGATCTGGTACTGGCTGATGTCCAGAGTGAAGCAGAAGACTTTTTTCCAAACTACCACCCAAGTGCTAGGAACCTGCATTGTTATCAAAGCAGTATTATCCCAGAAAGTTGTGTGGAAAAGTTTGTAACTCTAAGAGTTGCTCTAATAAAGGCAGTGAATCACGTAAGTTCCTGAAGATGGCTATTTCTGGATGAAGACATTTATGAGGTTAATCAAGGATGTCTCAATAAAGATAGGTATCTTCTAATAAATGATTTATATGGCATTGTAAATGTATGGGGCTGAAGAGTAGGAGTTCAAAGCTCTGTACGTAAGCCCCTTTCTGGTGGATTTCCAAACTAGATGTACAAGTGAAATCAGAGACAAGCAGATGTTACAGCAAGATGTTCTGGTTTTGTT
>WHYT01017289.1:0-30882 GCA_009806455.1 Tetrax tetrax
AGGATGTCCCCAGGCGCTCGCTAACGCACAAGAAGGCCCAGCCTATTTGAATATAACTGCTCGGATGCATTCAGGCAGATTCAGACTGGACATAAGGAAGAAATTTTTTACACTGAGGGTGGTGGAACACTGGCCCAGGTTGCCCAGAGAGGCGGTGGATGCCCCATCCCTGGAAACATTCCAGGCCAGGTTGGCCAGGGCTCTGAGCAACCTGATCTGGTTGGAGATGTCCCTGCTCCTGGCAGGCGGGTTGAACCTTATGGGCTTTAAAGGTCCCTTCCAACCCTAATGATTCCATGATTCTATGATTTATCCACATTTCTATACGATAATTAGTTTTTTAGTTAATGTGCAACAGTTGACCAAACCATAAGCAGACACGCAAGTTTTTCCGACGAGGTGACAGCAGCTCACCAGTATTAGAGAGCACACCATAGCAGGCTGTTAAAACATTGTTATTTTCTGATGGATAAGAGTCATCAAGTTACAAGCCTAGTTTTAGTAATTACTTATTTCATAATGAATCTGAGGCTGGATGAGGAAGAGGAACAAGCATCATCTGTCACTGTTCCCAGTGCGGCAGAACAAACACACCGCTCTTCCCCAGTACAGTCCCCCCCGCTCCCAGAGCCCTTTCACAGCCATCAGCATCCCTCACACAGCTCATCACAGGCAGAGTTCAGATCCCTCCAGGCAGTACATCCAAACCATTATCTACCAACTCTCCACCAGTGTAAGGTCAGAAATGGCACGAAAAACAACATGGAATGATTCACAGAAAATGGGCAAACAGAAAAGCCACTCCCACTGCTTCCTGTTAAACTCACGCCACATCCCACTGCACCACCGGGATCTCAGCCCGCGCTGAAGCACTGTCCCGAAGGGAACTGGACCGATGCGCTTACTCAAATGGGTCCTGAACTGGGACCTCTTACAGAAACTCCTCGACCATGCACAGGAGATCTTCCTGTGGCTATTTTCAGATCATTCAGTCACCTATCCCTGAGAAACTTGGAAGAATAAAATAATCTTCTAAGAGCATTGTTTCATTTCAGTTGCCAGTGCACGTTTTCCAAAGTAACGCATAAAATCATGAACACGCATCGCAAATTTAAACCGTAATGAGTGCAAACACAACCCGCTGATTTCAAGCAATGGCAATAAACTGTGCAACGATATCCTCTCCCTAATTATAGCAGCTGACTGCGTACCCCAGATGGAGTTTCGGCGTACTGGGTTAGTGTTTATGCCAGCTTGTCACGCAGAAACAAACAGCAGTAACTGTGCCGGCACAGCACCAGTAACGGCGACAGCCTGAGGAGACACGCAAAGGAATCATTTCCTTGCGTTGACTGTTTAGGTTCCCCTTCTCCTCATATCTATTTCTGCTGATTTGCCTGGCGTTAAACGGTCTGTGAAAGCAGCATCTTTGCCATCTCTGCTCCGTACCGGCAGCACACACGCGCTTTAGCTTGTCATGCCGAGGAGCTCAGCGTAAGCGATGATCAGGGCGTCTGGCACTTTATAACCGCAGCTATAAACGTTTAGAGAAAAATAAAATAATAATATCAGATTTATAAACGCTTTTCCTTTTGGCAAATTCAACTCCAGACCTTTCTATCTTCAAAATGCATGAAGAGTATCAATCCTAAACAAAACAATATGTTTAACTGTGTGAAATACTGGGAGACATGGAGCTTATGAAAAATGCTGCCCATTACTGTGCTCAGGTTTATTGCAGGATACATATTTCATGAAGGATTTTCAATAGGAAAGAGAAGGTACTTTGTTCTTTATTTGCATGTGTGAAAGGAAACATACATCTCCTAGATCTGCTCCTCCTTCCAACATGGTCCCAATCCTGCCACCGGATCATCCCCATCACCTCCAGCCTTCCTGTAATCCTGCACCTCGCATGCCCATTTTGGACTTTCCACCGTCACTGACCCATCCATCCCCAGCCCAGGCTGGAAGGTGGCTGATACACAAGCAGGTCAGGATGAACGGCACAAAGGAAAGTGTTCCAGCATTTGCAAAAGTCTTTCCCTACAACTTTTTGTCCAGAAAATGCTCTTAGAGGTGAACATCCATTTCCATATAGGCTCAGTCCCTTCGGAAACTCCACCTGCTCAGGTGCCAGACCCACCTGCCCACCCTTCTTCTCCCCAACTTTTGTAACAGCTTTGGGAAAACAAGCCACCCCCTCATCGAAAGCTCATCGTGCTCTGCAGATCAGTCCCCACTGTGGCTTTCTAAGGGTCCTCTGCTCTGTTACACCATTTACAGGCTCCACCTACAGTCCTGTTCAATATTCTGTGTTTCACATGCTACCAGCTTCACACCAGAATCTAACAGTGCTTTTTCTTCCATAGCAGTCTAGCTCCAACCAAACAAAAAGCTTGACTTGTTCCTTTCTCCACCTACCATCCCCTCTTCCCCTGTTTGCAACCATCATCATCCTCACACCTCTCACTTTTGGATGGTAACCAAGGGCGAGCATTAACAATAAATAGTCCCCACAAAGTACGTGGATGAGGCTGCTCTTCTGGGAATTCTTTGCTGCAGGAATAGGTGATCACATACCTGCAGCTCCCAGCACTGTGAACTTGGGGATGAAACTTTCCCACACCTTCCAGTAAAAATCTCTTCCCAAGGGATACATAGATTTGCTAATATATTGCAACTTGCAGGGAAGGAATGATCTGGGGATCAAATGAGGCTTTCAAACACCGAATTGAAGCACAAATTTAAATGTAGATGTACTTCCCATTGCAGGTACAGAAAGGTCTGCTTTGAACTCATAAACCAACAGCCCAGTTAACGCTTAAACTAATACAAATTTATGCCATGGAGTATGCTACACGTTCCATCCATGAGCCACCTTCTCCCCGTGCCCTTCCACGAAGCCTTCCCCCGTCCCTCCGGTTCCCCGCACTGGTCCCCAGCCTCACGGCCACCAAAGGACCCAGCGCCTCGCCAGCCATGACCAAACGTGACATCTGCTGGCTGAGCTGTGGAAGAGCTTGCACCGCTCTTCTCTGCAATTCCTCCTCCTTCCAGCACGGCATTCCCTGTAAAATACACTGTTCCTCTTCACACCAAGACCGTAATTTTCTTAGATACACACGTACGCACGCACTTACGTGCACGCTACGTACATACCTGCACGCACGCATGCTTGCGGATGCGTGCCTGACTCGAAAGCGGTTACTACAGCGAGGTGAAACACAGCTCAACAGAAACCAAAGCAAAGCCTCTGCTCGAGACGGAGGTGGTAATTTACCTGTCGCTGAAGTGAACTCGACAGAAATCCCCCGGGAACTGCGGGTGCGGAAAGGGGAAGCGGTGTCACTTGCCAATAAGTGCCAAAGGCCTGACAAACGAAGGACAAGTAGGGAAACAGAAGCGGTGTTGTGCAGAGAGAGCAGGATGCTGTTGTGAAATCATAAACAAGAACATGTCACCGCAGGCACAGAAAGAAAACTGTTGCCTCGGAGAAGGGGGTGAGGCAGGGAAGCTCTGACAGCGCCTGCAAAACGAGCATCTCGAGGTCAGGGCGCAACACTGAGTCGCAGGAGAAACACTTGCGGCTGGGAGATGACGTGGCTCTGTGCAGATCTTTGGGGCAACGCGAGGAACACAGCGGCTGGACCGGCCCCATCGCTCGGCCATGCTGCTGCCCCGGCCGGCGGGTGAGGCCAGGGCCACCACTGCACACCGTTCCCGAGCATCCCGGTACCGTGGGTCTTCCTCTGCACCCATCCCGTGGCTCTGTCCAGTGGTCCCAGCTCAAGCCTCGTTCCTCAGGCTCCCCTGATGCTTTCCAAGTGTATCAGGACCTCCCCTCTTGGTGTTCAGAGTCATGCAGCTGCCTTACCCCCGTTCCCTTCCCTACTGTGGCCTCCCCAGTTCCTGGGAAATACAACAGCTGGTGGCTGCTCCAGTCCATGCCAGAACCAACATGGAATATCCTCACATCACACAACCAAACAAGCATTTTGGAGGATGAAACCAAACAAAATGCCAGCCAGCAAATGAACTGCCACTGCTTCCCTCAAGCAACACAGAAATGTAGATTTTTTTTTTTTTTTCCTTCTTCCTGGCCACTCCTTGTATTAGCTCTGCAGTGGCGATGCTCGAGGGCTCCCTGCTGAATGCTCTCTAGTGCAGCTTCTTCAGGCTCTGTGGGACTGAAACACTGCTGGAATTATTTGCAGCACCACAGCGGGCAGGTTTCTTAATGGGGAGGGCCTGGTTCAGCTCCAATACCAACTGGGGCATGTTCTTCACTCCCATATACCAGGTGCCTCGAAAACACATCTTCAGGGCTGCCAGCGACAGAGGAGCCAGCCCGTGGAAAGGATGCATTTTGCTCTTTTTTTTAGCCCAGATCACTCATTGCTCCTTTTTATCCAACCTAAAATAACTATCACCAGCCCAGAGCACCACACACTCAAGCACTTGCCTCATCCAGGGAGGCAGCTCTGTGTTCTCCAAGTCCTGGGGTCACCACTTTGGCCCTAGACATAGACCTATACCCTGCAGCTCAGCTGCCAAGAGCTCTCTTCAAAAGCTGAGCCGTTCATCTTTATTATCCTGGTTGCACACAGCATACTGTGGTCAACAAGAAGGGATGCATGCACTCTGAACCATCGGTCCCCAGAGGCCACTTTGAAACAGCCCAGGATGAAGCGTCAAAGCCAAGACACATCAGTGATGCTGCACTTGGGGGCATCTGGCAGCAGCTCACCTCCTTCACCCACATAAGAGCAGGCAGTAGCTTCTCAAGCAGTGCAACCCACTGCTGCATTCACAATCCTCTCCTATTTTTTTGGGTGAATTAATATTATTTTCCTTCTCTCCCTAGGGTAGACTTGCATTAAAAATTAATAGGTCTGAAGCACAGTGAAACAGCTCAGATAACCCCTCCCTCCTCTCCTCAAATGAGGTCCTTCAGCCACAGGATGGAATTAATTGACTTCATTTTTCTCTTCTTACTAGATGACAAGAGAAGCACGGTTGAGATCCAGTAATAACACCTTGTCACCTTTGCTAAAAGGTCACATTTGGCACCGCCTGCTGCACTGATGATGTACGAGAGGTAAATAACCCAAATTTCCCAACTCTGCTGAGTCTGGAAATTAATTGTCAAGAAGGCAGTCTCTGGCTCAGCGTCCACTGCCTTTACTGGGCTTTGGACCAGGAGATCGGTGAAAAAAACCTGTTAACACAGTAAGAACTGTCTTCCGTATTTGACCGCCTGTGGATTAAACTACCCTGGTCAAGCGCGTGGGGTCGGGCAGCAATCTGCTTCTGAGGGGGCTGGCAACCCTCCTCTTAATTCAGATCCTCCACCACAGCAGGAGCGAGTCCAGTGGGAAACTAACCCACCTCAGTACTCCACACGCCTTGCAAACGTTCTTTCCTGTTGCACGTTTTTAGGAGACGCTCTGGGCTCCGTAGCGCTCTTATAATCTCCACAGTCTCCCAGGTCTTTAATTAAAATCAAACACCTACTGTGCCGAGCAGATGAATGAAAAATCATTTTTTTAAATGGCAGCAATACTTCAGGAGGAATTTTAAGACCACACAGGTTGGAATACAGGTGACATATGGTCTCTGACGATTTTTTTCACTTCCTACAGTTCCCAGCCATCCACGACCGTCCCTAGATTGGCAAACTTGAGTTTATGTATTATTATGTATTATTCTGACATGTTTGCGTGTGTTTCTGAATCAAGGTAAGTATTGACTCGTTAACATTTAGCTAAGCTAGAGTCTAATCTCTTATTCCTAAGGCCTGAGAATACAGCAGAGCTCTTGCTGCAGCTGGGAAAGCCGTGGCTGGACTATGAAGGGCTGCTGCTCCCAAACCAGCGGAAGGTACAGATGTGGAAGACAGATGTGTCCTGCTCACGAGAAGCCAAAAGCACTGCAAGGGACAAAATCCAAACCAAAACCGAAGTGGACATGTGCTGCTTTTCCTGGAGGAATAGATGGTCCATGCTCAACTCCAACTCCATGATGCATTTTCCACAGGAAGGAGCACTGCCACGAGGTGATGCTCACAAGGGAATGAGGTGCACAGCAAAGTACTTCAAGTTTCAGGCCAAAGACACCAGGTACAGGGAAAAAAATAAAACAATACACTGCCAGTTTGACTCGAGACATGAAACTGGGATGAGACTGTTGTAATCAACGACACAGTAAGAAATTTTTTCCTGTCCTTGGGAAAGATATAAATGTTACTGCAACCATCATTAAGCTTTACATGAGAAATTGTAAATTGCACAGTCAGTTTATAGCCTGTAACATTCATTTAGACTTGCTGGAAAGCTAATAACTTACAGCTAATAACTTATAGTCAGCTTGTAATCAAATCTTCCTTAGAGAAACACTGCTCCAGACAGCCAGGATTTACAGGTACCTTGTATGGGTGTCTTCATAAAGAAAGAAATTAATGCTAACAATAATTCAAACTGCTTGCTCCACCAGCTCTCTCCATATTTAAATCTAACAGCCCATGGGTGCTCCAGGAGCCCCAGCTCCACACAGGCTCTCAAGGTCCTACCTCAAACTCACAGTTCCTCACCAAAACCAAGAGCTTTTTCCACCAGGCTGGAAGGACCCAACCCATGATATGTACTTGGACTGAGAAAAGGAAAAACAACACACTGAGCTATCGGCAATGTCAAACACCTGGTCATTTCTTCCCTCAACTTCCTCATGATAGTTTTCCACCAGCCATCAATCAAGACACTGATATTCCCAACGCCACCAGACTTGCAAAGCATCCACGTGTCCTGGGACATCTCTCGGAAACACTGAAAACTCCACAGGCACCACACAAGAGTAGGTGCCCATTTTAACAAAACAACCACTAAAAAAATACCCAGAAGAAACAGGTCAGGCGGGGATCAGCTCTCCCAGCCGTGCTCAGAAACTTGTCTATAGAAATCAAGGACTTCTCTTGGTTCAAGTACTGCTGGAATTTGTGCCTCTGTCCTTAGTCGCTGCTGCCCTGTGCGCTTCTGCTTTATCCAAACATCCGCAGCTTTAATGTGAGCAGCCCTGGCAAATTAGCAGCCATTTGCATGCAGGAAAAAACCTGAGTAGAACAGCAGTTATGACCATGTCTGCACAGAGCAGCATAAAAACCCGTGAAAATGCAAATAATGTAAATTGCTTCAATGTGTAATCTCTGAATTCCTTCTAGGAAGGAGGATTGGGAAAAAATAGGCCAGACTGGGGTACGCATCAGGCTGTGTACCCACCAATGTGTAGAGAGATGATAGGGTGGAGGTGTACGCTCTTGGGAGTCTCCTGGGAGAGCAGCCGGTGCCGGGGTCTGCCCAGGGCAGGTCTGTGGGTGATCGCAGCAGCGTATCACCCAGGTCCCACAGACAGCACCAGCAGCGTAGCTCTGCAATAGAGAACAAAACCACACCAACACAGTGCTGGGCTTCATCTCCAAATGCCCCCCTGAAACTCCAAGAGGTCTCCAACGCATTGGAGAGCAGACAAGGCACGCAGTGAGACCAGGCAGCCCGTGTTGGCAGTGGTTTGGGCATCTCCGCATCAGATCACATGTGATCCACCGTGTAATGCCACCCGAGATCTGGGTCAGATGTGCTCTGTAATGCTTCTCCACCCTGGCAAGCTACTGGCCAGCCAGGCAAGAAAGAACCCACAAACCCAGCCGTCAAAGACAAAAGGACACTGTGGGCTCAGAAAGCAAGAATACTTTAACAAAATCATTGACTTCAAAGCACATGAGGTTTGTGCAACCTTAAATTCTGCCCACAAGTTATGAGAAACGCGACTGAGAGACGGGATATTAATGAAGCTGATTTCAGACATCGGACTGCAAGCTGCTAAGATGTTTTTAAACCACATATTTTCAATAAATTTTCTCCATTTTTAAACACTGCATCATTTTCATATCACTTTAAGGAAAGTCTGGGCAGGAACTTGTTTCCATCATACTGTTGAATAATGGTAGGACGAATCAGCTAGAAAGCGAATGATAAGGCATTCAGACTCCAGTCAGCCTGGAGATGAACACAGAGGCAAGCAACGCCAGAGAAACTCGAGTGATAAGCACCAAACACAAAGGCAATGTTGGATTTGGGACTCCACAGAATAGGTGGCAAATGAAATGACTTGTGTTTACCCCTCAAGTTTTTGGTCAATTCAGTGGGACTTTCTGAGACGCAGAGTGAGGCAGCCATACCCAGTAACTACTGAAAACACAAGTCTACAAGACAGGAGTCATATCACTTAAAAATGTCTCCAGTCATTGGCTGCTCTTGCCAATGCCAAAGCTTGTTGGGTAATTTAAACGGATTATTTTGCTCATCAAGTACAAGAAATAAGAGAAGCGGTAGGGTTGTTTTGTGCTCCAGATGATGGGCAGGAGCATATCCCTGAGATCAGAGCTCACGAGTCAATAAAACACACAACTGTCAAAGCAGTCTTGAGTCCTGCTACAGCGAAGAAGCCAATGATACAGTGTGGACAAAAGGTCTCAGAAGAAATTAATTTAAACTGACTGTAATTCCACTGAAACATCAGGGCTGTATCAACGCTGCACTGTTCAAGAAAAGTAAAGTACATTATCCAAAGGTGAAGTGTGCTTTCAAATGAGATTTTAGTTTTAGGTCATGAATCTCCAATGTATTCCCTTCCTCAGTTTTTTGTTGGTTTTTTTTTGTTTTTTTTTTTCCCTATTACCTGTCTTTCACACCACATGTCTGTGTCAATCTG
This sequence comes from Tetrax tetrax, assembly GCA_009806455.1. Taxonomy (NCBI): domain Eukaryota; kingdom Metazoa; phylum Chordata; class Aves; order Otidiformes; family Otididae; genus Tetrax; species Tetrax tetrax. The sequence goes on from WHYT01017289.1 coordinate 8,767, forward strand.
TACTTCTCCTGGTTCAAGGGGGTAAAACTGTCTTTGAGTTGTCCAGGCTCTGAAGCAGTTCCATCATTTTTGGCAACAGGTGCCTTGAAAAACAGCATTGTTCCAAATGATGGAACTGCTTCAGAGTCTGGAAAACAGAACATTGTTCCCTGTTGCGTAGTCATACTAAGTGAAATTTTTAACTAATTCTCACTTTCTAACTGTCAAAAATAGGCTGAAGATGGTTTAGGAAAAGATATAAATCTTTTCTTTGGTCAGAAAACAGTGGTGTTAATAATTATGTCTTATGCCTTATCTATACTGGGGCACACTATGGTCTGGAGGTGTTTTGGCAGTACTTTCTCGGTACGAAAAAAGTTCTCCTCTATTGAGATCACCTCTTACACTGATTGATTATAATCTGCCAGAGGCTTGGACTTGTCTTACACGATAGACTCTTCAGCAGGGCCTGTTGTGACAGGACGAGGGATAACGGTTTTAAAATAAAGGCAGGCAGATTCAGACTGGATATGATGAAAACATTTTTTACACTGGGGGTGGTGGAAGACTGGCCCAGGTTGCCCAGAGAGGCGGTGGATGCCCCATCCCTGGAAACATTCCAGGCCAGGTTGGCTGGGGCTCTGAGCAACCTGATCTGGTTGGAGATGTCCCTGCTCCTTGCAGGGGGTTGGACTGGGTGGGCTTTGAAGGTCCCTTCCAACCCAAACCATCCTGTGATTCTGTGATTCTATGATTTTATTACACTTGGGCAAAAAAGCAAAAAAAACTTCACCATGCACCCAGTAACTTCACACCATTCTTTGGTATTAAAAGAAAAAAAGTTTAGATCTTTTAAACAATTTTGTTTCCTTTTTGGCACAATTTTGTAAGGAACTGGGCTGGGACTGAAAGCCAACAGATGTCAGGGCTGCTCAGCCCCTGCTGTCAGACAGAATGGGGACGTCCCTCCCACCTCGCCTCGGCGAAGCTGTTAACAGTTGGAGCGAGTTTTGGTAAATCCAAAATATCCCTCAGCTGAGCAGTACTGGGAGCTGCCATCTAGAAACCTGTATGCCACAACCTCCAATTGGAAAGGAAACAGAAAAATAGAGAGGAGGGGAAGCAAATGCCCCCAGCATCGTGCAGGGCTCTGGGGAGTGACATTTGGCATCTTGCTTTGCTGTTCTGTTAAATGATTTCAGAGTCAGGGTACAGCTGAGCCCCATGCACTGATTTCACATCCTGCTGCCATCAGTCTGGGCATTTATGGGTTTGGTTTTTTTGGTTTTTTTTTTTTTTTTAAATACACAGAGAGGAGATGCTTCTCCATACATAAACACCAGGAGATGCCATTAGCATCAGGAGATCTCCATTAGGAGATCCCCTTAGCCATTCATGCAGTGAGGGCTCCTTGTGCCACCATCACTCCCCGCCTCGTTAGAGGGACATGGATATTAAGCTCAGTACCAGATTGCTTCTCAGAAACCTCCTCATGGGAGGGCTGGGGTTGTTTTTTTGTTTTTGGCCTAAAAAAATTGCATGGAAGTAAAAGCTGCTGGAGCCGTCCCAGCACAACCCTTGCATGGTGTGCCAGATGCTGCCAACGCAACGTGCTTCAACCCTTGGGGCTCCACTTGATGTGGCCACCTGAGAGTCCCTGATGCTCCTCAAAAAGAGCCAGGAGTTGCCCTGTGCAGAGAGAACATCATTGCCTCAAGATGAAAAACACAGTTGAAGACTTTGGGTTGCCAGAGCATGTCTAGCTGGGCCAGGAACAGGTAGATATGGCCAGCTGACCGTACTGCCAGTCCTGGGGACAAGGAACCCATCTCTTGAAGAGGGTCCCTTCGGAGAGCCAGCCGACTAACGACAATCACACTGATACGGTTACATATCGTTGCCATTTTATTGCTCTGCACAGCTTGTTTTATACTCTAATACTATGTTCACGTGCTCAAGCTTTAGCATGATTTGCTGATACCCAGTGTCCACGCGTTCGCCACCCCCCAAAGGACATTTTTCATTGGTTTGCGTCACCTTCTTACGTAGTTCATGTTCGTCCCCTTTGTGGTTTCCATACCCTGCTTGACATCCTCTTTTTGCTCTTGCTTCATTGCTGAGCTTCCTCTTATTCAGGCTTCAAGGAGACTTCAAGGACAAGACCGGGTTAGGGAAAAAGGCAAACTGGATTGTCCAAGCCCTCTAGAGGGATACCATGACCTTGTTCTACAAGAAATTCTTCTACAATCTCTGAGGGGTCTGGGCAGGCAGCACGCTGATCTACCCACCCCAATAGCACCAAACAGAGGGCAAAAGTGGAGCTGAACCCCAATAAAAGATTCAATAAAGACACTGGCAGACTGAAAAGAGATGCACAAAGTTCATTATAGGGATTAAGTGAATAACTTACTGTTGTTTCTAATTTTAACTGAAAATGAAAAGGAAATTTTTATTTAAATCAAACAAAACCTGATGTTTCCCTCTTTTTTTTTCTCTTAAAAACTGAATCCTGAAAAAATTCAGTGTCAAAAACAAGATCCAAAGCCCCAAAAAGAGAGAAGTGCTGATGATGGGGAAAGAGCAGAAGCCTTTCTCTCTTCATCTGAGCTCTGCATTGAGCTAATTCCCACGCTACGACATGTGTTGAGTTGGCTTTGGAAAGAAAGTAGGATGAGGGTGAAGAAACTTTCACCATCTCCTGATTTATTTGCTCTTTTGTATACGGTACTTGAACTTCTAGAGTGACAGAGATGTTAGGGCATGCTCAACCTCCCTCTATCGCCATTGCGCTTCCCATGGTGGACAGGCTCCATGGCCACGTCCGTCCTAAAATGAAGGCATGAACGTGCTGATTGCCCTGGATCTAGTTCATTATTTTATTTAGTTATTTTTTATCCTCAATCTTCTTCTGTATTTCAGGCTGCTTTAACAAATAACTATGCCACCCGTCCAACTCTCTGCTCCAGAAAGTAACGTTCCCGCATCCAGGAGGCTCTGCCCAGAGAACATGTACGATCTTACTAGTCACAAAATTGACTGAGGGAAAAAATAACCTTGTTTTAAAAGATTTAATGGGACCTCATTTCTGGATTTATATAAATTATTTAGATTAGCACAAACATGAATTCTGCAGCTGAGGAAAAAACCCTACGTTTTATTGCACTAAAGAAGCTGGTTTGATGTTTGATTAGGTTTTCTTTGAACTGAATTTTTTAAAAAACATACTGCATTTTACTGGCTTTAACCTCTCTAACTTAATCTTTGAAGACCTCCATTTCTTCCTAATTCTGTTAAAAAGCCATTTCTGTTGTCTGCCATATAAGGATTTGTTTGGTTTATTTTATTTTTAAAAAAAAAAAGTTTCTCTTGTTAATATTTTAAGTTTTTCAGTGAATATTCCTTCTTGTACAAGTGTGAAATGCTTAACACAAAGCAGATATCGCCCTGCAGCTAATAACAAAAAAAGAATAAACAACAGTAGATTTTGGTCAAGGCATCAACTGCATCATGACCAAAAGTGGCAGTTCTTTTTCACTCTAAAACTTGAATTTTTTTTTTTTCCTCCAGAAATTTGTACAAGCTCTGGAAAATAAATATTCATGGAAAAAAATGTTCCTGTAGTTCATCTGCAAAAACCACCCACCTTCTGGATAACATATATTATTTAAAAAAGCAGCCCGTGGGACGGAGAAATGTGCTTCGCCGTGGTCTGTGTCGAGGAGAAGGGATCATGATATCCTTCCTTTTTATTTGGCATTTTGAGACTACCCAAAGTTATTGACCTAATTAATGCATTTGAGATATCAGACATAAAGTAGGTTCTTGACAAAACACTCATTCAACATTTGCTCCTCAAAGAAGAATGTTTCTCTAGCTATACTAAGACAGCGTTTTCTCCAGAAAACCAGCACAGACCTTCACATTTTTTTTTATGCTGTTGAGTTTTTTGTTTGTGTGGGTTGTTTTGTTTTTTTTTTTTTAAAATCGGATTTCATTTTTTAAATTCTGTTTCCTGGAGAAAATGGCACCACTAAACACAGGTAAGTTTTCAATAAAGCTCCCCTTACTGTCACATATTAAAACATCGAAAGAAAGCAGCACTGGCTCTTAACTTTTTTCAAAACACGATTGTGTCACTGTAAGGAATGCGGGAAGAAAATCTGGGAGATTTTCATGCCTGAAAATCTGGCTGCTACACCTTGAAAAATTGAAATACCAGTACACCAGTCTGGAGATGCTAAATAACTCAGCATCTGATCCTGAACCCGTTTCTCTAACCTACCTCTGAACCTACCCTGTTTTCAGGAGCTCACCGATGTCAGACATCAGTTTCCCCCATCACAGAATTATAAGGTCACAAGGATGATAACATTGCAGTGAGACCTCAAATTTCTTCAGCGTGCTGGAACGTGACGTTCTCAAGAACACAGCACGCATGGGCAACGGCAGCGTACTGGAATCTAACAGCTGAAGTAGTAATCAAACTGAACGGAGAGCAGTACGAGTGCTTGGGTTTAGTTTGGGTGGAGAGATTGTGCCTGCATCACTGCTCCCGTTAGCTGTCCCGAAGACAGCTCAGATCGACCACCGACTTGTAGGCATGGTTTGACCATGGCCAGGACTGTCCTCTTCAGTAAAGCACATGGAAGAAATCGTCCCTCTGTCACTATGATATTATTAAAAGTACATTTACTTTCTGGGGAACAGATGCATCCAAATCCAGGCTGATAATCAGCCGCGATCCATTCAGTGGGATCCTCACCCAAACACAAGCAGTGGGCAGTGATGCAATCTCTACAGCCCAGCCCAAGGGGCACAAAAGAGCATGTGGGTATCTCCAAACCAGTGTCACACCAGTTTGTTCTAGGGAGTCCCGTTCAGGAGGAAGAGCTGGGCTGTACCAGTTGGCATCGGTGGATGGCTTCACTTCGCCGTGTCGCTCAGCACTCGCACATCCCACAGAAGTCAACAGGCTCCGCACTTGCTAACAGCCACGAAAATAAGACAGCTGGTCTTGCCAGCATTAAATTGTTTAAAAAACACCCTCACAAAATAAAAGGAAAAAAAAAAAAAAGAAAAAACACACTGTTCTCTGTTTTTGCATGGTTTTAAAGCAATTTTCCAAAACAGACATTACTACAAGAGCATCTTTGTTCAGGCTGTAAATCAGCAGTACAGAGGCTCCCAATAACACTACCCAAGAGAAGAAGATAAAGAGCAAAGGGAATAAGCCCTCAGCCTTGCACTCCGGCAGATTACAAAAGGATAACCATCAGAAAATTGGCCATTAAAGCAAAGTATCCGAGTGCCTGCTGACAGACGGGAATGCACCGCTGAACGACCCAGCACCAAACCAGCAGAAGGATCTCAGCGGTTCAGGAATGTCATGGCTAATCTTGAGGGAGATGAGGCATCTAAAAGCAGTAATTAGGTTAGTGCTCCATGGGCTGGAGCCAGCAGCCAGTCGTGAATGACCCACGTGAATTCAGGCACGAGGGGATGGAGAGTCTAAGGATCACTTTGATTTCAGAAATGTCCTCAAGACAACTTGTATATGCTCCAGAGATCATAGAATAATAGGACGGTTAGGGTTGGAAGGGACCTTCAAAGCCCATCCAAGTCCAAACCCCTGCAAGGAGCAGGGACATCTCCAACCAGATCAGGTTGCTCAGAGCCCCAGCCAACCTGGCCTGGAATGTTTCCAGGGATGGGGCATCCACCACCTCTCTGGGCATCCCGTGCCAGTTGATTTGGACGTTAAAGAGTAATACTAAATTGTTTCATTTAAAGTAATCTTTATGAAAGGATCATGAATTAGAAAAAAAAAATAATTTGTCTAACACTTGAAGAAGGTAAAACAGAGGATTTGGGGACATGGAGCAGATGGAGCACAGAATTGCAATGGGATACAGGAGGATAGGAGCATCCAAGTACCTGACAGTGCAAGTCAGATATTTTAAAAAAGGTTTTTGCATACATTGTTGATATATTTGTATGGACATTTACCCTGTATTTTCCATGCTCTGAAACCAGCTTGGGTCATGTGGGGACAGAACAGAGAGGAGAAGGGAGAAGATGAGATGGGCAAGAGTGGGGAGACAAGAGGACAACCTCCCACAGTCCCCCTCCCCTCTTCATCCTTTCTTGTCTCCCATTGTTTGAGTACTAAATTTAGCTGAAGCTGGTGGGAAAGGATATAAAGTGCCTAACAAATACTCTAAGGGAGGAAGTGACTAAATGGAATTTTCTCATAATGCAGCAGAGTGCTGGCGAAGACCACCACCACCCTCCAGCAGCAGCCCTCGGGCAGCCAGCTGCAAAGACAAGCCCTACTCTGCATTAAGATGATAAAACGACAAAAACCAAACTCAGTAGAAAAAAAAAAAAAAAGCAAAGCTGAAATAAACAAACACGAATAATAACACCGAAGAGAGGATCTTTAGATTAAAAATTAATGGCAGCTAGCTAACGGGCACCACCACATCGCTGCAGGGCTCCAGCATACCCATGTGGGAGCAGAGAGGACGCAGAGGACGGATGAAAGAAGGCACTGGGGAGGCATCACAGTATTAGAGAAGCAGATAGCATAAACAGGGAAGATTTTGACTTAAAAAAAAACAACCCCAAAAAACAACAACAACCCTCAAGCCCTCTGGTGCTGACTCTACATTAAAAACTTTGAATTCACCAAAGTGGATCAGTTTTCTCTAGACTCCAGCTGAACTAGGGTTTTACTGTGTCAAAAATATCGACAGTAAATGGTTTGGAGGAAAAATGTCACATATTAAAAGAAAAAAGCAAATATAATTCCTTAATTCCCACTGAGGGAATATGTGTAGAAGAGAAACAGAAGTGTATCTACCAAGGAGAATATTTGATTTATTCTAAGAAAAGAAAACGTCTGTATTTCCAGCGCAGCACTTGCCTTTCCCATATACACTTCCTAAAAGACCAATAGCTGTCTCTAACCTGCCCCAGTAACATGTCTGTGACTGCCATTTACCACTCCGCTCCAATTTTTAAAATTAAAGGGACATTCTCAATTGAACCCCGCACATTTTGCCGCAGCCAAAGGGCCTGTAGGGTTGCTAATAAGGATACATGTCACAGGGTAGAATGGAAAGAGAAGAAAAAGGGAAAAAAATATTTTTCCAGATTTCATTTTTCATCATCACCTTGTGTTACTTGACCCAGGGCGGCCAGCTATGCAGTCAATGTCCCTGTATATTTATTGAGGACAGCAGCAGGAGAAAGAAAAACACAGCTTTAAGCCTGAAAAATGGAACTGGAAATGTTCCTATTAATGAGAGCGGGTGAGGGACAGGCCTCAGTATATGAAATTACTGTAATCTGATTCTTGAGCCTGATTAGATTTCGAGTAGATGCCTGTCTTTAAGTTTCCACCAGACAGCAGTCAATGATTTGAGGGGTTGGGTATTTTCAGCATGGGTAGGTCCATCCATTTTGGAGGATGCCTGGAACAGAGGAGGAATCCTGTCACCTCCCAGCTAGGGAAGCTATGAAGCCCGTTTGTCAACACAGAACCTTTTCGTATCGACAAACCGACACATAATTTCCTCCGAAGTCTTCCAGGAAAGAGCCGAGGAGCTCGTCTGCAGGAGCACAGCCACCATCCCCAAACAGGGGCAGGTAAGGCTTTGACCACCAGCCAGAGGCTATCGGCTAGCAAGGCTCGTACCCTGGGTAAAATAACAGTGTGGTTACTGCAAGGCTTTCCAGACAAAGAATTAGAGCATAAAATCGCATTATTACTCCCCACTCGCGCATTTTTGAGGCTCATAGGTTTGTTTGGCAGAAGCTATCTTTTCAGTGAGGGGAGGACAGCCGTGTTCCAGTTAATCTTTCATTAGTTTATGAAAAGTATTCTTCTGAAATATTTTAGATAAGTAGATTATTCTTGATCCCTATGTTTCTACTTCCACACTTGGCAATGAGCTTTGCTAAGGTGTCCATGTCTTTGTAATCATCCAAGAGCTATTACCAAAAAAAAAAATGGACTGCTCAATCAAGACACCAAATTCACACAGATAATCCAAAACCCGAAACAACTGCTGGCAGTTAGCTTGAACCAAGAGGAGGAACAAAAGGTTTTGGATAAAACACAAGTAACTACTATGAGCAAGAGTTCAGTAACACCCACTATCTTTTAGCCACTGCTTGGGATGACTCAGTTGCAACGACTGTGGTGTCTGGCACAAGAGCTACAGGTTCCTGGAAAATAAAGAGGAAACTCCTGAATTTGAGGCATTTGCAAAGAGCGCACAGCTCCCGCGTGTCCCTCCGCCAGTCCCGACGCTGGTCTATCACTCCACGATGGGTAACCACACAGTGAGGAACAGAACTGACATTGGAGGCACTGCCATGCCTTCCAGCCAGCACACACACAGTTCACCCAGGGAAAATTGCACGGGGTTACTTGCTTGGGAAGTTGCCTTCACACTGACAAAAAATCCCACTATAGAGTGAAAACGGTTCACTGGCAAAATCCTGGCATTTGGGAATTGTGCAGGTAAAAAGAGTACAGCGAATCTGTTTCCAAATAAGTTTCCTAAAATAGCACTTTTGCTTGTTGCTTTACATGAACCCCACAGAGTTTCTAAGAAAAAAAAAAAATTAAAATGAGAAGCTACAAACAATACACACTGCTGTCCAAAGCTACAAACAATGCACACTGTTCCGTGCAAAAGTTTCTGTTTCCAGCGCAGATGCTCCTGTAAGGCTACAGGAGGAACCACACAGGTCCTACCGCAGATGGATGCCGGGATCATACAGAAAGGATGACTCAGTGCCCAGCTCCTCAGATCCCAATTTCCTAAGACATGGGGGAAAGGAAGGCAGGAGCTGAGAGTTCCTCAGAAACCTGTATGTGCATTCCCCCAGCTTTACTCTGCTCTGTCTTTAATTCAGCAACTCCATCGAAGCTCCAGAAGCTCCAAAGAAAGGGAAAGCTGTGGTCATGCTGGTAGCTAACAATTATACCCAACATAATTACGAGTTGATTGGCTTGACGTTGCTCTCGGCCAGAAGCACTAAAAGTGTGACACAAGACTGGGTAAGTAAATAATTAAAGATTGGCTTAATTAATGCAATATTTTACGGCAAAAAAAAAAAAAACCTCCACAAAACAGAACAACATAAAATCAATATTCAAAACTGTCTTCGCTCAGTGGTGAGATGAGAAGTTGGTTGGTAAGAGTAACTACGTCAACATAATGCCATGGGGAGCCTTGCTTCATACAACTCAGCCTGAGGCAGCCACCAGCATAACAAATTCAGTGCAAGTGGTTAAAGCTTGCCCAAGCTCTAAGCCGCGGAAGATAAAGCGTTAGGCCAGAATTTGTCAGGTAACCTCAGTTACAGGTAATCCTAATCCTAACTAGCTCCCCAGGTGGGCAGAATGTCGCTAAACAACCCCCACTGCAGCACCAGCCCTTCTGACAGCAACGCGAGGGCTGGCTTCATCAACCCTTTGCACACTGGGAACCTAGAAAACACGGAGTTCAACCTCCCCTGCCTTGAGGAGACCCTGGTTGGGGTGAGAAAGGTGTCCCTGGGGTGGCCTGGGCTGGTAGGATCCAGGACGGGACCCCAGGAGGGCCCCCGTCTCCAGTGGAAGCCTCTCCCGGTGCTTACCCAACCTCCTCCGGTGCCCAAACCCTTCCTCCAACTCCGTGGAGGCTTCTCTGCCATTCATGACATTTTGTGCATTTATTTTTTGTTGTGGGTTTTTTTTTTTCCCTATTTTCTTCCAGCCTTGGCAGGGTTTTAATGTACTTTTTGTTGCTCTTTGGATATGATGTGCACTAGCAACCACTGAATAAAATATATAGGTAGCAAAGCTGCAAGTAGCGTGAACTCAACTCTGCTTTCCCAGAAACACAATTTTGCTTGTATGTTCTTATTTATTTTAAGATGGTAGCAGGTTAAATCTGCCTCAGATTGGCACATCTGATATAAATCAACTACCTTTTTCTCACGTGATTTATTTTGCTTGCATCTTCTCAAATCTGTCTCAAAATACAAATGCGGTAAAACCAGGTTTTGCAAACTCGAGGGCCAGTATAAATCTTGTCACCCAGGCTGGTTTTAATACTGTACCGAAAACCTTTCTCTCAGCATACCAATGCCTCTCTGCAGCCCCTGCAACGTGAGCATTGCAGCACGCTGCTGCTACCTGAAAACCTGGAAATAAAACCAACTAGAGATGGGCTACAGCAACTCCCATTATTCCAGCCAAAAGAAAAGCTTGCTGTTATCACCAGATTCCTTTTTTTGCTTTATTTATTTGGCTTTTTCCCCCATGCGTCTGTCTAAGAAGCGACCCATCTCTTTTCTGTGTTCACATTCCCAGTGAAAAGCATGTTTCCCTTGTCATTTTTTTTCTACACATTTTCAGTTCCCCAGCATTTTAGCTTCATCTGTCCTGATGAAACTTGGGACCTGACCACAGCTGCTTCTCCTTCCTGAAAGCAGTTTCAACTCCACATGTCAAAGAATATATAGAAACACAGAAAGGTTAGGCTTGAAAGGGACCATTAAAGCCCACCCAGTCCAACCCCCCTGCAAGGAGCAGGGACATCTCCAACCGGATCAGGTTGCTCAGAGCCCCGACCAACCCGGCCTGGAATGTTTCCAGGGATGGGGCATCCATGACCTCTCTGGGCAACCTGGGCCAGTGTTCCACCACCATCAGTGTAAAAAGTTTTTTTCCTGATGTCCAGTCTGAATCTACCTCCCTCTATTTTAAAACCATTACCCCTTGTCCTATCACAACAGGCCCCGTTGAACAGTTTCTCCCCACCTTTCCTGCAGCCCCCTTTGGGCACTGGGAGCCGCTCTCAGCTCTCCCCGCAGCCTCCTCTTCTCCAGGCTGAACAGCCCCAGCTCTCCCAGCCTGGCCTCACAGCAGAGCTGCTCCAGCCCTCTCAGCATCTGCGTGGCCTCCTCTGGACCCTCTCCAACAGCTCCACGGCCTTCTGATGTTGGGGGCTCCAGAAATGGATACAGCACTCCAGGTGGGGTCTCACCAAATTTATTTATTAAACACGTTGGTTTTAACCCCAAAAGACTGAGGAAAGCACTGAAGTAATAACTCAGTGTTACCTTCAGCATCCTTCATGCAACCACGTGCATGAGTGCACACCACAATATAAACTAAACCCAAGAAAGGCACATGGAGGGATGTGAGACCAAGTATACCATAAAACCCTTTTAGTACCAATTTTTAGTTACGTGCCTTGCTTTGGCATGATAATAAATCACAAAGAGCCACTCAGATTACCCCAGTCTTGGCAAAATAATTGCCTTAGAATAGGTTTCCACAGTCTCAGGCCCAAAGTATGATGAACAGTAAATTGAACTACATTTACCCATTTGAGGAAAAAGGCTGTTTCTCTGGTTTCATTCAGAGCCACCTTCTGGACTAAACTCCAAAGATCTGGAGGAGTCCGTGGCTGTGAAAACACCTCCACACAGGCTCTGAGTGGGAAGTCAGAGAAAGGCTTGATTACATTTTGAAAGAAGCAGAGCCATCAGTCATCGGGGTGCTCGCTGTGTTCCCACCACAGCTGCACCAACAAGATGCTATTCAACTAAGCCCAAAAGAGAAAAAAAAGTATCCACATGAAAGCAGGCTCATCTTTTTTTTCCTACAAAATTCTGCTGAAAAACACTGTGGAGTTGAATCAAATTGTTTCCTTTAGCACCAGGACAGATGTGTATGGAGGGCCTATCCTGATATCCAGGACTCGTGCAGAGCAGGGTCCCCGAGAGGTGCTCTGCTACTCATCCATTAAATCCGTGTCCTTCCTGCTGGTAGCAGTGAAGCTGAAAATAATGCCCATCTTCCCAAGGGGAGCTGTCAGGCTGCCAGCACCCCAAAAGCAAAACCTCATTTAGATCTGATCATAGCTGGAGCCAAGTTGGTTAAACAAGAATAAAAACTGAACTAAGATGCGGGATCTTTCCTTTTTAGATAGCTCTCCTCCACATATTCTGATTTCTTGTTTGTTGGCTTCTTTCCCCATTATCCCTTTTCAAGTAGCTGATGGGAGGGATTTTAAGCTGACAGAAGGCTACTGCTCTGACTTCCTTAGGGAGGCTGAGTCTGCTCACACCAACCTCCAGAGAGAGCCCACACATGGTGAGTGCTTGGGCACCCCTCTCAGCTAGTGCAGAGGAACTGGGGGTTCCTGACCTTTTCCCTCCACTGAGTCTAAAAAAATGCCTGGACAACCAGCTTACAGGGATAGGGAACCTACAGCTGATGTGACTCCAACAACCACAGGACCTCAACTCGGGCACAACATCTGCTGCAAGCACGAGGTGCTTACAGGATCAGGCAGTTGAGTCTTCAAGTCATAGTAACTAGCTTCCAATAGATGAAGAATCAAGACCTGCACCTCTAAAAATCCAGTATAACTCCTAGATCCAACAGGGAACACTAAAGATAAAAGATTCACAAATTATGTCCCAATTCAGTGTATTAATTACGCCACCCATCCTGGCACGGGTTGCACATCCTCCCTGAATCTGTGATCTTGTGTACTAACTTCACAAAGCCCTTCGCTTTTTGAGAAAAGGAACAAATTTCAACACCCCTCTGTACTTGGGTAGCTCGAAGCTGCTTGAAGTTGTGGTCTACCTGTCATGTTCTCTCAACTCACTGAGCGTACAAAAAGAGAGGAGGAAATTCAAACCTTACTGCAAACTTCAAATGGAAGAAATGTGCTGCCTGATGATTCTCTCAAGCCTCTCAAAAGCATACTGACAGCTGCCAGCAGAAAAAGCAAATTTACATTTTGCACATAAAAATCTTTATCCTCAAACACTGCAGTAAGCAAAATCTCCTGGTTTATTACCAGCCTCCCCAGAATCCAAACCTGAATCCAAAGCTATGATTTTACTTCGAGGCATCTACCTCTTTGGTAATTCATTAGTTGAAGCAGGAACAGCGCAACCCAACAACATGCAAACCCACCTCACCCTCAGTCCACCACCTTGGCACACCAAGACCCCGCCAAACCTACCCGTCACTAGGAAGCTGCACCGGCCAGCGCCCGCCTCGTTGATGATGTTGCAGTTGTAGATGCCGTAGCTGTCGCGGGAGAGGCTGCTGACGGTGTACTCGGTGGAGTCCTGCATGTCGAACTGGCCGGTGCGCAGCAGCTTGCTGCCCAGGCGCCACTCGTAGGTGAGGACTCGGGTGGGATATGCCCTCAGGACCCGGCAGCTCATGGTGATGCTCCGGCCTTGGCCTTGCCGAATCTCCAGGAAGGTGGGCTCCACGGCGGGGGGGTCTGCGGGAGACAGGAAGAGAGAGTAGGTAAGTGAATTAGCGTGAGATACGGCGTTAACCAGCCACTGCGGAAAGGCTAGAGCACCGCAGCTCGACCTGGCACCCACGGGAGGAGAACTCAATAATGGTGAGTACACAACCTCGACAGATACCGATCGGCTAGCAACAGAAACGTACACATCCGAGGCATCGCGCTCCGCTTATCGACATTTTCTGCTGAGTGGTTAAAGATGCCGCGCTGCTTCACCGACGTTATCACTCGAGATGCAGCGAGAGCTCCTGCTCTAGTGCAGGCCAGGAGGCTCAGCCCTCCCAAGCCTCACAGAGCAACCACAAACGCCGGAAGATAAAGGGGAATAAACAGAGATAAAAGCCTCGATGCGGTGGAGGTAAAGCGCACAAGGCCACAATGACCCTGGCAGTTGAGGCAGCGATTCCGTGCTCAGCTGGGGATGCAGAAGATGGATCGATGAAGCAGCCCAGACACATCGCCCTCCCTCCAACAGCTGCCTTCAGGTTTCAACAAATATATAACCATATGTTTCCTTTCTATCCACTCGAGCTTGATATTCCAGTAAGCACAAAATGGGCCATCTTCCCATAACTTGAATTTAACTGCATTTTAAATAATTTTGATTTGCAGCTACGAACTCTCACAGATTTTTGACTCCACCAAAATACAAAATAAATAAAATATAGCCAACATACAGTGTATGCAAAAATCTAACTTCATCCTCCTATTTGCCTTTTGATAACTTACAGAAGAGTAAGGGCAACCTGGACAGAACAACGTTGGCACTCAGCTCTTGTCGGCACAGCTGTTCAGACCAGGTGATGCACATGAAACACGTGCACGTGTTTACAATTGGATGCAAAACAGTGACAAGACCTTCCGGCTCAGTGAAAAACACAGCTCATTTTTTAGCTCATGAGAAAGACAAAATCCTGAAAGCCTCCTGTGCCTGTAAGATACGTGAAATCTTTGCATACATACAGAAAGAGTTGTCTTACAGGCATAAAACATAAAAACATAAAATCCCTGATAAGCTCTGCAAGAGAACAATCCTCACCGAGTCTGCGCCATGCACCTTTCAGAAGGAGCTCTCTTTTACTGTTCTGTCTCCAAGAGCATCTTGTCCTCAGGTTCTTCATTGATCAGTATCTCCGTCACAGCTACAAATAACCTTCAGACTCTTTATATTTAATTCCCTACATAATGGAAACTGTAAACAGATTCCTTCAGCTCCTGTAAATTAGGAACCATGCCCACACATGTACTGCTGCTCATCATCTCTTGCTTGCCAAAGATTCCAGCTAAACACTGAGTACTTGAAATTAAGGCAAATTTTGGAGACTGCCATATTAAGACAACAATGCTAATAGCTCATGACCTCCAGCTATCGTATTTATAGTTCATTGCAATAACCATCGTTTATCTTAGAGAATCACAGAAGGGTTTGGGTGGGAAGGGACCTTCAAAGCCCACCCAGCCCAACCCCCCTGCCAGGAGCAGGGACATCTCCAACCAGATCAGGTTGCTCACAGCCCCGGCCAACCTGGCCTGGAATGTTTCCAGGGATGGGCAATCCACGACCTCTCTGGGCAACCTGGGACACTGCTCCACCACACTCAGTATAATTTTTTTTTCCTAATAACTAATCTAAATCTACCTCCCTCTATTTTAAAACCATCACCCCTTGTCCTGTCACACCAGGCCCTGCTGAAGAGTCTCTCCCCACCTTCCCTGCAGCCCCCTTTGGGCACTGGGAGCCGCTCTCAGCTCTCCCCGGAGCCTCCTCTTCTCCAGGCTGAACAGTCCCAGCTCTCCCAGCCTGGCCTCACAGCAGAGCTGCTCCAGCCCTCTCAGCATCTGCGTGGCCTCCTCTGCACCCTCTCCAACAGCTCCACGTCCTTCTGATGTTGGAGGCTCCAGAGCTGGACCCAGCGCTGCAGGGGGGGGCTCTCACCAGAGTGGAGTAGAGGGACAGAATCACCTGGAGTTACTGGGAGAGGACCACCAGGATGCAGCAGCGAGGCAGAAGCGATGAGTAGCATCGGAGGTGGGATACAGGGCTCAGTGGTACAGGATGCTCTAACAGCAGATATTAGCTCTGAGAACAATGCCCCCTGCCTGAGTTACCCCCAGAAATGACTGATGTAGAAAAGATGATGTGATAAGCATGGATTCAAAATGACCCTAGCCTGACCTTTTGTCTTCGTAGAATAAATGTCATGTGGCTTTGTATAATTTTGAAGCCGGATTCTTAAACTGGTACACTGACTGCAGTACAGCCACTGATAACTGCAAATAAATGACCAGAAATCCTAAATCCTCAACACCACAAGCCTTCTTTGCATTGAAAATATCTCCCAATTTTCTGTCATCAGAAAATTTCACCACAGCGTGACTACTCTTTGTGCCCAGGTACAGAATAAAAAATACAAAAAAAGATAAACTCATAAGAAATTCCGCTAGTGTCTCTCCCCAGCCTGATGTTTGCCCTCTCAACACAACCCAGTAGTGTTTTCATCTGCCCTCACTGTACAATTTCTCCACCTTTTCCTGCTTCACTAATAGTTTCCCAAGGCAGCAGCTTTGCAGGGAACTGTTGGCTTAAAGATAAGAGCTACTCACGGGAAAGAAAATGTGCCAGATCTCAGTGTTCTTCTCCGGCAGAGCTGTTTAGCTTGTCAAGCCTGATCTGCCTGTCACAGATTCTTGTATCTTCCTCTAGCCACCCTGTCTTAAAATTGTTCATACTTTCCAAATACCTTCTAAATCATGTTATCTAATGGCTCTCAGAGAAATTATTAATCAAATTTACTAATACTTACTACTGTCCAGTCATTTCTCTGCCCCGAGAAGAAAGCTCTCTGGGTTTTCTTTCCATTTCAGCCATGATAATTCCATATCCATGACCCCTTCAGCCCTCTTGCATTTTCCCTCACAGCCAGCACCATAATAGACTTTTAAACCCCGGTAACATTACCACCGACACAGATTAGCCTATACGATAACACCACAGAAGGATGCTCAAACAGCATCTGACTGAGGCCTCTCCTGGTCCAGCACCCCGCACTGGTCCTGAGTGCCTGGGGATGGAAAGCACAGAGGGCGTGGAGAGCTGTGGGACAGGAATTTTCTGATGTGTTAAATACACTTTCACGGACGATTTTGCTATCATTTTCTCCCATGACTTATAATCTCATTTAATGTTTGAACATCCAAACTTGTCTACAATTTGTAATAATGCCTGGTTGTTTGGCTGTTTCCACTTGACGCACCACATCCGCTGCACCGTACTTCTCCGTTCACCTCCCCACGGCAGCTCCACTTTAACGACTTTCAGCATATATTGGTATTCAGCCCCCTCCTTCTTCCTCCCTTACTTATAAGGTACTTTAGCCTTATAAATAGCTTTTCAATGAAAGTTTCCCCGGCCTTTAAGGTCAAAAGAGTCTTTAAAACACAGAATTTCCATCCATCTTTGAAGAGATGATACCCTGTGACAGAAAAATGAAAATTAACTTGGGTTGCTCATTTCAGGATTACGCTTTTGCAGGTCATAATTTTAAGGGGAAAGGAAAGGGATGATAAAAACTACAATATATGGCAGTAGTCAGAGCTAACAGTTTATTTTTCTGCTTTTTGTTTTCACAAGATAGTCACTCCACAGCTAACGAAGGTGCTAGCATCTCCTCAGAGTAATGATGCTCAGAAGGAAACTTCCTCTGTAGCTGTTTGGAACTTCTACGGGTTTAATTCATTTGCATTAGCTCTTCCCCAAGGCTTTAGCAATTTGATTTAATTTACTTTGCTGTACTTATTCCTCTCTTTCATAATTCTAGTATTAGTTTTTGAAAAATATAGGGAAAAGCCGCAAAGGGAGTACAGTTCATTCTTTTAAACAATTATCTTTGGGAAGCAAACAGTCTGAAGTTAAAACAGGCTTTATATTAATGTTTAATGAATTTTTTAGCCTAAGTACATTCATGTCTTAAGGATTAGAGAATGGAAAACGAAGGCTTCCTAGCTATCAAGAGAAATGGCAGCAAGGATGCTTGTTTTAAACCAGACAGCTGCTCGTCACGGTGCGGATTCTATCGTGGTCTTTATTGGAAGATCTGTTAAGGAGAAAACACAGTATTGAGTGAATTTATTTTGACTGTGTGGCCTTGAGGAGAGACTTTATCTTCTGATTTGGTTTCTCCAATTTGCATTCTAGCCTAAGCAAATTAATTAGTTTCTCTCTCCCAGTAGCAACAGGAATAAATAAGAAAAACTGATGTCTGCTTCAGTTTACATTGCATTTGTGGCCACTTTTTTATTTGATTCACCCAACAGGAACGTTATTCTAGCAACAACCTGTGTCAGCAACACAGAAGGAGTAACCTTTAGATACTCTAGGTAGGATTTGCACCACAGAAAAGAGCAGTAAATGATAAATCAGGTCAGGTAACAGCGACTTATCAGGGGCTGAGGGTGAAGGTGGGCAGGGGACCACAGCGCTCCCAGTCCGTGATGGAGCGGGCGATGTGGGAGGTGGGACTCACGCCCTCCCCGCCGTGGAACGATGCTAAACCACTGCATATCTAAAACGCCAACGAAGCTGAGATGATTTAAGCAAGCATCGTTTCCAATATCTGATTGAAACACACTGTAAATTATTTTCTTGCCTGAGGGACGTGCAGTGGAAAGTCAGAGTCATTCTAGCTTAAAAAGGCAGCCTTTCTTCTTTCCTTTTCTTTTTTTTTTTCCCATTATTGAGGGCATGTTTCCCTGTGAGGGCGAGTTCCTTGTTAGGATTTGTATCCTGCCTGGTAATGAAGGCTTGGGCTAGGCAGTCAATTTTATTTTTTTTTTATTTTGTGTCTACATCTCTGCCTCTGATATATCATGCCCAGGCTCTGAAGATTACTCTCAGGAAAATTGTGTGGCATTTCTTCAGCTTCCAGGAAAGGCAGCACTTCGTCTCCCAGGCCACATTGGCAAGTATTTTATAGGTTACAAAGCAGATATTACACATTATGTTGCTTGTGTGTCTTTATAACAAGAAATGATTCAGTAATCTATATCTGAAAATACACCAGAATTAGATGCATGGAAGGCCGCTGTCTGATACGTGCTTCTATAGATCAACAGAATCAATATAACATATATAATGCCTATTCAAATATTTAAATAGCTTTTACCTTCCTTACATATCACTTGTTCTGAACTGAAAAATAAAGGAATTCTGCGCATTTTCACTTGATATACAGCTCTGCAGACTTCCTTGGCAAAGCAGCTCGGAGAAACTGCGCTCCTGGAGCCCCCGGAACAGTCAGTAGACTTGACAGTAAAGCTCTATTTTTCCTTTTTTTTTTAATTGTAACAAAGTACCTCAGCAAAAGCTCTCATCTAATGGAGCCTAATCAAGTGGTGCCATTCGGGAAGGAGATCTTGGAGCTGCTGTGGATGTTTCTCTGAAAACAGCCCAGTGTTCATTAATGGTGCAAACAGCCGGCGATGTCCCAGTGAGGCCAGTGAAGCCATCACACAGCAGGTTTAGGGCAAGTGTCAGGAACTATTCATTTAGAGAAAGTACTGTTTGGACAACCGATTGCCATTTTTGGTCCTGGGGGTTAAGGTCAGAACCGAGTCAGACCTGGCCAGGCACCACACGCCTAGGAGCAGCTGGTGAAACCAGTGGTGGGAATACAGTCTCCAGCAGATCACTGGATGCTGAGCCATGCTGGAGAACGGCCGGTCTATTCATCTGCACTGCAGGACTCATTACGATGCTGGCAAAGCCTCATACAATTTCCACCCCTCCGCAGTCGTTATTCCCACGTCTTGCCATCCTCCAGCTGTTCTTTCCAGGCACCTCCAGCTATTCTGAGGATTATTTTCATATGCGATTGAAAACTAAAATGAAATGGCACTTTAAGCTTTCCAGGTCCTGACTTGGTTTTATTTAACACCGTAGAAAACAATACACCATCAAAAAAATAAATTCAAATCAGCTTCCCGGCTACCGTGGAGAAGCAGCCAGACTGACGGCAAGAGCTGGGGAGCATGCCCGCTCCAACAGCGCTCCCTTCCAAGGGATTTGTATAAACACTCAACTGGGACCATCAAACTGCTCTCAAACCAGCTCTGCTAAAACGAACTGCCCACCAAAAACCCTCTGATGGTGAAGGACGTGCCAAGCGGCGCGGTGGGGAGCAGACGGCAGCTCTGCCTGCAGCACCCACCCTGCCAGCCCTCCTCCATTGTGCTTCTCCGATGACGGAGAAGCCACCAAACCCACCTCAAACCCCAGGACTCTTTTCCCAGGAGGTTGGGGAAGGAGAAATGGTGGAAGCATTACGCAAGTCCAGACAGGTAAATTATTTAGTCCTTACTACTCCTGAGTGACTTACAGCTGTGGTTATCCCTTTATATAGGCAGGGCATGATGTCCATGAAAATGCCTCCAACAACTTCCAGAAGTAGGTGGGTAACAGAGCATCTCCACCCCAATCTATCTGTACCTTTTTAAAGCTAAACAAACACTGTATTTTTCTAGATAAATAAAAATAAAATCTGCACACATTTGAAAGAAATAATAATAAGCCCTCTAAACTATAAAAAGCATTACAGTTTAGAGCTAACTAGGGTGGGGTGTGGTGGCGGAATTGAATTATAGAATCTTTAAAGTTGGAAAAGACCTCCAAGATCATCAAGTCCAACCATCGATCTACCATCACCATGCCCACTAAACCATGTCCTGAAGTGCCACATCTACGTGTTCTTTGATCACAAAAAGGATTCCCACAGAGTCCTGCAAAAAAAAAAATGCATAGATACTAAAAAAAAAAAAAAAAAAGGAAAAAAAAATAAAGAATAGGCTGTAATTTGTGAAGAAGTTGAGAGATCCTAACAACGCTGAAGAGTCAGGCAAAAAAGAATCATGCAAATACTCTTGAGGCAATGGGAAACTTCTTACAGTGCTGGCCTTACAGATCTTGCTTGGTCTTCTATGGAGACAAAATTCAAAGGAATTTGACCAGACTGTAAAAGTACACTTCAGAATTCACAGATTTCAGGAATCTATACTGGAGTCATATTTGTGGTTTTCCTCAGCTCCTGAGTTGGATATGGAGGTGACTAAGTGAAACCTGATGGCCAGGACACAGAGAAGACCAGACTAGCTGGCGACAGAGGTTTAGGAAACTCGAGTACATAATAATTGTCATCCCCATGAAAATGACAACAGTAATTTTCCAGCCAAAGCTCAGATACAGATATTACAACCTTGAGTAATGGATTTATTTCGGTGAAACGAAAATATTATGTCTGGAAATAGAAAAAATTATTTGCATATCTACCCATAAATTAAAATAGAATTGCAAAACCAACCTGGAACCGTGCATTCACAAAACAGCCCTGCACAGAAAATGACCCACAGCATAGCAAGGGGAATCCCTATTTACACGGAAATTTGTTTTCCGGATGTAACACCATCAAAGTTTTCTGAACTTTTTGGACCAAGAGACAACCACCAAGCCCTGGGGTTTCTCCTCGGTGTGGTCAGGCAGGAGCAGTGGTAGGGAGGGGACATCCTGCCAGAGACCTCCGGTGCTCCTGGCTACCTGTGGGACCATTACTATCATGCAGAATAGTGGGAAGGGAGCTGTCTTTCTGAAGCACACTTTTGATAATTAAAGCTAATTAGGATAGGCAGCTAGACCAACAAAGGGAGGAGGGAACATCCACCATATTTAGTGTTTGTCAATAATTGAGTTTATAATATACTATTGGCGCTTGAAAAATATCCCGATTTTAATTTTTTTTTTTTTAAAATCCATACCTACCACACATCACTGTGCTCCCATCAGTCCTTAGAAAATATTTCTTATGTATTAAATATCTCAGTTCTCAGGGCAGTTCCCTGGCTGGCCCAAATAGCCAGGGCGCTGTGGGTTTCATAGAGATACAGCTATGAACATCAGCTGAGCATCCGTCCCAAGCTCTTGTTCAGCTTCCGTTTTCTTCCCCAGAAATACCCGTGAAGTAGTTTTCAGAGATCCTTTTCTTGTTGAGAGACAACTGAAAAATATTTTTTTAAATATTTCTTTGGAAACAAAAAGGGAAGATTGCTGACTGTGGTAGAAATATTTCAGGTATATTTTCACTACAATAAAATCTGACTAATGTAAAAAATAGGTATATTTTGAAATAAATAAATCACTGACATTTAAATTAAAAAAAAAAACCAAACAAACTTAGAAAACTAAATAGCTTACAAAACTAAATAAATATCTCAAATCCTTCAAGCTTGGTAGCAACAATGCCAAGCCCTGCACCGCCTACGCCAGCACTCCTGGTTTGTCGTCAGGTCCATCTCTCCGGGCACTCACATCCATCTGCATCTCTCTCCCTTGGTTGCATTCCCATTGGAAACTCTTTGGAGCAGGACCCATTTTTCAGGGTACCACATTTGGCATCCACACAGCACGGTACCGCCACGGCAGCAATTACAGCTACCTGATCCCGTGTTAATAAATGAAATACGGCAGCACTAACGAGTACAAAAACATTTTCCTCCGAGCCTAGCGATACTCTGTGTCGCCAAATTCAGTTTATAAGCAGTAATTACTCTGGAAAAAGGAGAACAAGAGAGCTGCATTGCCTTAGCACGCACAGATCTCTGCGAGCCAGGAGGAGGAAGCAAAGGATGATATTACAGCCCCTCAGGTAATTGGATCTATTTATTTTAGGCTACAATAGTAAATTTATCAGCCCTACCCATGTACAAAGGGTCAGACAAATAAAAATCTACTTTTATTGTCTAG
>WHYT01017289.1:57939-120676 GCA_009806455.1 Tetrax tetrax
AAAAAAAAAAAAAAAAAAAGTAGGATATGTCTCCTCTTTGTTTAGTCTCCAGAATTCTTATTTACCAACCCAGTAATAAATGAAAGGTGTGAAATTTCCCTTTTATTATGTGGAAAGTTGCTGAATATAAGAAGGAGAGCGTGAGAAATCCTGTTACAAGGAATTTTCTATCATAAACTTTTCTCAAGAAAGCAACTTGTGCAGCTTACTAACACTCCCACCAGCCTGTGAAGACCCTCCGCCGCAGAAGACTGCAATGCCCACAGCAAGAAATTAACGTCAGGGCGCTGCGCGGCATTGCTGCTCAACGACCACAGGCATGATTTAAATCTCTTTGCACCAAGCAGAATGACGGTCCCCAGATGGGTGGTGGAGCTGGATAGCAAGGCAACACAGTGGAAGCATGAAGGTAAAATCCATACCCTACCCAGCCATTGACGCAGATGCACAACCGATGTGTCCCATGCTCTTTGAAACACTGATGCCACTTCCGAAGCTCCTATCATCTCCAGTCATTTAACTCATAACGTGTTTTCTTTGCTGGGAGGAGAAGAGTACAAGAGGATCTCCTCCAACACAGCCAACACTGATGATAAGAGTGACCCAAAAAAGGAGGGTTACCAAAAAACCATCACTTCCCCACAGCAACAAAGACCCTCCCAGCTTTCACAGCATCTCAGTGACTGCTGTCATGAGTCCAGTGCCCACTGGACCAGCTCCATTAGAAAAACCTGACTACGTACCAGCACAATCGAAGTCTAATTTCATTCCTGCTGCTGAGTGAAAGGAATGTGCCTGCTGACACCATTTTTTTCTCCACAGGTAAAATGATTTGCAAAACTCCATATTAGCAGCAGCGGACAACGCCTCTGAACAGTAATATTAAAAAGAAAATCTGCCATGATAGAGTGCAGAGAAAGTAATAACCTTTCTTTAAATATCTACATTGCCTTAAACTTTTAATGCTTCACTTTGCAATCAGCTTTTGTTGAAATATATATTTCTTTTAATTATTGGAGTCAGTCTCCTAAGTAATATGGGAGGAAAAAAAGAAAACATATTCACTCAGCATCTTCTTCAGTTAAAATGGCCAATTGCAACAAAAAAACAAAAAAAAAAAAAACACCAAACCAAAACAAAACAAACAAAAAAAAAAGCCGAATGGTCAAATTAACAATTCCAATTCACCTTTCCATTAGTTGGTTGGTTGTTGACTTTTTTTACACTCAGTTCTTGTCCTATAAGGGCATTTCCCTGCCTAGACTAGCCGTGGCCATGGCACCCTGGCATCCTCCTCCTCAGCCACTGCATTCCGAGCTCCAGAGCCCTTGATGACCTTCTCTCCTCCACCAGAACTGCTGGAGTCCTGTCATGATGTTTGCTGACCTTTGTGGTATTTTTTTTTCTCACAATTCCTTTTTTTTTTTTCCTTAACTGCAACATCCCTTCTTATTCTCCTGTTTACCTTCTTCTCACGATGATTTCTGGGGTTTTCACTGAACACCACAAACCCTAATAGAGTCTCATGGATTTCCCTCAATCCTTTTTGGTTCTAACTCACTGTGTACATTTGCCTTTTGATTCTCATCTCTTAATTAGTTATTAATTGTGAAGGTGGTCTCTCTTTTATCTTAACAAAGCACAGGCTATTTAAAATAAGACATGGTCTAACGCACAAAGGCAGAAGAAAACTTTTGCTCTTGAAAATCCCGTACATAGAAAATAAAGCTCCATGGACAGTCCACTGTCCGCGCGGGTGTTCCCACTCACTCTGCAAAGCCCATGAAAGCCTTTCCAAGAAACAAGCAGGTTACATGAATACTGGAGGCTTCCTCCCACGGTGGTGGCCTTTCGAATCAGAGCACCCATGTGCTCGTTTTTAACAGAGCACGGGTGCTGATGGTTCTTGCTGATCCTCCCTCTCTTGAGTTTCAAGGGGACAGCCTAGCTTCATGGAGCTAACTTGAAACAGCTGGAAGTACTGATACGCCAGTGTCAGCAAAAAGCTACCATGATTAAAAGAGAGCACATTTCTGTGAACAAACCTGAAAGAAGTACTGATGGATTAAAAAGTGCCATTCTCCCAAGATTGTTAATTTGACTACTCAGATCCTCAATGCCATCTCCAGGAGAAGCACAGCATTCAAAGACACCCTATTCTGATTCTTCTTATTCTAAATTTAGATCTGCTACATTTGCATCTACTCCTATTCCTCCTCTCATTCTCACTTCTCAAAAAACCAAAACATTTTTTGTCTAGAAGATCATCTTTGGTTTTGCCCTCAGACACTGCTGTGAACTGCTCTGTGGTGTAAGACTATCTTCTACATGACCAATTGTCAAAAAGAAACCTCTATGAATAATTCAATTTTTTCCAATAACATCCATGTTTATGCTCCAGGTTCTGGGGTCCTCGCTGCTATGCTGTCTTTTGGAATTTCTAATAAGAAAAAGATACATCTCAGGAGGTTCTCTCAATGACTATAGTTTTAATATTAAATAAGAAGAAATTCAAATGATCTCATTCTCATTTACAATATTCCATGTTGCCAGTGTTTGCATATGCATTACCTCTCCAGGTCACTAGACACGCATTGCCTTTGACCTTGCTAAATGTCAAAAAGCTCCTAATATTTTGCTTTGCTGATCAAGCCATCAACTATTTCCATATATTTTTCCTCCTTTGATCTGTTCTGATAAATTATATACAAAGTCATAATTACTTATGCACTATGTTGAAATCCTTCTCTATCATCTTTCACTGAGGATTTCATAGAAGAGATTTTGACCATTGCTTTATGTAAAAGCAGTAAGAGTCTTCTGGAAAATTTCTAGTCTAAGAACTAAAGAGCTGGGAACTTCACCCATAGGTCAAACACAAGAAGACTGGTAGTTTTATCTGGACTGCCTAAATATATTCGGCCCTAGGTGGACTGAATTTTTAGGCTGAGACAGGCAGAATGTATCTGTCCCACGTGAGGGCAACCCTGGGAAAAACCTGCAACCCAAGGTTGCGGAATTGCTCCCACACAACACACCAGGATGGAGAAAGCAACTTCAAAACGCAAACCAAAACGATAAAGGTGACTGGGAGCAACATGTTAAGGTCATTTATTCCTATACTCCAAAAAGACAGAAAAAATGGCCCAGAAATACAAAAGAAGAAGGCCAAGTTCTAGCTCTCTTTTAGCCTGCCCTCTCTCCCACCACAAACCGCCTAAATCAAAACCAAATCCTATCTCCAGAAAAAGAAGTCATTCAGAAAGTAATAACTAAAAAGTCTGGGAACGGGTTATACAAGACTTGTCCTGAATACTAATCAGCTTCTTCTACAAAAACCTTTAATCATAAGGAAAAAAAGACATAATATGAATGTAAAACGTAAGATACAGATTTCCTTTATCATTTCAACCTACTTAAAAATATATTTAATGATTATTTAAAAATAAAGACATCTTTCCCATTCAATTACTCTTCTCACCTACGGAAATTCCCTGAGTACTCTCTTTTTAATACATTTTCATAGTTAAAATTTTATAAGCAGATTTGAAAATTGAGAAGGTTTCACTCTGGGAGTTTTACTCGCGCTCCTGATCCCCACTCACAAAGCAGTACCAGTAACTCGCCTGGCTCTGCCCAGCAATGCGAGTGATGAACTTGGACTATAAAAAAATCTTCCAAAGTAATAAGCTGCTGTCACAGCACAGGGTGTGTTTCTCTGGAGCTGAAACTCAAGGTGAACATCTCCAAACCAGAGCACTGGTCCTGGTCCCTGTCCCACTTCCTGCCCATCCCCATTCCTCGCAGGCTTTTGTCAATCCAGCTTCCAAAAAACCCATCCATGGACTCAAAGTCTGTAAGTCTCCTGGCAACCTACTGCTGGGATTAGCCACCCTACCTGTTAAAAAGTTTCCTAAATCTCCCTGAGTTTTAAGCTCATTAATTCTAGTCCTATTTTGGATGAAGAACACTTCGTTCCTTCCTTTTGCAACAACCTTTTATTTCATTATTAATATAATATATAATATTTACATATAAATATTTCACACGGCACATATTTACACAGTCACAGAATATATACAACAATTTTTCTGAGCTGCCAAACTGCCAGTTTAAGGCATAAAAGATTATTTTTTCCCATCCTCAGTTGCAAACACCATCTACAATCAAAGCGAAGCAGATCCAATTCTGAACTCTCTCCTGCTGACGTAAAACCCAAACAATTAATTTATGCCCCACTGATACACTCCAGAGTTGCAATGGAGCACCTGAGATCATAATTCAGCCTCGTATTTCTTACTAATTAGCTCTGCTCCATTTCAAACATAATCCCTGAAGATTGTTCCCCTTCAGGTGATTTCAGTAGTTGTTTAGAATTTATTACCGAGTAGGAATGACACACAAACTGGAACTCAAACTGAAAGAAATTTCAGAGTATTGCAACGTGGCCAACCGTGCTGCCAACCGGGTTACCATGAAATATCTTTGATGTTTTAAGAGGCTTTACAAGTGCTTGGAGACCAAGGAGTTGGAAAACAGTTTATATTATAAACAATATTTTACGTAGCACCAAAGTGAAACTGCAGCATATAAAACGCAAGCCCAACCTGCAGCAATGTCCACTGTGAAAAATGACTCTGTCCTTCCTGCTATCATCACTTGATAAGGTACACGATGTAAACATTTGATTATATTGTACCTGATGGCACTTTTATTTCCCGAGTATTCTCTTCCAGCAGTAAAAGTGGTGCATTTAAATTATCACTGGATTGCACCCTGTCTGCCAACGGCAAGCATTTATTTATTTATTTTAACTTTCATTTCTCAAAATTTGTGCACCAGAAAATGGTTGGTGCTGCAAGCAGGCGCAGGGCTCTGAGCACTGTCACTGCACGTGATTCCCATTTTCTTCTTGCTTTTTGTAGCGCCCTGGCTCCTCAAACTCAACTGGCACAAGCCACCTTTAAGAGCGCACATCTAGAAGGGCCCTTCCTTTTTGGATGCCACCATCTCATAGAATCATAGAATGGTTTGGGTTGGAAGGGACCTTCAAAGGTCATCTAGTCCAACCCTCCTACAAGGAGCAGGGACATCTCCAAACAGATCAGGTTGCTCAGAGCCTCATCCAACTTGGCCTTGAATGTTTCCAGGGATGGGGCGTCCAGCTCAGAAGATGATGGTGAAGAAGCCACATCCTATAGACCTCCAATCTCCCATGGGAGATGGACGTTACAGTCACAACAGCAACCATATCCCACCATAGATGTTTAGCTCTTCTTCGTGCTGTACTTCCATGATCCCAACACATCCCACAGAGAAAAGCTAGCAGGGCTCACAAAATCTACCAAACAAAGTCAGTAAAAGCCCATAGGCTTGTGACGAGTGCCAACACGCTTAAGCGAAAACAGCGCAGGACAATAATAGTAATAAGGAACGGACACAAGGTTCATTGATCAAACCAGAGATTGCATGTCTTTCCTTACTATGGCATCCTCAGAATCTCGTCTCCAAAACCTCCAGGGTAGGAACTGTTATCTCCATTTTACAGATCGGTAACCGGGACAAAGAAAAAACTTCCCAGACACTTTTCTTAGCAGAAGCTCTGCTCCTTTCTGTGGATGCTTCTCTCTCTGTAGACAGGCAGGGAGCACAGGTACGTAAACATTCAGATTGCTAAAATTTGCAATTAAATTCCTCTCCAAGGCCTACTCAATTAGACCCCAAAACAAGTATCGCCATTGCTGTATTTTATTGTTGAGCAATCACTTCAGGACGTGACTAAGATCGCGTGACTTCCAAAGCGCACCGAGAAGCACACCAACCACATCTTGTCCAACAGACCTGGGCTAAGAGGGATGAGGCTTCCTTTAGTTTTGGTTTCCCACCATGCCTTTGCGTTTTCCTATTAGAACTTTTAGAATGTGATGGTAAACACGAAAAACCAAAAGTCTTAAGCCACAGCTGGCAGCCAAACTGCGGCAAAGCTCAGAAACCGGTCATTTTCCTAGAGAACTCACAGTCTGGGATCCTGACTTCACCCAGCATGGATTAAAGGTGTGCCAGGGGAAAAGAGAGGAGAGGAAGAGAAAAACTCTGTTAAAACTGGTCAGATGACTGAGAAAAAAAAAAAAAAAAAAAAAAAAAAAAAAAAAAAAAATACCCTTATCTTTGAGTTTATCTTTAATTTTTCTTTAGTTTGAACCAAGGAATATGACCTAGAGCAGCGATTCCACTGAAAGATTTACCCTGTGGAGCAAAATAGAGTAATACATCACTTTGTCCCACCAAAGTCCTGCTCCCACTCTTCTGACATCCCAGAGAATGGGAATGTACCCAGCTACCACGGTCTGCGAACAGATCTGCTCACACACCCACGCATCATATACAAAGTGAAATCAATGAATTATTACAGAAAAAAAAAAGTGTTTCATTAAGTATCTTTCCCTGTTTATAACTGATAGAAGCATCTGAAATAAATATTAGAAAATTACTGAAAAGAACTGGTTTTTATGACAATTGAATAAATGCTAGGCTAGTTACGGAAAACGATGCTGAAGTCGATGGGAGCACACGTACTTTCCTCCCACAAGAAAAATTATCAAAAGCATTACATAATTTATGCTTTGTCCCTTCATTTCCAAATTGGCACTTGCTAGGAGCTGAATAAAGTGAGCAGAAATCTAAATGAGGACAGAATAAAGAAAAATCTCCTGTAAATATCTGTTATACTCCAGCTCGTTGTAACCATTTTCTACTCGTGTCTCCCATTTCTTTCAGAATATGTGAACTGCTGCCTGTAATGCAGCACTAAAAATACATCAAACCAGAGGTTTTTTTCCTCCAGTAAAATATTGTAAAATAACAGCAACCCAAGCAGCGCATCCACCAGCCTTTGGAAGTCAGCAGGAGTCATCCCACTGAGTCCCATCAGGGACTGGCTGAGCTCCTGAAGCGCAGCTGGTGGGAAGTCCTCATCCACATCTTGAGAAACACTCTCCAAGACCCAAACTCAGCCGTCCCTTCCTGTAACATGAAACGCAGGACTACCTCCCTGCTGCAGAAAATAACAGCACCTGCTTAAAAGCTTTCAAAATGGAGACCAGGATAAATGATGCAGAGCTTGCTGGATAAACAGAAGAGTTTCTACGACTGCAAAAGACTTCAAATAGTCATCCAGTGCAAAATGTGTGGCACTTCACAGCTGGTACATGGAGCCACGTCAAGAGTGCTGTTCTCCCTGTATCCCCTACTGAATTGAGCTTCTGAGGGTTAAAAAAAAAAAAAAAAAAAAAAAGCTAAGCAAGCAAAGCTGAAAATTACTTTGATTACTTGAAAACACATGAAACAGAGCTCCCTCTGGGCTCATAATGCTCCCAAGGATTGAGACAAGAAAGTCTTGGCACTGGGGATAGGACGGCCAGCTTGCCCTGGTCTTTACTTTGTGGGTTTGCTGTTTGAAACTGCTGGACTGGATTTACCTCCAGAGCTTTCCCACTGAAGCTCTTGCTTTATCAGGAACACCCTCCACACATGTATTTGTACATGTACAGAATTACTTGAAGAAACCTCCATCATCCATGTGTCCATCCGCCACAGGTCCATCTTCCATGCACCATCACAACCAACCCAAACCAGGGTGTTACAGCAACCACGCTGGACTGCTCAGACATCTGGAAAAGATGATGTACTTTGACAAAAACAGAATATAAACTAAATGGCTAAGATGGAAGATCCAAGTGGTCAGAAAATAAAATCTTTTCTAGTTCTCACAGAAAATGGGAAAAAAGCCACTTTCTCTCCTCCTCCTCCTCATTCATGAGGACCATTGCTCCACCATTTGTACAGCAGTTCTTGTTCACAGATTCACAGAGGACTCTGTGAATCAGCTCTGAGTTTATTATTCATGTTCCTCTCTGCAGCTCAAGATCATCAAGGCCTGCAGTCACCATATAGACCAATCTATCCAAAAATCTTGCCCATTACCCCCTTTCTCACCCATCACTGTTGCTCTCTAAGGAACTAGGTTAGCCCATCACTTCTATGAGCTACGCTGCTGCCATTTTCCCAAGATGTCCCAACCCAATGTCCCAAGAGCAACAGGCTGGGGACTATCACAGCAAGTCTTCACAACCCTGTTTTTCTTTAATTTACAACTATATTGAATATTTTCTTGGGTTTTTAATGTTTGCAATGGATAGCAAAGACATGTCCCAGAAAAGTTGTGGAGCCTGTGTGCACACACCTGATAAACTACAACAACTGAAAATCCCTGCGATGGTTTTGCGCTGTTGCTGTTTGCCTTTTCCCCAGCATCCACCCCTCCTCTCTCCCATCATTCATGCTGCAAGGGCCCAGGACAAGGTACCACCAGCCCTGGCAATGATCTATGCCCCGGTGGCATGTCCATTTACAGTACAGATGTGGAGCCCTGTCCACATATCCTACATTCTGTCCTTCCATGTCTTTCATCTTCTCCCTTTTCATAACATTTAACTTCTATAAATTACCTTTTCTGTGCAGCTAAAATCAAACACCTATAATGACGACGGTTTGTTACAGGAGAACTCAAAGAGAAGCTGTGTGTGACAAGTAGTCCTAGTTACAATAACACAAGAGCCATCGTGAGAAGAACCACAATCCCAGTAATAACGACATGAGTAAAAATTCTTGTGTCAGCAAGGGCTCCCCAGTGGTACCACAGCTCTGAATTAAGGCTGCCCGTGCAGGCTGGTCCAGCCTGTTCGTACAGGAGCCAGTCTTCCCTACAACAATCCACGTGCTTTAAAATTGCCATCACTAGGAGACTAATCCTCCCATGATCCTTTTAGGGAAGACAGACAGGGGAAGACAGACATCTCCAGAGGGTAATCTAACATCCAAGCCATTTTCTGCAATCTCTAGAGAGGGGGTCAAAGACACCTCTGCTCCCAGTTTAGGTCCATCAGTGCAGGTGGGATGGAGCCAATCCTGGTGCAGATGAACCCACAACCAGGAGAAGCCCAAGAGAGAAGGCTCCAGCTTGCCTGCAGGCTTGACTCTCAGGAGGCTCTTGGTGTCATTGATCCACGCGATTGCTGGCTGGGACAGAAGCATGCTTGGATAAAAAGCTGTGCCGGCACACCAGTGAACAGCTCCAATGAAAGCACTGCAGATACCACAACATGTCATCAGGTGCATAAATAATTTGTTATACAACAGAGCTTGGAAGAAAACAAATCAGTTGATTATTACCAATAACTATGGATGCTGCAGCGTCTTGTCCCCAGAGGCCCCAAAGAGGTCAGTTGTGCTGAGCACAGGACACAGCTAAAAAGAAAATCTGCCATAATACTTTGCCATCTGAGACCAGAAAAAAAAAAATGAGAGCTGCGCAAGTCGCTTTATAAAAAACTGAAAATAAGTACCAGCAACACAACAGACACATTAAAGTCGTTTAGCAAACATCTTTATCACATACACACTGACAAAGAACGGCTCGTTATTTCCCACAGACCATATCAAACCAGGCTTTTCATTTTCCAATAATAAATGCTGAGCATTTCCCAAATAATTGATTTCCCCTTGCGTTTACTTTCCCGTTCCTGATGCTGATGGTTCACACTCAGAGTCAGAGCACACTATGCAAACTTGCCAAGGTGGAGCAGCTCATTCCCATTTCTCTCATTTTTTTCTTCTTGTTTTACACAGTATCAACAAACGAGATCAGCATCAGATCTGCATTTATAGAAATATGTCCTCCTATCTCAACTGCTTGTTCTTCTGTCAAGAAATTTAAAGCTAGGTGCTAGGAAAATAATGATTGCACCAAACTTTTTTTTTTTAATATAAATAGGGCTCCTCTGTAGTTTTTAATTTTATATTTACATTAAAATAATGGATTCAGGGAACTACAGAGCCAAACAGAATAGCATAAAAAATGTAACAACCATAAGACTCTTGCTGCTGTGTATTTAGGGGAGAAATAAATCAACTTCTTTTTTTTCAGCAAAGCCACAGGAAAAGAAAATAATGGTCTACTTACACTGCACAATGAGCTGTACCAAAGCTTCTCTGGGTTTCACATTAAACCCGTTGTACTGGCTGGTCTGGCACCTGTAGGTTCCCGTCATCTCCCTGGACACGTTCACTATCCTCAGGATCCCATCGTAGCTCTCCGTCTGCATCGCCCCGTCTGGCATCGCGACCTCCTTGTCTGCTCGGGACCAGAGGATGATGGGCTTGGGCTTGCCTGTCACCTGGCACTGCAGCTCGATCGTGTCCCCTTCCCGGGTGACCAGCGGTGACTTTTCTTGAGGAACAGTCAAATTGGGTGGGACTTCAAAGGAGAAAAAGAGACAGTTCAACAATTAGCGTTACATTTCTTGCTTGTACAGTCATAATTATATATGAAGAATTAATTTATGCACAGACAGTAATGCACAGTGACTACATGGAATCACAGAACGGTTTGGGTGGGAAGGGACCTTTCAAGGCCACCCCCCCCAACTCCCTGCAAGGATCAGGGACATCTCCAACCAGATCAGGTTGCTCAGAGCCCCGGCCAACCTGGCCTGGGATGTTGCCAGGGATGGGGCATCCACCGCCTCTCTGGGCGACCTGAGACAGTGTTCCACCACCCTCAGTGTGAAAAAAAATTTCCTGATGTCTAATTTAAACCTACCTCCTGCTTTTTTAAAACCATTACCCCTCATCCTATCACAACAGGCCCTGCTAAAAAGTTTGTCTCCATCTTTCTTATTTATAAGCCCCTTATATTGGAAGATTGTGCAATGCTACTTTATTATGAGACAGAATTACAGAATTATCATGATTGGAAAAGACCTAAAAGATCATCCAGTCCAACCATCACCAATACTTCTCAGCTAAATCATATCCCTCAACACAACATCCAAACGTTTCTTGAACACCCCCATGGTCGGTGACTCCACCACCTCCCTGGGCAGTGCATTCCAGTGCCTGACCACCCTTTCCGAGAAGTAATATTTCCTAATGTCCAAGAAGTAATATTTCCTAATGTCCAAGAAGTAATATTTCCTAATGTCCAGCCTGAGACAAGGTGCTCAGCTGCTTGATGTGGCTAAAATAAGATTTAACAGCTCCAGCTATGGCACTTATTTGCCTCCCTGCACATCTCTGACATGCCAGTACACCGTATCAGTGTACACCAGTGCATTCGGACCACTGGTCACAGTTAGCACTTTATCACTGCAAGTTATGGCTTTCCTTTTTATGAGCATTCCTCACTGAAAAACTTTTTTTTTTATAAGAGACTGGCTGCTGATTTTTATCCAGCGGCCACGCAATGTAGATGGGAATCGTGCCAATTCAGAAATCAGCTCAGAATTCAAGACCTGAAACCAAAATGCAGTTGGTGTCCTTCTGTCACAGGAGGTCTATCAAAGCGGTATTTTTACCACAGAGATTTGCACTAACAAATCCGGAAGGAATATGGGATCACCTGTTTGCAGCAGGAGTTAGGCAGCCCCTTGGAGCAGGAATATCTGGCACCATCTCATAGGGAACAGGTGATGCCCAAGGACTCATCCTTCCTCCTCTCCGCAGTCTTGGAAGACCAAGACTTTCTAATTGCCCCCAGTGCCTCTCCAAATTACCAGCCACAGCTCTGAATCACCAGTTCTTGGCAGCAAGGAGAAGAGTGAGCTCTCCACGGAAGAGACACTGCTGATCAGGACAGAAATGCCATGACATCCCTGGCAAAGGCATCAGTGTTTGCACAACGGCCATCCCAGTGAGCTTCCAGCATCGGTTCCATCAGACGTGACCCCTCCTCCTCAGCCGTTTAGGTGACAGCATTTGATAATTAAAGCACTGCAAGCTCCGCTGGTCTGATGAGAATGGTTTTGCCATGTCCAATTATCTTTCCCATCTCGTCATACCTGCATGGGGTTTACAGTCAATCTCTTACTCCTGTCTTGGTGCAACACAAATGAAAGCCCCATCTCTGAAGCTGCCTGTGATCTCCAGATGACACATGGTGCCTTCTGCGCCATGGATCCTTGCAGTGAAGATATGGAAAATCCTGATTTAAACACTGACCGCCCTCTATTTTCTTCTGTGTCTTCTGAAAACTTGGCTGGGTTTATGGGTCTTCTGTTCTGAATCACAGAGAGATGCTTTCCAATTTAAACCAGCCCCTCTTCGGAGCATCACCTTTCCACGCTGTCCTGCTCTCATGTAGTTTGCTTGAATGCCAGGACTTACAAAATACATCCTGCTCCGTAACTCCCATCCACAGGAAAAAATAATCAAAGACTATTTTCAGGCCCCCAGAGACAGAAACAACAGTCTTGTCTCAGTGAGAAACAGTTCCAGCTTTCCCCCGGGACCCGCCCCGTGTCTACGGACCTGACAAGTCTGCTAGGAATCAAGAGTTGAAATCAGGGAATTTCATAGACACCAAAATGCTGCTTTCAGCTGTTTTGAAGGCTTTAATAGCTCCTTCCGAATCTGGTGGGACATGCAAAAGTGGAAATAACTTTTTTCCACAGAAGAGTAAAGGAAAAAATACTTTATACTTCAAAAACAGAAAAAAAAAAAAAAATGAAAGAAGAAAAAAAGAAAGCCTGCTTTAATAAAACATTCCCAACATTAATAAAACATTCTTATTTATCACTTCTGCCTGTCTGTGCCATAGCAGGTCCTGAGCACAGGCCAGTGCCCAGGAGACCTGGAGCCCCTGGAGGGAGCCCAGAGGAGAACCACCTCATGAAGATGCCCAAAAGCCCTGGTGAGGAAGGACACAAGACGGTCCACCCCAGTGAAGAGGAGGTGGAATGAACCCACGACAGCAGCTGTCAGAGCTATACCAGAGTGCAGAGAAAAAACCACCACTTTTCCTGTGAAGGTGTTTGTGGTGGGACGACTCCACCTTCTCTCTCAAAAGCAAGCACATCAAACCGATATCAAGCAACTACTTCCTAAAGCAATGCTCTATGAAAACACACACTAAACCAGGAAAAAGGCATTGTTCCAAGAAGGAAAACACAGTATGAAAGTTTGAAAGCACATTGTGCACTGCCTGCAGGTAGGAGCCTTCTTCTGAACATTTTTTCCAGCTCATCTGCTTGTGGCTTCTCAGTTTAGTTCAAATAATACACGGCTCTGTCTGGATCAATAAAAAAAAAAAAATTACTCTGTCCCTTCCCCCCTGGGCAGTGGATCTGCTCCCTGCCGTGCATGTGCTTTGATCAAAGCATGTCCCAGTCAGCAGGGATGCTGCAGGCTCCCTCGGAGCTCTTCTCTCACTCCTCGGCACCTCCAGTTGCCCCAGGGAAGCCCAACCTTCTCCTGTCTCAGGGATTCACTGACCGTGAGAACCACAAGGGCAAGTCCATGGGGTCACAGCCCTCAAACAAAATACCTGCTACACCCAACCACATCCTGGGCTGCATCCCCAGCAGCGTGGGCAGCAGGGCGAGGGAGGGGATTCTGCCCCTCTGCCCCGCTCTGCTGAGACCCCCCTGCAGCGCTGCGTCCAGCTGTGGAGCCCCCAACAGCAGAAGGCCGTGGAGCTGTTGGAGAGGGCCCAGAGGAGGCCACGCAGATGCTGAGAGGGCTGGAGCAGCTCTGCTGTGAGGCCAGGCTGGGAGAGCTGGGGCTGTTCAGCCTGGAGAAGAGGAGGCTCCGGGGAGAGCTGAGAGCGGCTCCCAGTGCCCAAAGGGGGCTGCAGGGAAGGTGGGAGAGACTCTTCAGCAGGGCCTGGTGGGACAGAACAAGGGGTGATGGTTTTAAAATAGAGGGAGGTAGATTTAGATTGGATATTAGGAAAAAAAAATTTACAATGTGAGTTGTGGAACCCTGGCCCAGGTTGCCCAGAGAGGTGGTGGATGCCCCATCCCTGGAAACATTCCAGGCCAGGTTGGCCGGGGCTCTGAGCAACCTGATCTGGTTGGAGATGTCCCTGATCCTTGCAGGGGGTTGGACTGGATGGCCTTTAGAGGTAACTTCCAACCCAAACCATTCTATGATTCTATAAGAGGGAAAAGGTGTGCTGCCGTGTACCAGCCTACATCGCTATCTGCAGCTCTGCTTGCAACCCCATGGTGCAGATGGGTCCAGGACATGAGTTTTCCCTTTGGTGGTTGGCTGTGTAGACCTATTTCTGGATATGTTGTGTTGGCAGCCTGTTCCAGACTCTCGTTTCCAGACCGTCACCAGAGCAACAGATCTGGACTATAAAAATCACACCCTGTCTTAGCCCCAGAAATCACCCACTCTCTGGCTGGGGCAAGGGCTGTAACTTCTCAAGCCCTGAGACAAGAGCAAGACTTGCCTTTGGCAAAGCCAGCTTCATGTGTGGAAGTTGTCCCAACCCTGCACTTGAGACAGGGATGGGATCCAAATAAATTGAGGAGCTGCTCCCCAGATCTCCACAACGTTCTCCTAGTTTAAGAAATTCCTTCACTAAGCTCACGAGAGGAGTAAACAGACAAATTTAACGTATCCATGAGGTGGACCTCAAGAGGAAGGGGGAGAGAGACTTTCCAAGCAGCCGCACTGCGGGGATGCAGGAAGGCACCAGCCCGGAGCTCCAGCTGTGGGAGCCTGCCAGCTGCAAGAAACAGCAAGAAACAGCATCTCAGACCAACAGGCAGGGGAAATGCAGAAATTTGTACACTCAGAGCAAACTATGAATCATGTAAGGAAGAAACCAGGAAAGAATACAGCCTGCTTCCCACGGTCGCACGTAGCTTCCAGAGGTATTTGAGAGGAAAGAGAACGAAATAAATAAGGAGTCTGGCTGCAGCTTTCAAGTATCACATTTGACTGAAAGTGCCCAAGACAGCATGCTCCCCCAAAATATTTCCCTGCCCCCACCAGACCAGTTATGGCTATGGGTCCCCCTTAACTCGGACACCGATTCTCTATTCTAATTATGAAGAAGGACAGGACGGCATCTTTGCTCAGGGAGGGATTTTGGTAGGGTTTCCCTTTTTATACCCATCTGTTTATTTTCACAAACTCACAGATACTTAATTATCTTTGAGATGTCTGTTCTGCTGTCAAATTTGGCTTAAATTAGCTACAGGGTCAAAAAATATCACGGAGCGTGGGGGCTTGCAACACGGCAACTGACAGGCACTGGCAGTCTGATCATGTACGACTTGTTTTCATAAGCAATAAAGCTAAGGAAAGTCACAGAAGAAACTCAAATCAATGCAATGCCCACAGAGAAATCAGAAAGATGGGGCAGGGAGACAGGGAGACCTAGAGAATCGAGGAGAAAATAATCATTCAAAGTTTTTCTTTCCTTACAACAACTCAAGATGCAGGGAGGACCAGGCAGCTGAGCCTGCTGTGGAGGAAGGCCCAGCAAGTCTGCACGAGCAAGGGTGTAGAAACAGAGAATCATAGAATCATTTAGAATCATAGAATGTTTAACGTTGGAAGAGACATCCAAGATCATCAAATCCAACCATCAACCCAACACCACTATGCCCACTAAACCACGTCCTGAGTGCCATGTCCACATGTTCTTTGAACACCTCCAGGGATGGGGACTCCACCACTGCCCTGGGCAGCATCTTCCAGTGCCTGACCACTCTCCCAGTAAAGAAGTTTTTCCTGATATCCAACCTAACCCCCCCCCCCCCCCCCCCCCCCCCACTGCAGCTTGAGGCCATTTCCTCTCATCCTACCACAAGTTACTTGGGAGAAGAGACCAACCCCCACCTCCCTACACCTTCTCTCAGGCAGCTGTAGAGAGCAATGAGGTCTCCCCTCAGCCTCCTCTTCTCCAGACTGAACGACCCCAGTTCCCTCAGCAGCTTCCCATCAGACTGGTGCTCCAGACCCCTCACCAGCTTCGCTGCCCTTCTCTGGACACGCTCCAGCACCTCAACATCCTTCTTGTACTGATGGGTCCAGAACTGCACACAGTATTTGAAGTGCGGCCTCACCAGTGCCCAGTACAGGGGCACAATCACTGCCCTGCTCCTGCTGGCCACACTGTTCCTGACACAAGCCAGGATGCTGTTGGCCTTCTTGGAAGGCTTAGGTTGGAAAAGACCTTTAAGATCATCAAGTCCAACCATAAACCCAGCACTGCCAAGTCTGCCACTAAACCACATCCCTAAGCACCACATCTACACATCTTTTGAACACCTCCAGGGATGGTGACTCCAGCATTTCCCTGGGCAGCCTGTTCCAGTGCTTGACAACCTTTCTGGTTAAGAAATTTTTCCTAATATCCAATCTAAACCTCTCCTGTTACAACCTGAGGCCATTTCCTCTTGTCCTATCACTTGTTACTAGAAGCAAGGATGCCTGGTATGGCAAGGGTGATGAATGAGGAAAGGTGCGTGAACAAGGGTGCAACAAGCTAAAGTTCAAGAGCAAACGTGCAACAGCAAAGGTGCACGTGCAAACGTGCCGGAACAAGGTGTGCTAGCAAAGGTGTTGCCAGCTAGAAGTGCCAAGCAGGTGAGATGGGTGCTGACAGCCGTGTCGGGGTGCTGCTGGCCCTGTCAGGGTATTGCCAGCTGTGCCAGCCTCCCTCTCCTGGCAGGTGCTGCTGTGGCACAAGCAGCGAAGAGGCTCAGGCCTCCTCAGTGAGCCATCAGCGCATCTGCAGCACCAGCGACAGAGCCCGCTGCAGATAAAGGTCAATTCTGCTCCTGCTTGTGCAGAATAACAGATCAGCTAAACTCAATATTTGAAAAAATAAACATTACCTTATTCATGCAGCAAGTGCCTTTAAAAATAAGTTAATACTCTTAGCAGTTAAATCTGCTTCCTAAAGAGTAGAGGGCTATCACTTGAAAAATAAAAGCATTAGTAACACTAAAGTAGCACCTACTTTAAAAACACACACTGTGATCCTTTGGAATTGGCAGAGGCAGACGCATGAGAGGGCTACTGGTGATACATCTCCACTCCTGGCTCTTAAATAAAACAGTCTGAGACAATCTTTGCCTCCAAAAGCCACTGACTCACCAGGTCAGAGGGCAGAAGGTATCACTGTATTCTTGTCCTTTTTTTTTTTTTTTTTTAAATTGCTCCCTAGGCAGATGTGTCTGTTACTGGAGACAGGAAACCAGCCTAGACCCTTCTATCTGATCTCCTGTGGTAGCTCTACTGTAATTTCACAGGATCCTTGACCCAGGACAGTCCCTGTGTCTACAGGACAATGGGGACAGGACCAAAGCAGCTGTTTCAAGGAAAAACTCAAAACGCATGAACCTAAACTGCGTATTCTGGGTAGACACAATCTAGTCCTAGCTTACCCTAGATCTTTGAAATCCTGATGGGTCGAGTTACTGTCCCTCTTTTGAACTTCAGATAGCTTAATTAATTGCCAAAAACACAATGGCAGAGGCAAGAATCTGCTTACACAGAAATCATTCAACGGGGCAGAAGACGACCAGCTTGAGAGGGACGAGGAGGCCCCAGAAGTGGCGATGCCATGGTAGGCTTGGGAGGGGACAACATGACTCCTGAGTTCTTTACTGGTGATGACAGATGGCACAGGTGAAGCAGGGGCTACTGTCACTTCTGCATTTCCTTCGGTGCCTTGAACAGGCAGAAAGGGAAGCGCCGCCCTGAAGCGATGACTGTCAAGCTGAGCAGTGATGGGGAGGCAGTGGGCTGGTGTGATCAGGCTGCTTAAAATGGACTAATGGTAATCACTGGTAATTAGAGGATAGAGCGGAGCAAAGGTCTGTTGTAGCTGCATATCAAGAAATAATCCATACTGGAGATTACTCAGAGATAATCTCCCAAAAGAAGTGTTGGAAGTCACATTGTCCAAGTAATTTAAAACCAGCCAGGATAAGGAATGCTGAAGAATCTGCACCGTCCTGGCTAGGAGATAGAGGTGAAATTATTTGCGTTATCCTCCTTCTCTAATATTTATGAATTTGAAGGTCTGAATCTTTAGTATTAATCATCCTCTGCTAGAGAAACGCGTTTTGGTCCCTGTTCACGATTCATGGAGGGTTTTTTTAAGACAGGGTGGGCTGAGCCTTGGTATGGGAAGCTGAGCTGGTATACAAAATGTAGGTGAGCAAGATCATTTAGCCTTTGGAGGGCAGCAAGCAGTAATTATTGAGGTTCCCTAAGACACTTCTGTAGAGACTAAACCTGCTCAGCATACTCTTAATATGCATTTCTTTTAGAAGTGTTGGGGAACGCCGGGCAGCATATGCTGGAGGGGTCTCCAGAGGTGAGAAGAGAGCCCTGGGGGCACTGCAGATCCAGCCAAAGGACTGGAAAAGCAGCTGAAGTCAAGAGAATTTACTTTAACCTTTCACGGCCTTTCATCACCATGGAAGAGGATCTACCTAGTTACTCATGTGGAAGGCAAATGGAGTGAACCTGTAAGGAAATCACATCTTGGCTTCACTGTCTCTTTCTGTTCTTGTTGCTCCAGTTGTCGATGTGCTGTCCCATGCATACACAAAGAAGAGAAAGCACCGCAGCCCATGGGTTTTTTGGGGGTACAAGCCACTTCTAATTGGAAGCGAAGACATGAACATCAACCACAGATTTCATTGTGAGGGCTAGTATAAAAGATCAGCTTAGACAAAAATTCCAGAATTAGTTCTTACACCTCAGCATAATTTTAATACCTTAAAATACCACTGTACTCTGCAGTCAGAACTC
Organism: Tetrax tetrax; assembly: GCA_009806455.1. Lineage (NCBI taxonomy): Eukaryota > Metazoa > Chordata > Aves > Otidiformes > Otididae > Tetrax > Tetrax tetrax. Next base: position 76,564 of record WHYT01017289.1, read on the forward strand.
TGAAGAGGTGCATTTTAAACCCAGAACATACACAGCCAGCAGCAAATTAGCCAAATTAGCTTTCCGTGATCTCACCGGAATCATGCTGAGGAGCTCCATGAGCCATATGCAATGCGAGATAACGAGCTGACTCCACAGCCCTCTGGAGAAAAATAAAGAGACTTCGCAATACGTGGCCGCTAAAGAGAGTGCCTGCTCCCAGAAACCCAGCTGAGGTCAAATCCATAGTGGGGGGACATATCCTGGAGAAATCAAATTTCCTGGGGGCAACCAGGTGCTGGGGTGGGAAGGTGTGGAAGAGCAGGAGATCACCTGTCCTCACCCGCTCCCCGCAGAAGCTGGCAGCCAAGCAGCTCAGCCAGCCATGCCATAAGCTCTGGGATGGGAAGGGACAGAGGCTCCCAGGGATGGAATTAAGAAGAAAAATCTCTGTATATTCAGTACTAAAATACAACTATAAAAGAAAAGCCTTTTAACAAAATCCAGCATTTATCTGTCCCTTCTGTTCACCTATTTCTTTCAAAGATAAACTCCAAAGATAATGGCTCACAAAACCAATCAATTTACTGCAATAATGAAATGTCTGGTTATTTCCTGGTACATCTCAGGGTTGCCCGTGAATGATCACTGTGGACAGTGCTTAAGGTTTACAAATACCTTAATTGAACCACTAATTATCTCTCAAAAATGCATTTTTTATTATGCAAAGAGGCAATACTGTGAATTAATAAACAGTTTGAACTAAAATGAAGGTCTCTAATGTATCATCAAAGGAATAACAAGATGACCAGAGGACACGCTTCCCAAAGCGATCAAGGCCACATGTCCTAACACATCAGCCTGGCCATTTAATTAATTCATTATTTAATAGACAGCTGATTAGTTTAGCCCAGAAGACCTTTCATCATACTGCAGGGAGGATACACAGCCTCGTGTACTCCAGTTCTTCAGGAACTTCTCTGCCTATCTCAAGCAGTGCCTACGTAAAATCAAATCAACCCATCAACATGACTAGCCTTGGAGGTGGAAGAAGAGACCTGGAGGCCACCAGCCTGCCGTGTGCTCATGCCCAGAATCCATGCTCCCCTTGGGGATTGTGCCTACCCCAGAGTACCCAGGGTGGTGCACACTCAGCACATCTTCAGGTTCACCCAGTGATGAAGATTTGGGTTGACATATTTGCTATGTAGAACATCTAATTGTGCCCACAGTGGGTAGGAGTGGAACAGTAGAAAGGACTCTCTCAGGAAAATAAGGGTCACCACCATCTCCAGCCCAGGAGTATCAGCCATCTCCTCCATCCAACCCTTCTCGCCGCAATTCAGAGCATTGCGGCCAGAAAATAAAGTAAAATAACCCCCTGCAATAACAACTGGCTTCACTGCACAACCCTGCCTCCAGGGAACGATGAGAGCAAGCCAGAAGTAACAGATGTTACATCGCTCACTGCACTGACACTGATTTTAGGGGGATAAAGAGAGCGTAAGAACCCACACTGAACAGAGCAGACCACATCACCTAAAGCCTTATTCTTCCTGCTTTGAATACGATATTTAAGGCAGAGAAAAAGATTGCTTGCAAAGACTAACACACTCTCCTTTCGTTTACCATGAGCCTATTTTACTGTGTTTTTTACTGCCTGTCTTCAGATTCCCCATGACGTGCACACACACAGAGGAGCCGCCCTGTCTTTCAGGAACATTTGCCCAGGGTTGGTCTTACGGATGACAAGGCCTTTCTAGGGCAAAGAGTCAACATTTGAGTCTTCATCTCTACTCTTCAGTGACCCACTTTATGGAGCTGGCACGGGGGGAGGCGGGGAGGGGATTACTTCAGGTCCATTTATATAAGATGCTCAGGACATCAACCTATGCCTTTCCTGCTGAAAGTACAAAACGTCAAGGGAAACTTATTCCTGCTAAACAAGCGGAACACAGAGTATGTCAAGAGTCTGGCACTTTCCTTGCACTGCCACACGTCCCTTTGCAATCTGCTGGAGGGACAGAGCAGACCTAACCACCTCCCTCCCTCCTCATGAGGTGCCACAGCCCCTCCTGCCGCCCTCTGTCACTCCAGGAGGAACCTCAAGCAGGAAGAGAATTCTCCTCAAAACCAGCAAACAGACACCCAGCACGGTATTCATATATCTGTGCAAGTCCTGGCATTTGGAAAATGTGTTTTTGCCTAGGCCTTATGCTCATAATTACCAGAGCAGTAATGAATCTTGATGAATCAGTAATGACCTTCAAATGCACACCGGAACTATTTCAGCTTCCACTTTATCGGGCAGCGAAGTCATACAAATAGGTAGAATTTCTTTTAAGATGCTAAATAAGGCTGATCCCAAACACCAGCTTTTCTTCTCCCTTTCTGATTTTCTTGAGCATTACGGGACAGCAAATGTAAGCACTGACATAATTCATCACTGCCTGCAGAAATTGTGACGAGCTTATAGGTACAGCCATCTAACGGATGTTTCCAATAAACCCCATCAATTTCCCAAATGACTGCCCAGCAAGTACAGATAACACAGCAGGTACTGTCTGCCAGATGGGCAATGCATGACTGCACAAATGTCACTGTCCATTCGCCCTAGCAAGCAGGTAACAAAGTTTGCATGCAACTGCCATCCATCATGCCAAACTCGGCTCTTACTCTATAATAATCCTCTCTGTTCTTTACCTGTTAGCAAGATGTGTATTAATAAGCTTGAAGAACACGTTTCTTTTGGCCAGGAGACAGGTTGCTCCCTCCTCCATGAATCTGTTTGTTAATGTCTCTATCCCTACAGTCTTCACAGGATAACTGAGGTGGGAAGAGAGCTCAGGTCTCTAGTCCAAGCTCCAGCTCAAAGCATGGCCAGAGTGTGGTCAGACCAGGCCACTCAGGTTTTCAAAAACTCCCAGGATGGAGATCATAGAATCACAGAATGGTTTGGGTGGGAAGGGACCTTTAAAGGTCATCTAGTCCAACCCCCCTGCAAGGAGCAGGGACATCTCCAAACCAGATCAGGTTGCTCATAGCCCCGGCCAACCTGGCCTGGAATGTTTCCAGGGATGGGGCATCCATCACCTCTCTGGGCAACCTGGGACAGTGTTCCACCACCCTTATCATAACTAATATTTTTTCCTTATGTCCAGTCTGAATCTACCTCCCTCTATTTTGAAACCATTACCCCTTGTCCTATCACAACAGGCCCCTTAACAGCCTCTCCTCATCTTTCCTGTAGGCCCCCTTGAGGTACTGGAAGACCGCTCTAAGCTCCCCAGAGCTTCCTCTTCTCCAGACTGAACAGCCCCAACTGTCCTCACAGGAGAGCTGCTCCAGCTCTCTTATCTTCGTGACCTCCTCTGGACCTTCTCCAATAAAACAGAAAGAGGTAGATTCAGATTAGATATTAGGAAAAAATTTTTTGCAATGAGGGTGGTGGAACACTGGCCCAGGTTGCCCAGAGGGGTGGTGGATGCCCCATTCCTGGAAACATTCCAGGCCAGGTTGGACAGGGCTCTAAGCAACCTGATCTGGTTGGAGATGTCCCTGCTCCTTGCAGGGGGATTGGACTGGACGACCTTTGAAGGTCCCTTCCCACCCAAACCATTCTGTGATTCTATGATTCTAAGTGATGTGGCACTCAAGCAGGATCCATGGTACCAGTATCGTACTGAAGATGGAGGGCAGGTTCACATATTAAAATCTAAACAATAATTTATCATGAACATTGTAAGAGAGGTTGTTTATATGTGACGTGCACTTGCAAAGTATTACTGATGTTGTAAAATTGGGACAGTAGAACTGTGGATATACTCTTTGAGGAAAACGCATGCATTTAATCTTTTCGAAAAAGTAGAAAGCATATAGTTGAATGTATTTCGTAAAAAAGGGGTCAGATGATGTCTATTAAATATGTTCTTTCTATGCTATAAAAATGTTTTCTAGTGTGTTCCTTGTCTTACTTCTGAACAGCACGCATCGTGTGCCCTACCCCAGTGAATAACAAGCAGAATCTGAGGACAAGCACAGCAACTCTTCCTATAAAAGACAGGATGGATAGCAGATACAATACTGACACTACTTGCCTCTGCATTTTAACATAAAATAGTGCTCTGAAAACAGAAATGCTTTTTTTTTTATCCTCCTTTGTACAAATCAACAAGCGACAATTCTTTTTATTTTGGTTGTAACTAATTTTTGGCAGGAAAACAATTCTGCATCCAGAATGTTTTCTAGCGCATTTATTAACACAGACTACCCTCAGTTATTAGAGTTAATTACTGGGGGGAAAAGTCTATGAAATCTATTGGTTACAAACCAGCTATTAGCAACCAAAAAAGCCAGCAATTACTATTGTGTTACGTACTCCGCAGTAGAAGACATTTATTATCAAAGTAATAGTCAAGGCTGTAGCTCATCAAAGAGACTGATCTAGAAATACACATAATAGACACCTTAAACTTTTAGCCTACTGAGAATAGCATGACTCACCAATATGCAACACGTAATCTTCAAGACAAAAGAGCTCCTTCCTCTGTTCAATTAGAGTAGCTGGATGGATTCAGCTTGGTTAACATAACAGCCTTCTCTTTCTCCTTGACTTTTCCTACTAGCTATTTTTTCACGACTCTGGATGTCTTGAAGTCCTAAATCAAGGCCAGAGTCTTTTTATAGAGGCAATAACTTCTCTGACAGTAAAAGAGGACACGTCTGGGTAAATCAGACACTAGTGCGTTCTGGGAGAGTGTACCACACACCACTTAGTCGGGTTTCTGTCCTTTAATGAAAGCAACTCAGCTGTTGATATAGGGTCTGTTTGGATATCCTCATGGTGACACATGCTCTGTGTACATACCTTCTTTCCCTGAGTAAAGCAAAGCCATAGCTTGGCCATATTGATGTAAAACTGATTTCAAAGGAAGCCTCCTTACCTGTGCTGCTGGAGATGTTGACATCAATGCTGATATCGGATATGCCACCTCCCTTCAGAGACGCAACACACGTGTATGTCCCAAAGTCCGTGAATTTCAAGTCAATGATGTCCAGGTTTGTGGTGCCAGGTGAAACGTCGGGGTCAGTCTGAGTGATGACCATCCTTTCGGAGCTTCGCAAGGGACGTCCATTTTTAAACCAGCTGAACGTCAGCTCTTCAGAAGGGATGGCTTCCACCTGGCAGGAGATTTTTACCTCCCGCCCAATCTGGATGTTGTCATCTTTGTGATATGGGTCAGGTGTGATCCAAAATCGTCCTTTTTTTAAGGCTGAAATACGCAAAAAAAAAAAAAAAAGGGTTTACTATAATAAAGTACAAATTTTGCATATTCAGACTTTGCAAAGACTTCATGCTTCACTTTATGTCTATGTACAAATTTAATAGGGCTTGTTGCGCTTGGACAAGCGGCAATGGTTTTAAACTAATAGAGGGCAGATTTAGGCTAGATATAGAGGAAAATTCTTCCACTGAGGGTGGTGGAGCACTGGCCCAGGTTGCCCAGAGGGCTGGTGGATGCCCCATTCCTAGAAACATTCCAGGCCAGGTTGGCCGGGGCTCTAAGCAACCTGATGTGGTTGGAGATGTCCCTGCTCCTTGCAGGGGGGTTGGACTGGGTGGGCTTTAAATGCCCCTTCCCACCCAAACCATTCTGTGTCCCTATGATGCTCAGGAAGTCACTGAATTTCCCAATGCACACGTTTAGCACATGGCTAATGTTTTGTGGGATCAAATCTTAATCAAATATCATCACAGAGTATACACTGCTAAAGTACTTGTCATTTCCAAAATGAAAAATAGGAAGTCACAGCACCTAAATTAGGCTGAGCTGCTGACAACTGAAGAGTAACCGAAATAATTCATGAATGTTCAGAGTTTGTTATCCGTCTCTGGAGGTATTTACAAGCCCTTCTCACCCCCATGCTATCAGAGCACTGAGAGAAGAGAAAATAGAGATCTCAGCCTAACATTACCAAAACAATCAGTAGTGTCATCTCCAATCTATCTGGAAGCAAACACGCCCATGCAAAATAGCTTTGTGTCAGCTGGTTAAATGAGAAGAGGTAAGCATATGCCTGAGGCTACAGCCTGCCCTGCTTTACACATCCTGCTCCTTCCCCGTGGCAGCCTGGAGGGCTCTCTCCGTCCCCGAGGCTGCCCAGAGGCAGGCTGCCTCTTCCCACCCAACAGCAGAGCAGCGGCGGCCGACTTCACTGCCTTGTTCAGGTGGGGCAACCGCTGCCAGGTCTAAAAGGTAAGGGGGCTGAAAGAACATCTCTAGGTGACGGTCAATGGGAAAAGGCAAAAAAGATGCTCTTCTGAGATGTAACCACACAGGAGAGACCATCACGAGCAGCTTGGATGCACTTCCCTGGCTGGGTCTTGTCAAATATGGAAAGCCCATCCCACGCTCCCAGGAGAACCCCAAGGTTGCACACACAACTGAGAGAAGAATATTATCAGCTAGGGAGGCACAGTGTATCCCAAGGATCTCTATCCGCATCCAAGATTATTCCAGCCTGCAATATAATTTCAATTAACTCTCTAACCCACAGCAAAGCAGAGATAAGGCAGTCTCAGTGTTCAGACAGGAACCCCAAGGCACACAACTTTTTTGAGGCCATCTCAAAGGCAGGCTCAGTGCCCTGCACCCACGCAGGGGCACAACAACTCTGGAAAATGTTATTTCCCACTATCTTCCTGTTGAGATCATCTTTTATTAGCATTCTCTACTGCAGAAAAACAAAATAAGACTGCAACTCACTTATCTGATTTTTCTTGTCACTCTTTAAGTGAACATAAAACTCTCCAGAAACGATCACCATTTACATCAATAAAGAGATTGCTCTAAAGCAGTGTTGGTATGGTATTTAAATGTGGAAGAGTGCTTCAGAATCAGCCATTAAGTCTTTCAAGTACATATTTATTTTGACATATTGAATATAACAATGCTACTTATACAATCCCAAGATCCCTCTCCCCCTATATATGTGTGCATAAGTACCTATGTATGTTTATATACGTTATCTCCAACTGGAAAGTGCCGCAATTAAACTACCAGTTAGAAATTGGATATTAGGAAAAAAATTTATACGCTGAGCGTGGTGGGACACTGGCCCAGGTTGCCCAGAGAGGTGGTGGATGCCCCATCCCTGGAAACATTCCAGGCCAGGTTGGACGGGGCTCTGAGCAACCTGATCTGGTTGGAGATGTCCCTGCTCCTGGCAGGGGGGTTGGACTGGGTGGGCTTTGAAGGTCCCTTCCCACCCAAAACATCCTGTGATTCTATGATTCTAAATGTTACAAGCAAATGCCCAGCTTGAGTGCAAGCAGTGAAAGACAAATATTTAAACCCATCTTTTCTTGTTATCATGCTGATATCCTTTGAACAGTTTTCCAAGTTTTCCTCTCCCACTCTCTCTGCCCCCCATCTGTGCATCGTGGAGCAGTAATGGAGTAATGGACCCATTTGCAGCACTCTCCTTTCTGCCCTCATATATTGACACGCTTCCAGCCAATTAAGTGTGACATAATTACAAATGGAAAAGGCTTGAGTTGAAGATTTCCCTGGATCCCATACTTTAGGTAATAGGTACTTTTCACTTGCTGCATACAGAAAGTGTAACAACATCAACTGGAAAGAGAAGCATGAGGCACCCACCACGCTACGGAAGCACGGTGCATTGCCTCCTTACATCTCCACAAGCGGTGAAAATGCTAATTCAGACTCAATTTTGTCAGCTCAGTGGCTCCTTGAACAAAACAACTCTTTGGAGCTTGCAAATGCCAAGCTGAATTAGAACTTTCACAACCTTGAAAAGAATTAACATTTAATTAATAATTTGGGGTTTGTTTTTTTTTTTTCAGTGTTGGAAAAGAGCATAAAATCTGGCTGCTTGTGGACACCCTGTCACATGTGGTGTGAGAAATTTCTTCCACGGAAGAAGCCAGCACTTTTAATCAGGGAATGAAAAAAAAAAAAATTGTTACATTTGCTATGCTGATCAGGTACGGCATGAAAGGCGTTTGGGTGCTGCTATGTAGCTGTAACTCTGTATTCAAGAATCCAAGTTGTTGATGTGTTTCTAAGAATTTATTGTTATTTCATTAATTTAAGAAAGTTCAGTGACTTTTATTGAGATTAAATTTGCACCAAAACACACTAGTCTTTGCTAAGCATCCCTCATTCCCTTTTAAAAGCAGCAGCCATGAAGCAGAATGAACGCGCGCTTTGATTTGGGAGGATGAACCATACGTTGTGTGATAGCTGGAAACTGCCACCACAAGGAAACTTTGGAACACGAGCTGAACTTCTGTGTTTGAAAATGGAAGAACAAACAACACTTACATATACAAAAACCAGTAAATACGTTACGCAAAAAAATTTCAAACAGGGAAAGAAAAAATAACTTGATAGGCACTATGAACAGCACATTTCAACCAGAATTAGTTGCTAATAACCTCAATAAAGTATTTTTATTTCTGAATGTTTCTCCTTCGCTTCGAGGGCTCATACAGACCATTTCAGCAGTCTCTCATTCCTATAAAGGAACAACAAGGTCTACAAAAGTCACGTTAACCTTCATCTGCCCTTTGTTATGGGTAGTGCTACAATATCACCTGCAAACTAAAATAAGGGGTACAGAACCTCAACTTCGGGTCATAACCCCCTTACTTCATCGGCCAAGAGGGGTTCCACTCCGGCTCACGGCCTGAACTATGAAAACAACAAAGTTTTGTGGCTGTTGCTTCTTGGCTTGGTTTCACGCAGGCTGAGCATTGGGTACAAGCAACTGAGCTGGATCATCCAGTGTCCTGATGTGCTACAGCTAACTCTGACCACCAAAGAACTGTGCAGAGCACGTACCTGAGCGACGTATTTTTCTGTACATCCAAGTACAAGGAGTCCAGAGGAGGGCTGTGACTCAGTGCACTACATGGGAAAAGGTAAGCGAGTTTCTAGGAATTCTGAAGTGAAGGGAAAAATCTCCTTGCTCTATTCCCAAAACCAAGCCTCTTAACGTCTCTTAAGCCATGTGAACCTACACACCATATTCATCAGTAACAGCCATGAAATCCCCACATCAAACCATCCAACATTTATGTAACTACAACCTACGGTTGAAGTCAGTGTATTGATTTTATAACCCCATTCTCCAAGACTCCACAAACTGCACAGCTATCAGCAGAAAAATTTTACTTTATCAGTAGAAAATTTGACTTTAAAATAGGGTGTATTTTCAGACTTAAGTAAGATCATTAAAAACCCATATCCATAAATCCCTAATCTTGCTTGGCACGAGAATAAACACAGCGATCTCTGCAATTAACCTGTGTATCTTGGAATTTCTAATATGTCACCAAAGTACTTGAAAATCACCATGCATACGTGGAAAACGTTCCCCAGAAGCCAAGCGCATGTGTCCAAAGGCATCTGAGAGCTGCAGGTTTGTGGAGCTGGAAGGCAGTGGAAGCGGGAGCAGCACGAGCTGTGGTGGGTCCACACACTTCTCTCTGACCTGGGACCATGGCCAGAACTGCCCCAGATCTGAAAGTGCTCAGTTGCTCAATATTTGACCCAGAAGCAACCCAAAACCAAGAGTGTCTCTCATTGCAATTCCTGGTGGGCTTGTTCCACCACTCATTTTTCATTGATGGAAAACAGCACAAGATGTAGTACAGCCACTACCGCTAGAGTAGTAAGAAATTTCCCTTCCCCAAACCCTGAAAATGGCAGTAGCAGCTATGGTGCTACAGCATCTTAAGAGCTAGAGCTCTTTGTAGAAAGGGGAAATTGAATCTAGATCTCCTACTCCGGACCGATGAGACTCCAAATCACTTCACATACTGGAAACTTCCTAACCTACCAGGTCAGAAACCCTTTCGAGCAGATGAACCACTCTCAGTTACGCTGCAATGGAGACGAGGACTATACAAGTCAGTTGAGGGCACTCTTGCTGTGATGGCCCTGCTCAGCTCTTTGAAAGAAAATTTGTTACAGCAATGAAGGGCCCCATTAAGCTAGTCTCAGACCCAGAACTAACAGAGTTGCCCTTGGCAAAACGACATGAAGCCAAGTAGACCTCTCCAGAGTGACTGTGCCTTCAGCAGTCTTGGAAATACAAAGCTGCTTCTAGCAGGCAGGAAGGTGTAGAGTCTTAGAACCACAGAATGGTTTGGGTTGGAAGGGACTGTTATAGCCCACCCAGTCCAACCCCCCTGCAAGGAGCAGGGACATCTCCAACCAGATCAGGTTGCTCAGAGCCCTGGCCAACCTGGCCTGGAATGTTTCCAGGGATGGGGCTTCCACCACCTCTGGATGTGGTCTCCAAAACCACTGCAGACCCGACTGATTTACACTGTGTGTCATATTCTGACCTCTTGGGAACACCCGCGTTGAGCCTGGTACAAATCCACCAGGTAATGGAAGAGTGATTTCAGTATGTATTCTGCACACAGGTTTGCATTCACAGTCAGGTCCCATAAGACAATGGTTTGGATTATCCTCATGTTTAGGACCTTGTACCATAATTTCCAGGCAACCTCCTACATAACGTCAAGTATATTGGAACATGAAATGGATTCTGACTATTTTTTCACTTGAGGCACCATTGGAAGGTTCTCAAGGGGTTAGATACAGCAAGTAAAAGAGACACAGGGTTAACCAGCAAAACATGAGATGAGGGTTGCACTCGATGACCTTTAAAGGTCCATTCCAACTCAAACTATCCTATGGTGCTGCAAACATCTAGCCACAGCTGCATCCCTGCAGAGATTTCGGAATATAATCAAAACACAGCAGCAAAAGTGCAAATAAGTCTGTAAGTGCACCTTGAGACTCAAGAAAGTGTCAGTCTTTCTCCAGAGAGGCCCCAAAGAATTAGGATGTGATCAAATAAACAAAGATGAAACAATTTTTGTCCTCAAACTCCTCATAAAACTGTCTTTGCTCTCCCTCATTAATTACATTTCAAAGCACTAAAATGCATTTCAGCATCTCAGCTGAGGTCTATTTGCATCGCTCAGGTTAAGCCCTACCCCCACCCCGCTCAACCCAAAGTGCTCCTTTAAAGCATCGAAAAGTTCCTGCGCAAATGCACACTTTACGCTATATGAATGGCATTCAACCCCGTCATTTAATACATTGGCTGCTGCATTATTTGCAGCATATTATTCACACAATAACTGGTTGCTTCCTAAGCTGATGCAGGACACTGGGGAACGCTCGGCTTTGTGTTTGCTGACGTTTGTGTCTGTGTGCAGCAACAGCAATATTAACTACCAGAATTGTGCAAATTGCTGATTTTTACCTTGACTGAGCAGTTAGATGGCACATGAGGTCCAATCTCTGTGTGGCTCACCAGAAGTGGCTTTGACTAATTAATCTTGATTGTTCCCGTTCACATTTTGTTAAGGCTCATGAGTGCTTTTGTTTCAATCTGTTCCCAGCAAACAAGATGGGAATGTCACCTGACAATCTGCCAAGTAGATGTAAAGACCTGTATGTGTCTTGGAGCACCATGAGCACATTTTGGAGGTATGTTGAACTCAGCATCCAGCATGCCACTTGTTTCTGAGCACCCACCACTGGCATTTTATCAAGTAAGTACCTTCACCTCCAGACCCAGCTCACGTCCAGGAGCCTCCAAAACTGTTGAGTGTTTTCTACTTCAGCTGCATCCCCCAGGTCAGGCAAGGCAGCAGCCCCTTCCTAGTGCTCACATGTTACTGACCCCTTGATGTTTCCTTCTCATATGCATGAGTCCTTTAAATGCCCCTTCCCACCCAAAACCATTCTGTGTCCCTATGATGCTGAGGAAGCCACTGAATCTCCCAATGCACACATTTAGCACATGATTAATCATAGAATGGTTTGGGTGGGAAGGGACCTTCAAAGCCCACTCAGTCCAACCCCCCTGCAAGGAGCAGGGACATCTCCAACCAGATCAGGTTGCTCAGAGCCCCGGCCACCTGGCCTGGAATGTTTCCAGGGATGGGGCATCCACCACCTCTCTGGGCAACCTGGGACAGTGCTCCACCAACCACAGCATAAAAAAAAAAAAACCAACCTCCTTATATCTAATCTAAATCTACCTCCCTCTATTTAATGTTTTGTGGGATCAAATCTTAATCAAATATCATCACAGAGTATACACTGCTAAAGTACTTGTCATTTCCAAAATGAAAAATAGGAAGTCACAGCACCTAAATTAGGCCGAGCTGCTGACAACTGAAGAGTAACCGAAATAATTCACTAATGTTCAGAGTTTGTTATCCGTCTCTGGAGGTATTTACAAGCCCTTCCTAGCCCCCATGCTATCAGAGCACTGAGAGAAGAGAAAATAGAGATCTCAGCCTAACATTACCAATACAATGAGTATATTAAAAGAGCTTGCTAATTGAAAGATTCTTAACTTTAAGGTCAATGACCCGCAGAGTAACAGCGACCGAAGTTCTGATCCAAAGTTGACCACGGTGAATGATGGTCCTTCCACAACTTCTATGTGCTTTGGATTAAGCACTTTGCCTTGACTTCTGTTTCATGCCAAAGGATAAACCGACAGAAAAAGCACTGTGGGAATGGCTTGCTTGGAAAGCAAGCTGCAAAACCCAGCTTCATTTTCTAGAAACTCCAGCCTGTTAACCCAGACATTGGCTGCTTGCTTTAAAAGACTGAGAAGGAACTCTCCACATTACTGCTGTGATCTTTGTACCAAAAGATGACTACTAGGATGATTCATTGGTTCTTGAGAGAAAGATATAAGGCAGGCAGTGGGTAAAGAAAGTCAACTCTTATCACCAGCTCTTGCTTCAATCACACCAGTTCCCTCATCCCCTTAGAGCCTTACAGACGGGAAAAGCAATCCCGCTTTCACACAACTGCAATTGAAAAGATTCACAGCCTTACAACAAAGATTTTAGATAGTCCCTAAAAGACTTGTAAAGCGTATTCGTAAACCTAAACCTTTTTCCTAATCTGTCAAGACGTCGTGAGAAGCCAACTTTTCTTATTGCATGCTGTTCCTTGTACTTGCAGTCTTTGCTGGTTCCTAGGTTTTGTAGAGGAAAATTAAAACTCAACTTTCTGCCCCTCAAGGAGCAATTCACTGATTTTGCTTGGAGCCGTGTGAATGTCAGACACAGCTCAGTTGTGCCTGTTCAGGTTTAAGGCACCAGCTTTGCAACACAGAATTTCAGCAATAAATAGATATAGCAGTCGGTTAAAAACACAAGCTCAACATACAGAATGGATGTATTTAAAATAGATCCGGTGTAAGCACCTGGATCTGGTTTGGTGGATTTCATGACTAACATGTGATCTTTATAAAATCATAGGTATCCCATCACTGAGAAATAAGGAAAAAATAAAGCACCTTGGTTCGCTGTCATTAAAGGCCCACAGAAACGTACAGTAGTATATCAAGTGACGTTTTACTGCAGGAATTCTGAATTATTTATGCTCCCCTGAAATAATCTGTTTCAAACCTCAAACAGCAGAGAAAAAGGCATGTTTCAACTTATGTCATTACTCCAATGCATCATTTCTGCGACCTGAGCTTTGCTGTATTACAACAATACACGTAACTAATTGCACAGCAGAAAGTTGGAGTAATACGCACATCATCTCCGTTAAGTGAAAAAAGATCCGAGGATCATGGACCACCAGTTGAGCAGGCCTCTCCAACACTGGTTTCCTATGAGACAGGGACCATCCTACCATGCTTCCTGGCAACAGAGGCAAACAACTAAACCAATCTTCATACTCTTGAGGCTTTCTTAGACAATTTTTTGTCAAAGCTATCATCCAACAGCCTCACAGCTGGGCTGGGTTTCAGATTTGTTTGTCCAAATGCTTAAATGAATTAATGCACAAAATAAAGGAATCTGCTCCAGTACCACCCCTTGGACACCGCAGTGCAGTCCTGCAGTCCTATTGTCTGGTTTACTTATTTTTACCTGAAAGCCCAGCATAAACAGATCTCTGCGCTAAATAAAAAGTCATTCCTACTGAAGACTCACAGAAATTCTTCTCTGACATTTCTTTCTTCGTTAACATGCCTACCTCTATCAAATCAACAGAAGTAGAGAAATGTTCCTATCATAAACTCCAAAGAAACACAAAGTCTTTGTTTACTTTGGCCCTGGGCTACAAAATTGCATTGTCTTCAGTATCCTACAAGATATTGCCTTAAACTATATTATCAAACAGCTAAGTTGAGTAGAGACAATTTAACAACTGTCCAAAATCTCTTTCTCACTGGTGAATATCAGAGGGTAGTCCTTTAAACTTTATTCTATTACAGTAAAAAAAAAACCAACAAAAAAACCCCAAATGTTTTGACATTGTTTGGTGTATGAGGAACCCTGAAAACTCAAATTTGCTTTTGCTAACCAACAAAACATTTGGAAGGAAAATAACAAAAGAAAATCATTCAATATTACAGTCTTCCATCTTAATTCTGAAACAGAACAACAAAACCCACTCCACCTAACAAAGTTTGAGGGTAACAGCTCTCTATAACAGAAGTTTATCTAGTTTGTGACACCTGTACAGTCTGCACATCAATTCCGGACACAGCCAAGCCTACTCTGAAGTGTCCTGTAGATAATAACTTCTGCTCCTCTCTGATAAGTGACTAGTGTCCATCATACTCAATAACAAACAGGAGACCACTTTTCCAAACTGAATGCTTCCAAAAGCCACACTATTCTGCTGTAAACATCATGGCCACATCAAAACTTGATGCAAAGCAGTGTCCTAGCTTAGCCTCATGTCCAAACCTACCTAAGATCCAACCTGGAGTCCTGCAGCCAGGTCAGGGGAAGAAAACTTTGCTCTATTGACCTCATCATGTGTTGGTGGTTTTGAGTTTGGAGCATGGTATGACTGTTGGATAATAAAGAATAAGAAGTTTTACTGATGGGAAGCAGTTGTTGAAATAGCAAGTTGGTTGGATGAAACCTCTGTGTCTAGCTGGTGCTTTAAGAAGTCAATTTTCCAAACGCTAAAGGAAATAAGATTAATGGATTTGGGGGAATAATATAAACAGGGGAAAAAAAGTCTGAATTCAATGTTACTTAAAGAAGACGCATTTAAGAAAGGGTAAAATATATAGTTAAAGGCTCATACATCTGCTGATGACTCATTAAAATAACATATACAGAAAAGAAAAGCTGCAGTTCCCAGTTCCATCTGCAGTTCCTGTCACTGTGCACTTCTAACCAGGCAGCACGCTGGCTGCAAATTGAGCTGCTTAACCAGCAGCCTTGGGTGCTGAGCTATTCCCTCTGGATACGCCAAGGGTTCTGCAAGTCCTTCTGTTTCCTCCTTCCACTCTTCACCTTCAATTTTTTTTTTTTCCTATTCTAACTCAGCTACTTTAATCGTGGTTTTGTGGTTTTTCTTTAATCAAAGAGTGACCGCGAGGTAACAGACACCTCTTTCCATCCAGCTTTTGCTTTTTGTCTCCAAACAACCTGGAAAACCATTGTGCACTGCAGAGCACAGGAAGCCATCCTCTCCCTGGGGTGTCCAAACTGAGTCCCAAATAACAAGTCATGGTAGATGTGGCCAGGTACCATCTGTAAGATCCTCCATACAGACCAAATCAGAGCACATTTCAACGTCTTTCAGTAAGAAGTAAGAATGACCCTCCCTGGTCATTCCTGAAACCAAACAAGAAGTTTTCCCCAGAAAATCAAAATTGTGGAAATCTGCCAAGAGGTGCTTTGTTTTCCAGCCAGTTCATAGGACCTAGAAACCCCTAGAGTGACCACCTTGTGTCCAGTCATTTTTGTCTTACAGAAATGCCAAACTGGATGAAAAGAAAGCAGATGGGATAGATCCCTCCACGTCTTCTGCTCAGCACCAGCCCACAGCACTTTTTTTTGATTAAATACTCAAATTCCTGCCAGCTTGCCCATACCACAGTTGCATCTATTTTGTACTCTGTTATTCAGATTCCTTCTCAGCTGATGGGGAACACCAGGTCCTCCAAGGTCAGCACCATACTGTTGTTTTATTTCCTCTCTAGCAGGGAAAGCTCTCTTATCTTAGGGCTCATCTTGAAAACCCTGTAACTGCTTGGTCTACTGCTGAAATACGGAAATTTTCTCATTCTGCACATTTTGCTTAGAATTAAAGTCAGTTTAACATCAAATAAAATCACCCATAAGCTCTCCACAGAGCTATGGAGAATTAGCAACAAATAATGCTATTTGATGTTTTTCAGATAAAAGAACTCTCTCCAGCAGAAAACACTCCTGCCAAGCAGGCAGAGTGCACCTGGGTCATAAGGAGAACGTTAAAAAACAGCGTAACTACATAAACATTCACAGAGCTTTCAGGGAGAATGCACCAATGTCAACGACTCTCAAAATTCAGATTTCTTCAATAGAGAATTTTGACTCTGCAAGATAATTGTGACAAAATTATGCTGCCTGAACATTCCCTACAGTCACCTCTCTACCCAAAGACAGACTTCAAGTCTTGCTAAAAAAAGAAACATATTCTCAGCATTTTACCAACAGCTCCTTTTGCTTCTGTCAACACGGTTTTAGCTTAAAGTTGTTTAAAACCTTAACTTTCAGGAGCTATCAGAACAATTAAGTTGTCAAGCATCTTCTACCAGAGAATCTCCAAACTTTTAAATATCAAGTAATTATCTGGAACTTCCAAGACCAGATGCATTCACATTTTCAATTTAAATGCAAATACTGTGGAGAAATTTCAGGTTTTGTCTCTATTTTTATAAATGCTTCTAATTTTTAAAAGAAAAGGATTTATTATTCTGGAGATGCCATGTGGCAGGTGTCTGGTTTTACCTGTGCTCTAGTTAATTAGGTCCTACTTCTTTCATTGCTTTTCTTTTGAAGGAAGGGGAGGTGTATACGTCTTTGTAATGAAGAAGAATTCAGTTAAGATGATTTCAGTTTACAAGTTACTCAGTATATGATCCATTAAATAGATGAAGCTGAGATCAAAGTATGTGAAACACAGCATGGTTTCTCTTTAAACTGCTTTTAGAAGTAAATATTCAAGAGAAATAAGCATCATCAGAGAAGCAAAGACATAAAAAGTTTATAGACATATTCAGGTGGGAATGGAGCTCAGGAGGTTTCTAGACCAATCTCCTGCTCAAAGAATGGCCAAGTGTCAGCTTGGATCAGGTTGTTCTGGGCTTGAAATCCTCCAGGGATGGAGACTGGACAACCTTTTGCCTCTGGTTCCCTGCCGTGAAACCCAGGAGTCCAGCCCCAGTGGTGTCACACCCATATTGAGCTGATCTGGGGAACAGAAACCACAGCGTCCTACCGGGCACCAGCCCCGCCTGCTCGGTGGAAGGCTGCTGTCATCTCAGATTTTAAGCAAACGCAGACAGTGATTCAAACACATTGAGGGCCTACAGGAAAGATGGGGAGAAACTCTTCAGCAGGACCTGTTGTGACAGGACAAGAGGTGATGGTTTCAAAATAGAGGGAGGTAGGTTCACATTAGATATTAGGAAAATAAATTTTACAGTAAGGATGGCAGAACCCTGGCCCAGGTTGCCCAGAGAGGTGGTGGATGCCCCATCCCTGGAAACATTCCAGGCCAGGTTGGCCGGGGCTCTGAGCAACCTGATCCGGTTGGAGATGTCCCTGCTCCTGGCAGGGGGGCTGGACTGGATGACCCTTGAGGGTCCCTTCCCACCCAAACCATTCTGTAATTCTATGAGATCGGTACACGAGTGTGAAATAGCAAAAAATGAACAAAGGCTGATCAATAAGCAGTGGTGACAAACTGGCAGCTGCCATTTAGTATTTTTTGAAACTCCAAGCAGAAGAAAGGAAAAAAAAAAATAATAAAAAAAAAACCAAAAAAAACCCACCAAAAAACCAAAAACACAATCCAAAACATTTCCTATACTACAAAATCCCACGCTGTTACAGCTTGCCAACATAACGTACCACGTGCAATCCCAGCCAGACCTGTGGGCTCAGGGCGGCCCCGTCCCTCAGCCTGCCCATCCCAGAGGCAAACAGGAACTTCACAAGTCTCATCACGAGCCAGACAAGAACCGAGATACAAATTAAACAAATCAGAGAAGCTGACACCATGCCCACTGGGCTGTGCAGTTGCCAAACAAATTATAAATCCTCTGAACATTACAGTTGGGTGTTTTTCAGGGCCAATAGGGCCAATGCCTTTATAAAGTCTAATTCTTGTGCCAAAGCTGTCACAAAAGAAAAAAAAAAAAAAAAAAAAAAAAAAGCTTTCCTGAGTTTTCCTGGATGCCCAAAACTAATATATTGCAAATCTTCACTCTTCTCTGTGTCCAGAAACTGCAAATGAAACTCAGCACACAGTACTTGCCTTTCTTCCAAGACCTACAGCAAATCCCCAGTTTCCAAGGCTTCCACACTGGACTGTCCTCATCTCCTGCTTCTTGTGTGGCTCAAGAGCTTTATTCGACTGCAGGACTTAGCAAGAGCCTGGATATGTTCCAACATGGGATGCTTTTCCCTTCAACACTTGGTTTTTATTCCACAGTTCAATGCCTCAAAAATTAATTGGGATCCTACAAAACTTTCCAAAACGATTTGTCAGACTGGGCAGAGACCAACCAATCTCATTCACAGTCGCCTGACGCCATACAAGAACAAACCTTAAAAGACACTTCAAGGTCATCAATGTATCCTGGTAACATCGGAGCAAAACACTGTGCACTGTTCGTTCTTCTTTTCCTCTTCCTTCAAAATGAGACAAAACTTTGAAAAACTCAATTTTTTTCTTCTGACAAAATGATAATGTTTTTAAGACTACACAGACCTCTTCAAGTATTAATCAGCCATGATCTAATACAATCTTAAACTACAAAACCACACCCCCGCCAAAAAAAATTTAGCAGGTATTAGTAGTTAATAATTGTTAGCCAACCAACAGTAAGGATAACATTTTTCTTTGCCCTTGGAAAGAATGAACGTGGCTACCTGAAGTAGTCACAATGCAAGAGTAAGAAGGAGGGAGACCAAGTGAACATGACCCTCTTGAAATCCCTTCTGATACATCTTCATTGCCCAACAGGCACCACATGATGTTCTGCAGAGCAGCAAACTTACCTAAAAATAAAATTTCTGTACACAAAAATTCTAGGAAGTCCTAATAAAAGGGCAAAAGAATCAATAAACCATCTACATTTTTATATGGAACCGTTTTATGAACTCATCTGTGATGCACCCCAGCCTGGGAGAGAGCGAACATGCCCGAGACTGCTATTGCAGATAATAAAAATAAATGGACTTATTAAACTCTGAAGCTCAACTTTTTTACACATTCATTCTCAGAGCTGTAAACTTTTAGGACAGCGCACTGCTAACTTATGATCGTAGCAATGTGCGGGATATGCTGTAAGATCAGGTTTTCTAGGCATGTTACGATGACAATGAGAGAGGATCTCCGTGTCAGAGCAGTGAAATATGGGAAGAGACTCCTGAGAAGAGCTGGGAGGGTGCTGGAAGAAAGCTATCAAAATTGCAGGTGGAGTTGTTCGTTTCACACAGGAAAAAAAAAAAAAAGATGATACAAGAGATGAGATGAATTAGATGCCTGGGATAAAGACAGCTGGATTCGATGACCCAGGAGGGTCCTTCCATTCCTGTTCCAGAATATGAATTTCAAAACCTTGGCACTTTCACGAAATCACTCTTGCTTTCTAGTCTGCCCTGAGGAAAGCCCAGCCATCAATGGCTACTGAAAGCAAGCACGGGGGTTGCTCTATTTCCACCCAACTGAAGCATCCTGGGGAGGTCATCTCTGGTAGCCTCCTGTGGCCATGCAGCACCACACACAACGAATCTCCACGTGCCTGCACGGTCCCTCATTAGGAAGTCAATGGCGGTCATCACTTCTGAGCGGTGTAGCAACGCCAATTTTATGTGTATGGATATTTGCCAAGGCCTTGGGCTTTCTCCAGCCGTGAAATAAGCACCAGTATAATCCCTCTACTGTGAGCCCTTCACAGAACACAGAGAGAGGAAAAAGAAGGTGGGGGGGAGGGGAGGAAGGTTCTGCTAGGTGTGCAGAAAACTCAACATTTTAGACCGGGCATGCTGGAGCCAGCGTCCCCAAGCAGCGCTCCCACCGTCACAGATGATGCCAGCTTGCGATCAGGTGCGTCAGACGGACACGTCGCTCGGCCGCTGGCCAGCATCCAGCAGCTACACAACCACTGGGTGAAAACTGACGTGTGCCGTCAAAACTCAATTTCCACCTTTTTTTTTGAGAAAACCTGCGAGCCTCGCCTCTGCTCTGGCGCTCAGCATCAGCCCGTGGGTGCCCTGCTCACATTTCAATTAACAGAGTTTGAGGATCGTAAAGGGCTGACAGCAGAGGTGCTGATGTGTAACCAGACTTATTTTTATCCTTTTCTTCACGCAACCGCTGTAAACCAACATGGGAAATTCCTAAGAAAAAAGCTCTGGGATAAACAGAGCAGTGACAAGATAGCAGAAGGGTAAGCAGGTGTGCAGGAAAGGACATCAGTAACGCCAAATTACAGAGTTGGGTTTTTTTTTTTAAATCTATTACAAAACCAATAAAAATTTAATTTATTTCACAGTCTGCATCTTTTTTTTTTTTTCTTTTTAGCAGTCACTACTACACAGCTCACATACCATTTTAAAGACATAATGGAACAGGTACTTCCACCAATCTCAGCCTTAAAACGCATTTCCCCAGAGCACTTTTTGTTCAGCAAAAGCTTTTTGTGCTAATGTTGAGCACAGGTCATTTCAAATTATTATTTTAGATTTAAACTGACAGAGAATCCCACGCCTTTGAGAAATTAGCTCCAAACACTACGTTTCAGCTTCACAGAAAAGTCACACAGTCACCGAGTCAATGGGCACTAAAAAAAAAAATGTTGCAGTTACAACAGGAGAGAAGTTGCTGATGAGGCAACAAATCCAAGTTGGTGCACGTTCCAAATCATTTCAGTGCTCCCTACTTTAAGACCTGTAAAACATTTCCATGGCTCTACTCATTTCCCAACGTGATTCACAGGGGTCCTTCAAAGATGCTACCCAGCATGTTTGCTCTCTTACTGGATGGAGAAGTCATCTTGCATTCCTCATCGTCAAAGCCTTTAATTCTTTGTTGACGCACTCATAGTTACAGAGATTTTATTTTTGTTTTCCCCATCGGAATGTCTTTGGAGTATTTGTTCCTCCATCTTCTCACAATTCTGAGCACCCAGTTTGAGTCATGTTCAAAATGTGTAATTTTTCAGCAGCCACAGACACATGATTATCTTGATTTCTGCCTCTTTTGACATTTTCAATTGTCACCTGTAGGGTGATGATCATGCTTTTATGTAGTATCTTGAGGATTACAAGGCCAATATTACTAACTTCTTTAAAGTCTTTTGTTTTCCTCTCCAAGTACGCATTGCAGAGAGGCTTTTATAGGAGTAAAATAACCTGCAACAGCAAAGTCTAAAAGATCCTCAGGCCAGCAGTTTCCTGGAACATGGGATAAAGCTGGATGTTCATCTTCCCACGCCAGATCAGGGCAAGGAAGGGAGCCTTGGGTCACATCACAGGTGAGGTCTCTACCCATGCAAGCATGGGGCATGAAGAGGTATCCATCGCATCATGTGTGTTGGCCCCAGGGCTGTGAGGTATTCAAAGGTTTTGCATTTGATTTTAACACAAGTGTATGTGTGTTTCCTTCTTATTTGATTTAGCAAAATATCCATAGGAAGACTGATTATCATTTACCTCTGACTGGGACCAGCATATATAGTCACCAGTACAACTGGGACCAGGTATAGCGACAAATTCATGATGAAAGCAAATTAACAGATATATTTTAGGGGAGAAAGAACTCTGAAAGAAGTACACCAGATATCCCCACTCTGGCATTTAAGATGAATTCTTTCCATTGCATTAGAACAACATTTTTTTTTTTGCTCCACCAGAGAGAAGTCAGAAAACCAGAACATCCCCCAAGCAAACACAGCAAAAAATACACACATCAGGCACAGAGGTCGTTGGGAACTTTGTTTATCCATATGGGGTGTGTTCGATTTGCTTCTTAGAGAGTTGTTTGTTTGGGGTTTTTTGGGTGGGTTTGGTTTTTTTGTTTTTTTTTTTTTTTGTTTTTGTTTTTGTTTTTTGTTTTTTGTTTTTTTTTTTAAGACGACAAGAACATCAAGTTTCACTAGAAAAAAAAGGAGTCAAGATTCCCTTAGAGCTTCCCCTGCCTCCTAATGGTTTTGTCTAGGAATATGCTACGGGAAGCTCTGCTGATCATCCGTCCGAGAGAAGGTTATGAAGATGCCACTGATGAGAACACCCACCAATACTCAAACACTAGCAGACTTGCAATCATTTAAAAAACTCATTAATCTAAAGAAAATACTTAGAAATTTTCATAATTAGACTGGTGAGCTGCCAGCTTCCCTGAAAGGAGAGAGTATTTCTTCTTCATCCGGCTTGATCAAAGACGCCTTGATGGACAACAATGGCTTTGATGGAATAAAATATTTAGCAATAAACTTGGGTAGAGCTGTATTTCACAGACTTTCTTACTAAAGAGGTGATTTCGCCAGGTACACAGCACATGGTCACTGATTTGCCTCTGCTGAGCTCCTGTTCAACACAGGAGCTCAGCAGAACGGAGAGAAAGGGAGCAGAGTTGGCAGCTCACAACTCACTTAAGGAAGGGGGACGTAAAGGAGGTTGTTCTGTCCAAAAGTGTGGATTTAACTGCTTCAGGAGGCAGCGTACGAGGGAGCCTCTTCCCTCAGAAGCTGTGCACAACGCCAGTTGTTTCGCAAGGAATCCGTGTGCATCTGAAGCAACCAGCAAGCACCCAGCTTGGTTTTGTTGGAAGGATTTACAAACCCTTTTAAGTTATACAGGCCAAAAGAGAAGAAAAAAGAACAAAACTTCAAAGACTGCTATGACTAAATGGGTTCCTTGCCACAATGGCAGCTTTAGTCTGTTTTTTACTTTAAGAACAAACATAATCTATGCCAATGGCCACTGGAAGGGAAGGAAATCAAGTAATAATGGAAAAACAGAGAATATATTAAATCCTTATGCATATTAGGAGGCTTCCAGATAAATCCTGGGAGCTAACAAATGGAAAGCAAGGCCCTGAGACCATTAGTGGCGCCTGCTATCGCACTGCTCCGTCAGCAGCACAGGGCAATCGCAGAAATTGATTATTTACAACCTATTTACTATGCAATTACACCCCGGAGAAGCAGAGAACACGCACTACCCCGCACTTCCACGCGGGCCATTTTGCACCATCTCTCAGGGGATATGTATTCCCCCCAAGCTGTCGTACCTGGTCACCTTGCCATTTCACTACGGTTATCCCCACTTTTTAAGGGTCTTGGAAAAGACCGATGGAGGAACACAGAGCTGACTTGAACGCACCCCAGTGTCACGTCAGCATCTCAACGCCTGAATCTGCTCTTTAAACACAGCCTCCTCTCTTGCCTTTATTGCTTATTGATCCGCATGATTTCTGACTTTAACAAGAATAAATTACTTTTGTCACTCATTTATTTACTTTTATTTCTTCTCAACTGCTGTGTGAAAATCCTGATGCACAACAACAACAACAACAGAGATTAAATAGAAGCAATGAGCTACAGACAAAATGCCACGAAACCCATGCACAAAGTAAAATCAAAACTCTGATACAAATTTCTCTCACATTTCCCTCCTAAACTCAGCATCACTTTTAGTAAAGACATATCAAGCCAGATCAGAATAAAGATTTTTTTTTTTAAATCAGAGTTCTTCGTCTTTAACAGAAATAATATGGGGAAAACAATCACAGGTAACAATGCATGGGGGCTAGAAAGGAGCTGTTCCTCTTTTATTTAATGGGGAGTTCCTTCTGGTGATCCCTTCTGAGAAGTAACAGGACCACAGGGCAGAGAGGAAAAAAAGAAAAAAAAGACACCTCAAATGCTTTAATGATATTTTGTTCAACATTTGCAGCTCCTAGGCATCTCATAGACATGGTTTTCTATAAATAAAAATGTGAGGGCATATTATTATTATGCTATGACTCATGAAATTTGTATCTGCAGGGAGCGAGGGACTTAGGCTTTGCCTCTGGGATCTCTGGTGCTGTGTGCAGGGCCAATTAAAACGTCGAGATTCCTTTTCACACAAAGCCTTTCCTCTCCCTTTGCTTATTCCGAGTGTGCGTCGCACTCACATCTTCCCTTCACAACTCCATCGCCACTTTAAATCACACCAAATTAACGTCGATTCTGCGTTCCTCAAACAAGACTGCTTTTGCCTCTTGCCAACAAAACCCCCAAGCCAAATGTCAGAAATTCAAATGGAAATACAGGATTATGAATAAATCTGTGGACATCTCCCGATAAATTCCCGCAGACCTACGCGGACGCAATGCTCTCTCCCTGACCCCCAGCACAGAAATAGCTTCTAATTCTTCATCCCGATGAAGAGTATGATACGTTGGGTGGTAAGAAGTGAAGAGGGGTTATGGCTCTCATAAAATATTCACGCCACTGGTTCTTTACACAGCACTTTCTCCTGAGCATGATTAATCACATGCTATTATTTAAAGTTCCCATAGTGTGGGAGTTTATGTTTCAGTACCATTCACAGATTAGATTATAGAAAATTAGTTTCAGATGAACTGTTCGGTTCAGGTAGATTAATCCACTCTGATGATGCCTATCAGCCAATCGAAATTCTTCAGACCAACTGGCCATGTCCCTGGGGCTATCCAGAAAGTGATAAACAACCAGGGAGAGCTTCTCTCCACCTGGCAGCAATTGTTCTACAAGTACCCTTCTCTTTACTTTTATCTCAGACAGACATTTATCCTGCTATTCAGTATAATTAAAGCATAGGTACTAATCTAAAGCTCCTACCCAGGAAGCAGTCATCTGATGGTAGCAGATTCACAGCAGGCAAAACAGCTTTCATTTCAATAACTTGTTCAGCTGATGAAGAAAAGGGTGAAGTAGGTAATGACACTCCAGGAGATCAGGATGCATCCACTGCCAAGACAGTGTGAGCAGGGGATCAGCACAGGCAATGCCCAGAAGATGTGGTGTCCTTTGGTGATCATTTGTCTCCAGTTTGGATGGGGAAGCTGTTGCACCTTCACAATACCAAAGGGCACCACGCCACCCTTTTTCCAGCTAAGGGGTTTGAGCCCAGCCCAAGAGCCACCGCCTACTTGAAGCCAACACTCATTCATCTCATACATTACTAGAAAAGACCAGAAATACATTTGGAAACATAGGATGTCACTATGTGAACATCGCTATTCTGTCAGATTAGGATTCAATTGATCTTCCAAGATAAAAGTTGACAGTTTGCCAGCTCAACTTACCCCTTACGATGATGTTGGTGGACTTTTTCGCAGGATTTCCAACATTGTTATTGGCGACACAACTGTATGTGCCAGCATCTTCTGATGTGATGGCAGGTATCGTTAACGTGCCACCGTTCAGGACCGTCTTTTCGGGCAGGATGCCAGCAGACCTCACCCACGTCAGGCTGGGTGTTGGCTCCCCTCCTGTCGTCACACAGACTAAGGTGATCGCTTCTCCAGGGTTCACCACTATAGGGTCATCCACGAGAAGCTTAATTGAAGGGGATGCTGCAAAACACAACAGGAAGAAAAAGGTGTAACAGGGCTACGTCTGTGGTATTGCTCAGTCCTGACAAGCACACTCAAGCCAACCAAGATGAGCAAAGGCATATCAGCTACAGAACTCTTTGCACGACCACGTGTCCTCTGGGAAGGGTGCTCCCCAACCTGATGCTCCAACACCACATTTCTCATCCTGTTCAGTCATCATCTTCCACCTTGCAGCCAAGCTGCTGATGAGGATTCTTGTAGGGACAACCCTGCGGCTGCGCTTGGGAAGGAACGGGTAATATATGGGACAGGTGCCAGCCCACAGGATTTTAAACCCTGGAAGAAAGGCATTAGTAACAATCTTCTTATTTGGCATGGAAAGCATGTTGCTCTCTTCAAGTCAGATCCTACCAATTGAAAGCCAGCCCTCTTAATCCATCTGCCTCCCTGAAGAGTTCGCTGGGACTTGGCTGCCAACTGAGACAAATTTGTAGAGTTTGAGTTGAGTGTTGAATCAAGGAGAGTCATCTCCCTTGGGATAAGACCTCCTTGCATACTGGAAAACTGAAGAATCCAGCACAGATGCTTTATTCCCTGCACAGGCTGTGCAACCTGCAACGCTCATGTGGCCATGGCTCCATCTCCTCACAGACACATGGGAGAGGTGCAGACTTGGGTCCCAATTCCCATACAACATCCTGCCACATAGCCCCCAACATCAGAAGGACATGGACCAGTTAGCTCCAGAGGAGGTCACGAGGATGATCAGAGGGCTGGAGCAGCTCTGCTGTGAGGCCAGGCTGAGAGAGCTGGGGCTGTTCAGCCTGGAGAAGAGGAGGCTCCGGGGAGATCTTACAGCGGCCTTCCAGTACCTAAAGGGGGCCTACAGGAAAGATGGCGAGAAACTCTTCCACAGGACCTGTTGTGACAGGACAAGGGGTAGTGGTCTCAAAATAGAGGGAGGTAGATTTAGATTAGATAGTAGGAAAAAATTTTTTACACTGAGGGTATTGGAACACCGGCCCAGGTTGCTCAGAGAGGCGGTGGATCCCCCATCCCTGGAAACATTGCAGGCCAGGTTGGCTGGGGCTCTCAGCAACCTGATCTGGTTGGAGATGGGGTTGGACTGGATGGGCTTTAACAGTCCCTTCCAACCCAAGCTATTCTATGATTCTATGATAGTGCTTCCCATTTTTGTGCTCCAGCTTCTGAACACAGGGAAAGCTAATTACTCTCGGGTAAACTTCAAATAAGGAAAAAACCTTATTTTATAGTTGACTCTTAGTCAAGTAAGTATTGACCGGGAGGACTGACGAGAAGACCACCTGTGCCCCAGAGTCCTTGACCGTTGCTTCTAGGGCCCTGAAGTCCCACTATACCTGTCCCAGCACAGAGAGAATAGGCAACCCTCAGCCAGGGAAACACTTTCAGAGAGCAGAAGTTTTCAAGCAAAGCCCCCTTTCCAGCTCCTCCTGGCTTGGGACCCTACAGGTCCCAGCATAAATTGCTGGGTTCACATAACCAACTTAAAAGTGAAGAAACTGGCTAAAAATACAGACAGAAGACAAGGCAGCAATGCTCACCATGTCAGTGTCTCTGCTCACGTCCCCTGACCTCACACTCTTTCATCAGCTGATACATACATCAGCTGATGGACCCCTATTTTGGGATTAGAGGTACGAAACTGGGCAGCATGTCATGGTTCACACTTAAGTAGACCTTTTTTTGGGTGAAGGCGGCAGAAACACAGATCCTGGTACCCGCTGTGCAACTAGAACTGAGCTCCAGATCTGTAGGGTCATCACCAACCAGGGGTAACACTCAGCTGGCCCCTCTTTCTCTCTCCCTCCTGAGTTTAGTGTTTTTTGCTGAACAGCTCTGGCAAGGAGCTGCTCTCTGCTCTCACTACACATCAAGTCATGAGACAGGGAACAAGAGAACCACAAATAACGCTTCAAAACTTAGAACAGAAGATGAAAGCTCCAACAACATCAACCCAACCTGGTGGTGCTGTTTACCATAATGGCCTCATAATCCCCCAGATGAAACATGGCCCTTTGCCATCCTTCAGGTAAAGAGACAAAAGACAGCAGCCGATGTGATAAAAATGCTGTGATACATCCCTTTCATCACAGCACTCAAAACAGTAAGTACATGAAAATTACGGCTTGCACACAGCAATTTCTCTTTGCTTACACCACATATTTCACTCAACTACAACCTATCCCAGCAGACAAACACAAACAAAAATTCAGCAATGTGCTCAACACCTACTGTTAGAAGTCTTCTTTAAACCAGAGAACATTAAGAAATTCAAAAGTGATGTTAAGGCGTCCAGCAAATGAAACCCAGTGTAGCATACAAAGGGTCAAATATCCATTATAAATAGAACATGAATTTACAGCAACAATGAGCTGTTATTGATATTTCTCTGCTTGAAAACTTATAGATAGTCTGCTCCAATGCCCCAGTAACACAGAGCCTCTTATTTCCAGCTTTATGGCGCAACTGAGGAGAGAACTGGGCCTACCACACTGCTTGCCTGATTCAGTGGCTGTAGCTCTAAATTAGAGTGCGCTTGCGTTCACTTCTCTACGTCGGCCGGACCTAGAGGTGGGAACGCATGGGGCTGAACCACAAGTTTAGTCACCTGCTGGAAGACCTGTGTCAATTGGCTTGGGTTAATTAACAGCACGCAGGGCTTCTCCAGGTCCGCTTTACAGGATAACTCCTCTGTCTGACTCCATCCAGAAATGCCTTCCTCTCCCAAACTGGTGGAACACCTCTAACTGCTCCCCAGAGGATGCCGTAGCGATGCAGCTGCCAACAGCTGCCCCTCCCCACAGACTGGGAACACAAAGCTGTACCGTAGAAGGGAGCAAGAAAGGTACAACGCAAAACTCCACGTAAGGACAGTACACCCAGGACTGCCCAGGGTTGCTGCAGAATCTCTCTCTCCCAGTTTTTCAGAGCAAACATCTGTCAGACCAAAAGTTTAGGACTAGCTCCTGTTCGAGCTAGGAAATGGAGCTCACTATCGTGTCAGATCTCTCCCCGTTCCAGTTTCAATGACAGCAAAAGGCGCTGCTGAAAGGCGATTCCTCTTATCTACCTTGAGCTATCTTCTGGCAAGAACCTTCCCCTGTGGTATCTGTCTCTCCCTGCTGATTGCAGACAGAGCCCAAAGATTAGTTTAATCTAGACAGGTAAGATTTAGACAGCAGAAGATGGGTGACATCAATCCCACCCTTTAGGACGAGGATTTACAAAACCATCAGGAGCCCATAGAGAGAAATCGGCCGAGTGCCCTGTTTTTAACAATACACATGTGCCAACCTGCAGTTGATCCCAGTGTTTCATAAATCCTCTTAGATCCCTGAACTTTCAGAAAATTGAAATTTTGGTCTAATATTATCTCTAAAACAGATCTATTGTCTCTTATTTATTTGAAAACTTTTGGGGCTAAACACTGCATACAATATAAATCTGAGTTGTGTAATTCATCACCACACTTTTTTTTTTTTTTTTTTGGTCCAGTATGATTAAAAAATGGAGCAGGCATTTATAAAGATGACAAGATGATCCAGAGCAATTATAATAGTTGATGATTATACCAAAATATTGTTGAAGGATTATTAAAACTCATGCTTCAGGGCATAAAATGGTATTTTTTTCCTGGAATAGGAGGGCAGACCATATCCTATCTGTCTACTGCACCCTTTCAAACAAGCTTTCACACAGTCCCAACCAAGATGATTTGAAAAGATACATACTACAGTGATAGTAAGGCAGCAATTTATGCCTCCAATCTTCATTTTATTAAGTTTTATGAAATTTAGTTTCACCACACAAGGTACATGGCTGGTCGCCACGTTTATGCGGGGCTCTTCTTACATGAAAGGCGCTTTACAATCCAAGTGCTTCAAAGCCCCCAGAACTCAGCAGGTAGACAGGCAATCAAAAGAAAAGTTGTGCAACTGCATCAGCCCAGAAGATTCCTCTGCTCAGCAGCTGCCTCCTGACAGAAGGACGAGCTCCTCATTTTCTGCCTAAATCTTGCAGAGATCTCACAAAATTCTATTGAAAGGTTTGATGTAGGGACATCATTTGTTATTTTCCACTGCTATATTCTTCTGGATTTGGTTTAATATCACATTATGTCATTTATTTCTGTTGTCTTCCTGTTCATCTCCTCTCTCAACTAAATAGTCTGAATTTTTCACTTCCTCCCTCTTAGTCCCAGAGCTCCATCTGTTCATATCGCAAAATCCTGGGTCACAGTTTGGGTCATGGAGACACAATGACACACACACACACAGATACATGACTGATGTCCTCAATTTCATGTACAGTTGAAGAGTGAAGGACTTTATCATTTTAAGTAATGTTCAGTACTGGTTTCAGAAGCCGAGCATCAGAGCCAACAAAACCATACAACACCAAAACTGACAGAGACGCAGGAGGTGCTCGTGTATGAAATCTTATAAATTCACACAGAATTCCAAATGCCACAAAAACGTCCCTGCCAAAAGGAGTCAACACTAAATGGGGTGTATGGTCACCCCAAAGCCACTTACAAAGCTTCACTCTGGATGGAGTCTCTCTTAGATGACTACCAGCCATCAGGATTAATGAGAAAAAGGCTGGGCCATCCAGGTTTGGAAAGCAAAGCATGTCCCAGCCAGAATCTTCAACCTGGCAGCGGCAGAGACTCAGCCAGGCAACCTGCCCAGCGGAAACCTTCTTTCAACTCTTTGATCGGAATAACAAAATTCATTACCAAACAATAGCAAGCTTTGGTAAATATTTCCATGGGTGAGTGCATGGAACAAGCTTTCCAAACATCGTATTTGGACATCGTAATGGGAACGGCTCGGTGTTCAAAAGAGCTCTGCATCTTTACTGTCCTTTAGAAGCAGGGGTTTCTGAGTGCCAGTCCCACATTTCAAAGTCATGGTTGGTTTGCCAGGGGACAAAGAAAGCCGCAGTGCCACTGCGAGCTCTTCCCTGCGAAGAACAAGGCCCTACTCACGACGAGGGAAACCGTTCGGGTCCCCATTCATATTGCAGCTGCATCCTTTTTAAAGGGACTTCAATTCAGAGGCTTTCGTGCGCAGCTATCGCTTCTGCATGCAATGTATTCCACGGGCCTGTAGAGCCTGGCTGTGAACTCAACAGCGCATACGACAAAGTGCTATTGGAAGCACACTGGGTCATGACACCCGGCCCTGCTAGTCAAGCCACTACATCGAATTGAAATCAGAATACCATCAGCTTTTTTTTTTTTTAACCTAGAATTAGCATGTGCACACAAGTCAGGCACTGATGACATACAGACAGAGATTAATTATAAAACGTGGCTACAACATATACCAGTCCTCAGAGAGTAATAATACAGCATGAAACACTCACTGGATTTGATTAATGACTGGGGCAGAAGTTTCCCAGATCCTACTTAAAGCTAGCAGTCATTAAGTCATCCTCAGCACCCCAAGATACACCCTTAACACCACCGGTCTACCAAGCACCTTCAACATAACAGCCTAGCTCTACAACAAAATGCTTCCAGTTTAAGCGGAGCTGCTACAGGATTATCAGCAGGGAGACTGGAAAGACCTTCTAATCGATGATCCGATACTGATGTTCGCTGAACTTGAAGGGAATAGACTCTCTACTGCTGCCTGGGATGGGTATCTAAGACAGATACTACAATGGGAAGACAAAGATATCTGACATTGATGCAGCACACAAAAGAAAAATAATCATAGAATCATAGAATGGTTAGGGTTGGAAGGGACCTTCAAAGGTCATCCAGTCCAACCCCCCTGCAAGGAGCAAGGACATCTCCAACCACATCAGGTTGCTCAGAGCCCCGGCCAACCTGGCCTGGAATGTTTCCACGGATGGGGTATCCACCGCCTCGCTGGGCAACCTGGGCCACTGTTCCACCACCCTCAGTGTAAAAAATGTTTTCCTTATATCAAATCTAAATCTACCTCCCTCTAGTTTAAAACCATCACCCCTCATCCTGTCATACCAGGCCCTGCTGAACAGCCTCTCCCCATCTTTCTTGTAATCTGACATCAAAGTGTGTTATTATTACAGAGAGACAAATATATGTATTTAGGCTGGGAATACGGACTTAAGAAAATGTCACAATTGGCTTTAGGGATTACTGGAAATGCAAAAGAAAGCTAATACTTTAATAGCAATATCAAAGTAGAGGCAGAAGTCACATCCTTGACAACTCACTCATCTACGATGAATAAAAATGAAAAGATACTTCCTCCAGTTTTGTGAATTATTTTATATACAGAACTGAAGTAATAGACTATAATTGAATTATACTTTCATATGCGTGTGTGTGCAGCTGTTTAATTTACAGTCATGATTTCTTGAAGGAATACAATGGATATGCTCCTAACAATACACATTATGAAATAGTCCCTTTCAAGTCAGAGCGAAAAAAAAAAAAAAGAGAACATCTGAGGTCCCTGCTGCGCTGGGAGCATCATCTCTGTATTTATTTACTCAGTAAAGTTCAAAAAAGAATAGATTATAATTCCCAGATGAGGTCCAGATTGGAAATTACAGGGTAAAAAATAAACTTTATTGACCACACTGCCACAGCATGCTGCAATAAGGTAAGTCCCTTCATTTCATCAAAAGTTCTTAAAAAAGAAAACAAAATTTAAAAAAGTTCAAAAAACTCCCGAAACAAACCAAACAAAAAACAAATCTGAATGAAAATCACTTTTATATACCCATCCTCTCTACTGTACCTTCCCTGCTGCTACAGCCATAGTCTTCTGACTGACATTGGACAGTCCTACTTGTTGGTCTCACAAAAGAGACAACTCTTCTAGGCAGAAAGTGCCAGCGTGTACTGAATCAGCCAGGGTAAGACACTCCAGTGGGCCAAATTGCCAAGCAAGCACGCACCTACGTGCACCAACAGTTCATCCGCTCTCTCAGGACATGCAAACTTAGCTGTGGACTTTGCTGGGAAGGGGTAAGGCTTCCCAGGGCAAGTTCACCTTTATATTGGCAACGAGTTCTCCAAGAAAGCAAAGGGAGAAAAATTATGCAGAGACACTTAAACATGAGCTCTTTGCAGGCTTAGGACCAGAATTCATCACTGAATTACAGGATGGCTGAGGTTGGAGGCATCTCTGGAGGTCATCTGGTCCAAGCAAGGTCCCCTACTCCAGTTTGCCCAGGGCCACATCCAGATGACTTTTGAATATCTCCGAGGAGGGAGACTTCACAACCTCTCTGGGCAACCTGTGCCAGTGCTGGGTGGGTCACCCTCACTGTAAAAATGCTTTTTTATGGTCACCGTCCGTCCAGTAGTGATCAGTCACGTACAGCTTTGAACTTCAGTGGTTGCTTGCTCAGGGGCTGCACGTAACCTCAGTGCAGAAGAGCAGTAAAACACTCTATAACAACTTCCAGTTCTAAACACCTTTGTGTTTAGACACATAAGAGGTGTTCACCACACATATCAACCTTGGTTTTGCATTACTTGCTTTTTATCCCATTTCATCATTGCCTTTAAAATTCCAGCACTTGCAGGGGTAGGGAAAACAAAGGCAAAGGACTCAAATCCCACTTCTTTCAAGCATTTGCCATTTTTTTAGATTTAATACCCAGATTTAGATTTATATCCCCAGAACAGATTGTAGTATTGCAAGTATTTTAGGGTTCCCTTCTTCACAAAAGCACGGGACCTGTTGTAGCGCAAAGAGGTGGCTCCCCGTGCCCAGGGCAGCTGCCCCCATGATTCCTGAAGACACCCATGAGTTTGCGTCCTCCAACCTCAGGCTGGGGGTGTGTGTGCCCCCATGTACCAGCAGTCACTGTTCAATTTGAATATGCTACCTAGTCAGAGATTAAAAAAAACCACCAAATCTTATATTTTTCAGTTTCCCCTGAGCTTGCCATTGATATAATGAGGCTTAAAAGTTGAGCACAGTGCAAGATCATTTTGTCTGGGTGTACTATCAAGAATGGAAAATTATGAGGTTGAAGGGGAAGCAGAGAGGGGAATCATGGGAAAGAAATCAAGCAGAGAATAAGATTATATTTAACACAGTCCATTTTCTGCTGGACTCACCTCTTTAGATGTCCACCTACACATGAACAAGCCAGCCTGGAGCACCAGTCCAGGTAATCAGAGCCCACTCCCTGTGCTCTCCCCCTATTCTGAAAAGCCTTCCCCCCCGCCGCCCCCCATCCAACTTTTTCTGAAATCCTGTTTTTTTCACCAATGGGGATGCGGCTTTGATGACTCATCTCTTTATTCCCGATCTGCCTGGCTGCTTTTCACCCCGTAGCAGCAGCGCTTTGATGACTCGCGCTTTGCTCGTGCTGCCGTTCACGCACAGATGTGGCATTGAGAGCTCCAACCGGGAGGAAGGGAGGCGGATACGTTTGCTATTCAGAGCACTTCCTCGGTGGTTACGCTCTGGAGATGACTACAATAGCTCACAGCTCCCACACTGTATCAACTATTCATTCTGGGGACATTTTATCCAGAGGGTACGAAGGGATGGCAGGATCCTCCCTTTAGCAGCAAAGCGGTGTTAAATCAGCTGAACCCAATCACAAAACTGTCCCCTTCACCGCTATATTTAGACGCGCTGTTGTACATGTAGGCTTAAATTCACCTCGGCTAATTTCAACCACCCACAAGTCAGGCGTGCAATCTGAGGGCACATCTCTCAATGAGACACAAGCATCCCTAAAGCACAGCTCCTGCTCTCCAAAAATAGATGGGACGAATTGCTCTTTGGAGCCACCTCTCTCCCCTGAATACGCTGCTCCTTGAACAACTACTGTTACTACAGATACCGAAGCATTCGGTCTGCTAGTTCGGCGATACAAATCCTGCCTTGCAACAACCCACACAATTAGTGGAACTGGCTAATGAGGAGCTGCAGAGAAAGGACCCTCAGGGCTTTGGTGGATGGCAATCTGGACACAAAGCAAACATCAGCAATATGTGCTCACAAAAAGGGAATTATCATACAGGGATGCATGAACAAGAACTTTGTTGGGAAATGGATGAAACAAGCCCTGCATTGAATCCCGTGTTTACAGGTCTGGGTGCAGTGGAGCACTCCACATGCCCTGAAACACTCAACTTCACCAAGGAGGTGGACAGAGGAAATCAAGAGCAACAGTGTGAGGAAGAGATGATGTGACTCGCAGGAAAAAATGAAGGAGCTGGGTTCATTATCCAACAGAAGAGATGGGACAAGACAGCCATCTTCAAATACACAAAAAGCTGCTGCGAAAGGGAAGAGGACAAGCTCCTCCTCATGCCATGGTGGACCGGACCAGAGCGATGGGCTGGACCACCTGTCAATAACGCAGCACCTTTGCTGCTGGCAGCTGGGCTAAATGGAGATCGGTAGGCCAAGGTTTAGATCCAGTGCATTCCGCCATGAAGAACGGGACAAGATGACCTCTTGAGGTCCTTCCCAGCTATAGTTTCCATTAGTCCTTTTCGCTAAAAGATTAAAACCATCCACCTTCAGTGTTCAGCTCTGGTTACACAGCTGGCTGTATTTCTTATCTGAGGATTTCAAGTCTCTTTAGCGCAGGATCACATCTCGCTGTCGCGCTCTCTGAGAACGCTGGAGGATGCGAAGAGAAATATTTTTTTCAAAACGAGATAATTCTATTAGCACTGTATTGTCTGAATGAAGGGAAACAAAGCAAGTTTATCACGACAGACTACGGCTTAATTGAGAGATTAAAAGTGAATTAAGCCGTTCTCAATTTGTTTCCCACCACATGCCCCAGACAGAATGCCAGCTTCAGCTGTGATATGAATGAACTGTGTCACGCAGCTGAAAAATCACACATTGAAATACTCTGCTCTCATGGTACAAGTTACCAGTGTGGATTATTTCTGCCAAAAATCAGCCTCAATATTATGTATTAATGATGACCTGCACTAAGCAGTCTGAACTGGCTGCTAATATATGAACTAATATACATTTTCAAATTAATCTGTGCCACCAAAAATGCTATGTAGATCAAGGTAATGATTTATTCGCTTTAACTCAATCATATTAGAAGAAATATTATAAGCCCAGAATTACAGTGGTTTTTCTCTGACACTTTGAAGCAATGAACACTCTTAAAAGGATCCATTCATGTTATCACCAGACGTGAGCACTCAGATGTGCAATGCAGAGTTAGCTGTATCTGAAGTTATCTTTCCCAGCTCTAAAGATTAAACAGTGAGTCACCTGCAAACTGGTGACAGACTTTCACATCATTTGTCAATAATCCATCTTCGACACAGAGCAGAATTATGCTTGGAATAACACAATCTCTATATTTCTAAAGGAGACTTCACTCATTCTTTTTGAAGATGCTTAGCAAGAAGGACCTCCTGACCCACGCACGGTCCAGGCTAAGTCAGGGCAATAGGTCTTCATTACTTTTGTCAGTTCTTACATAGACAACGGTATGCTGGGGAGAGGAGATAACACTGAGTTCAAACAACAATTTCCACAACACTGCTTTGCCTTTTAATGTGTTTTCTCTAATCACAGAACTACAGAACAACCTTCATCAGAAGGGATCTCTGGACGCCCCTGGTCAGAACCCTGCTTGAAGCAACGTCAGTTAGATCAGGTCGCTCAGGCCTCACCCAGTTAAAGGTGAGCAAACCCAGCTCCTTCAGCCTCCTCTCACGTCACATGCTCTAGCTCCAGACCATCTTGGTGGCCTCCACTGGCCTTGCTCCAAGTTCATCCATGCCTGCCTTGCTCTAGGGAGCTGGAAACTGGACACAACACTCCAGATGCAGTCTCATACACACTGAACAGAGGGGAAGGATCACTGCTGGCTGCAGTCCTGCCAGTACAGCCAAGTTTGCTGTTGGCCTTTTTGGCACAGGCACATTGCTGGCTCACGTTGAACATGTCTGTGCCTTCCTGTAAAGCTGCTTCTAGCCAGTTGGCCCCAACATGTACGGGTACATGGGGCAGCTGTTGCTACCCAGGGGCAGGACATGGCATTTACCTCAGGCTCCTGTCTGCTCTTTTCTCCAGCCTGTCAAGACCTCTCTCTTGACCACCACTACCAATTTGGTATCATTCAAGAACTTAACCAAAAGGGCACCTCGTCCCGTTGTTTTGGTCATTAATAAAGATGTTGTATACTATTGTTAACAATTTTGATTCCTGAGGGATAACGTGAGCCAATGATCACCGGTTAGACATCGTGCCACCCTTCAATCCCAAAGCCCCAGCCAATTCTCCGCTAATCCTTCACATCTTGCAAACCTGGCTATAAGGAAACTAAAGGAGGTCATGTCAAAGGTCTTCCTAAAGACAAGGCAAGAGGATGAGAAGGTATACAAAGGAACCAAGCGGGTGACTCCAAAACACTCGTAAGTGGGAACAGGAGATGAGAAAGGTGCTGGAAAGCCATTCCTATGAGAAGACACAACCGGTAGCACTGTACTCCCCCCACCACAGAAGCTTTTGCTGCCAGCTCTGTCTTTTGAGCTTGTTCCACTTTCAAACTGTGAGGACTGCTTGGAGGGAAAAATCCACAGATTTCAGGATGTGTTGGTTTTGTTTAGTGAGGGGGGCCTATGATGGCAGCTTCTGTAAGAAGTTGCTAGTTGTTCCTCTTTGTCCATGGGATTCGGCCAGGCCTAGGGCGGACTTGCTGCTGGAGAAGGCCGAGCCAATTGGTGGCAGAATGTTCCGTGATAACACCTCTGCGATAACGTATGTAAGGAGAATTTTTTATTTTTTTTTTAAAAGAAAGATGTGAAGAAGCAGAAGTAGGGGTCAGAGAGGAGGAGGCGTGAGCCTTGCAGCCCTCACCCTCTGGCCTCCTGCCGGGGGCTGACTGGGCCCGGCCCGGCTGAGAGAAGTGGAGAGGAGATGAGATGTGAAGAGACCCTGAGAGGCGTCTGCCTGCTGGTTGTGAAGAATTTCTTGTGAGAGGAACAGCTGCAGATGCCAAGGTCAGTGAAGAAGGAGGGGGAGTGAGAGATTGTGTAGCTTGGTCCCGAGCAGGGCTAACCTAAACACAGGAACACAAATACACTAATCGCTCTAAGAGGGTGAAAAACATGGATGGGGAAAAGACATGCGAGTGCCATGCTAGAAACTGCTGAGACCTTGGGGAAGAGACAGGATAGCAGCAACCCCAGGAAAAACCAACGGGTAGAGTAGAAGAGAGAATCAGATCAATTGGATTTTTTCTTTGACACAGGATGGAGACAGCAAGGCAACAAAAACAGGTAATGTAGACTGGAAGTATGGAGGTCATGACTCAGTGCCCGCAGCTGCTCCTCTTCTGACAGCCTGGATTCGAGCACATACACTGAGAAAACTGTCAGGGTTCCTCCTCCTTTTCAGAATAGCTTCTTGATTTTGTTGCAAAGCAGCTGCACTTGGTTTTACAACTCCTGCTTGCAATAACTTACCCAAATTAACTTCTACGTGCTGATTTTAAAGGGACTCAATCTACCAAAAACAAATGAGAGTCACAAAATTAGTCCCCTCGCTGTTCTTCCTTACATCTTGCCTTCTATTTCTGTTCCTGCCACTCACAAGCAATCTGCCAGCAGGTGAATCACTTCACAGCATTTCTGCTTCCCTTCAAATTTCTCGTCTATATAGACAATAAATTTGCAGCGTAATAGCTGTCTTTAGAGACAAAGCGGGTCTGTGCTCAACAAGTGCCTCTACCTGCTGCTGTACGGTATTACTGCTAATTCTCATCGCGGGCTTCAGCATATGCATGGTCACGTGCTTCTGAGATGATCTCAGCTCCTCTTGTTACAACATCCACTTTGGTTTTGCATTTTAAACCAGTCTGGGCTGGAACAAAGAAATCCATGTGTCTGAAAAACGATGCCAACGCACTCTAACTCCTGCAGTACCTACGGATGCACAACGGTGTGTCTAAGGCTTCAAGACTCACACAGATGTAATTAAGACACTGCTGTTGAACGAAGGGGTGTGAACGTACCTAATTATACATATGTGTAACAATTTAAACCTGCATCATGTCCAAAGTATACTGATGAGTACATGTTCCTCTAATGGCATCAGCTTAATTCCCTCTGGAATTATTCAAGAAGCAGGCAGAAAGTTTCCTTTGGATTAGTTCTATCACAGTAATTGATTGTTACTCCGGCGATGCCACGACACACAATCGGATAATCAGCAAGACGGAGTGAGCACAGAAAACAAAAAGGTCACGGGGACAAGTTGGCAGGTGGCACGGAACAGAAACCTGAACTACTCGCCCAGAGACACGGCTGGTGTTCCTCAAGTTAGCCTCTCCACTCATGTGTGTGCACAGGAATAAAGATGGATTAAAGACTCTGTGGCATAAATGCTAGCTGTGGAGTACCTGGATCTGCAATGCTTTCCTTGAAACAAGCGTCTACTGTCAGTCTGTTGTCTGAGAACCTCGGTGACCTCAAGTTGCTCCAGGGGAGGTTTAGATTGGATATTAGGAAAAATTTCTTCACTGAAAGGGTTGTCAAGCACCAGAACAGGCTGCCGAGGGCAGTGGTGGAGTCACCTTCTCTTGGGATATTTAAAAGATGTGTAGATGTGGTGCTCAGGGACTTGGTTTAGTGGTGGACTTTGCAGTGCTGGGTTAATGGTTGGACTAGATGGTCTTAAAGGTCTTTTCCAACCTACATGATTCTGCGATTCTATGACCCCGGATACAGAAAGCAGGCAGGGTGGTAGCAGGATACCGTAATTGCAGTAAGGATTTCCAGGCATACAATAACAGTTACACTGGGTTTTTCCACATCTGCTGAGAACCCTTTCCTCAAGCACAATCTGCCAACCATCACCACGTGACAAACGCTCGTTGCAGCATGCAGAAGTCCTGCTGCGCATCAGTGTGCTGCGGCAATCCATCAGTGCTAGCTGGGAGCCAAGGTGGTCCCTGCGGCACTGCAGCTTCCCAGCCGCCGCGCGTCCACCACGTGGTGGGTCAATCGAGGTGAACGGCAAGCCACCGCATGCAGATGGTCCACAAACCCTCGCAAACCCCATCTGGCTGCTGGGACAGCTGATGACCCTGAGCAACCCAAGCTGGAGCGCACATCTATGGCAGGGAAAAACCTTCCCGACTTCACTCACAAGTCAATCAATCCAAGGGATCCTGACAAATCATGCAGCAGTCCCTGTGTCGTGCAATAAAAGCCTGAACCCAAGTGAGCCAAATCACAACTGGAATGAGACGGAAACCCACCGCTGCTGTAAGCCTCAGCGACTCTCCAGAGTCACCTCTCATGACTAACAGCCAAGTTCAACCACAAACTTCCACATCAGCGGTGCTTACAGACCTGATAAACACTGAATGGCCAAGTTGCCAGCAAATTTTACATCATGATCACATAATTAGCAGCTGAACTTAATTTTGCGCTTAGCCACATTAATCACAATGAATGTCGTGCACATTTGCCACCTTACAGACACTTCTGTTGTCTCTGCTTTGCTTCCGTTATATAGGCATCTCCATTACACAGCCCCAGCTTTAAACGAAAAACAGATGGGCAGGCTAGGAGTGCTTTACACCAAAACAGAGCATCAAGTTCAGGTTTTGATTTTCATTACTTTGGATTTATCCTGGATTATTCTGGATTTTCAATTTATATAACTTCTATGAAGTTACACTGCACGAAGTTCTACCGAAGACCTATATCAGATGAAGTTGTACCAAATGAGAAAAATTTTGTCCCAGAGTCAGACACATCAATCATCATCTTTAACGACTTGTTGCAGTAATTACTATACATATTTAATCTTGCCCTTGATGATGGTTGCCACCAAGTTCTTCAGGAGAAAGTGTGAATATTATTTTGCAGGTTTGTTTACTTTGGAAATTACTCCAGAATAGCAATTCCTGTTAAGATAGCAGGATATCCTTCTTTCAAAATAAGCGAGGCATTTCTAAGATGGGAATTTTTTTTTTTTTTAATTAGATGGTGATCACCTGTCCTTAGCTCAGAATAGTCAGGCTATTTGATGTTCCCCCATCACTGTAACATAAACAAACTTCTGTTGGAGATGAGGTCCAGCATGGACAGACTGCTCTGGCTTCAACAGCAAAAACCATCGCTCTGACAAACGGGAGCAGTAACAACTCTCATCCTCTGTTCTCATGGATGAGCCGATGAGTTACTACCGGTGCTGAGAGGAAAGTTGCTCCCACCTGTCTGCTACACTTCTCCATGGCAGACAGGCTTTCACACCTCTTTGGGTACAAAATCAGAGCTACTAGTGAAGGATAAACCTCACATTAAGATATTTTCTTTTCCCCTGGAACAAATTAACGAGAGAGTAAATTAAGGGCTTCCAAATTATCTTGCCAGATACCTTTGGAGGTGACTGGAATTCCCCCACTGCCAGTGGCAGCTTTAAAGCTGAGCCATGAATCCGCTCTGCGGTGGGTTGTGTATGGTAACAGTACACATCACAGGTCTGAAATCCCTGTTGCCAAACCAGAAATTCAGGAAAAGCTGAAGGCAACTCCTTGGAATAAAGCCGTGAAGACAGAAACAATGTGAAACGTGCAAGTGCAAATGAAATTCATGGTTCATCTCAGACGCACTCGGTATGTTAATAACTCAACCGCTTTGGTCGTTCGCGCCCTGAGGCATAGGCTATTAAGACATAACCCACCACAGTCAACCTGAAGTTTTCAAATGTTTCAATGTTTTCTGCAGAACTGTTCTCCAGAAAACACTTCTCTGAAATTTCTAATTATTTAGAAATCTAAGTTGAGGACTTTGCTCTTTGACATCAGTTTTATAAACCATTTCAGACATCCCCTGTACATCCTGGACAGTTAAAATCTCTAATTTCCACCTTCCTGGAAACCAGTATTCCCAACTGCACTTATTGTGAGCAACCACTAGCACAAGGCTCTTGAGATACATAGCAGTGCTACAGCCGTGAAGAGAGGGAGATATTCAACTGTCTGTTTGCTCGGTCAGGGCCAAGTCCAAAGTAAAGAGTAAATGCACAAGAAATGCCACAACATGGAGACAGCTTGCTCAGAGACTACAGCTAAATGCCTAGTTATCCTCCTGCAAAGCATTTCAGCACAACTGTTTGAATATTTTCATTTGAATCAATTAAATCTGAAAAACACTTTTGTTTCAATCAATGTTTATATTGCTATAAAATATATCACAATAATAATATAAAATCAATAATTTAAATCAATGTAAGAATATAAAAAGTTTGATTTTTTCCTCAAGTATTCTGTTGACCAAAAATAATTAGCTACTGAGAGAAGTTTTTGAGTATTTGTTTTCACTCTAAGCCCAGTCTTGACTGAGATGACCCTTCCTCTTATCTTGCTGCAGTATCTTTTTTGAAATCTATCCTAACAATGAACCTCCCTGACACTGGGGGAAAACATAAATCCTGATATAAAGTCCAGAGAATGATAAATATTGAGAGCAATAAATCAAAACTCTTCAAGTCCTGACTTCTATGAGAAAAAAAAGAAAACATCTGAAAATTGATTCTACAGCTTGCCCTGAATAGTTCCCATCACATGTGGTCATAGAATCATAGAATATAATAGTTTGGGTGGGAAGGGACGGTTAAAGCCCATTCAGTCCAACCCCCCTGCCAGGAGCAGGGACATCTCCAACCAGATCAGGTTGCTCAGAGCCCCGGCCAACCTGGCCTGGAATGTTTCCAGGGATGGGGCATCCACCGCCTCTCTGGGCAACCGGTCACAAATGTTTTAAGCAGGGGAACATCACCGAAACACAAAAACAACCATGAGGACATCAAATGCCTGGAGAAGGTTGCTGCTCGAGGCCCACCTGTTTTATTAGAGAGTCGGAAGGACACCATCTTATCAGGGATGCTGCAGACATTCCTCACCGAGGCGATGCAGCTGTAATTCGCATAATCCTGAGGTCGGAGGTTCTTCAGCTTCAGGATCTTTGTTTCTCCCTGCGTGTGCAAACGAGAGCGTTAGGAAGGGGCCGAGGTAGAAGAACATGCAGAGACGCAGGATACACCGAGACTGGCTTTCAGGAGGCACAAGGAAG
The DNA here is from genome assembly GCA_009806455.1 of Tetrax tetrax. Lineage (NCBI taxonomy): Eukaryota > Metazoa > Chordata > Aves > Otidiformes > Otididae > Tetrax > Tetrax tetrax. The sequence continues at coordinate 119,266 of WHYT01017289.1, forward strand.
ATGGACATTAATTAGAAGCAGATATTTAAGTGGTCCAGAAACCATACTTTATTTAATTCTATGAAAGAATGGCAGGTGTTATAACCCAAAACCATAGCCCCACTTATACATTAAAGACAAAAGAAAAGAAAGCAGTGAGGGGGAAATTGGTTTGACAGAGTCTTTCCAGTTGCAGTGTTATTCAGGATAATATATCTTAAGGTACATTCTAGATGATGAAAAAAAAAACCACAAGGTACAGAAATCCTGCTGTTTTCCTTTGAAAATGAGCTGCTGATGGATTTTATTTTTAGCCAGCAGTGTAAATGATGGAGCAGGGACCCGAACAGGATATGTAATGAAGGTGTTCCTTCAGACACAATCAAGAGAAAACTGGAAAATACGAGATTTCCACTGCAGTTCTGTGTGAAACGAGCACTGCAGAACCAGAAACCCAGGAGAACAAGTTGCTGAAATATGGATGTAAAATCTTACAGCATTGTTAGCAACAAGAGTAACAACAAGCCAGAACGTGCGTCAGATACAAAATCCTGAGCACGCAGAGGTGTCACGGGACAGAGCAGGGAGGAAGAAAGCACAGGGAGCACAGCAAAGCACATCAGGGTGTCAGGCAGGAGGATGTAACAGCGTGGAGGACATCAAGAGAACACTTCGGAAAATGTTCATTATCACATGTCTCGTTAAAGCCGCAACAACTTTTAATATTACCACAGCTTGAGCAACTTACTGAATGTATTTTAACAATACCATGCGCACCAACTGCCCAGGTCTATATAAGGTCCTACAAAACATGGTAGTTTGTGAAAATTCATGTCCAGAACTAGCAAAAAGCAATAAAAGAAAAGACACAGCTAGCTAGACAAGAAAACTGTTGTGAAATCAAGTCCGGTTGATGTCTGGAGCACTGGAACCGAAGCGCTTTGTGTGTGCAATCAGTCCCAGGGAAATTACATGATTTAAGCACATAATTAAGCACATGCTGATTCAGTTTTCGCAAGACCAAGCCTTGAAAGGCTGCTCCTGAAGATAAAGTTCCTACTTTAAGAAGAGTTTTATCCAGGTTAGTAGGAACACAGCTACCGAAGTTGTTGAGCTCTGGAAACACAGAGGACCTGCATCCCATCAATTCCATCCTTAGCAGCCAGCTCCCAGTTGAACTTGGGCAGAACTCACAATGGCAATCTGGATCATATCCCTAGATTGCAGAGATTTTTAAAAATGTATATATTTCCTTCACTGGTTTGGATAATTAGTCTAATTATGTCTAATTGTATAATTATTGTAAATACAGCAAATTTAATCTTGTACTCAGGCTGTGCAATTACAATGTACAATGAGGATGATGCAAACTCTTCGGAAAAAAATCTGCATCAAGATTTTGGTTTTTGAAAATTCAGTATTTCAGATACTC